>SSNR01000003.1:4971052-5068105 GCA_006937965.1 Callopanchax toddi | reverse complement strand
GGGGGGGGGGGGGGGGGGGGGGGGAGGGAGTGGAGTGAGAGATAAGCGGGGAGATGATCAGCGTGAATAAAACCAGAAACGGAGGGAGGACACAGAAGAATGTGGAAAAGGGGGATGTGTAGACTTACTAAATTAAAATAAAGCATTAGTGGGTGAGAAAGAGAGACACAGAGAGAGAAATGGATGAGTGTGAGGCAGTGTGGGCGAGGGAGTAGAAGAGTGAGAGTGGCTGGCGTTTATGGATTGCAGATGTGGCGCACTGGGGTTTTGGCAGGGCCTGTACGAGCCTGAATCCTGCACCGGCTGGGTGGCACCGGGGTGAGAGGGAGGTCACCGCACCGCAGCACACAGCCCATAAAACACCGAGCGGAGGGGGAAAGGAGAGAGAGGGAAAAGGCCTCAAGCACAGACTATAACCCAGGACTGCAGGGCATCAGGGGTGAGCAGATTACAGTTTGGGTTCAGCAGACCTGGACTTCCTGTGTGTTTAATCAGGCTACCAGTAAAGCCATAGGTTAATGCAAATACACCTAGCATGAAGCTGATAAGCCTTTCTCAAATTTAAAGGATGAGCTTTCTGCACACGCGTAACCCAGCCATGACAAATCACATCGTTCTACAAGAAAACGTTCCGCTTCTCAGCTTATTAAAGCAGAATTTATTACAATTACTTTTGACAACTAAAATGAAAAGATTCAGCCAAGCACACAGTCAGTGTTCATCTCTTTATGCTCAACTGCTGGGGAAAAAAAACAGAATACAGGCTTGATCTCAGGAAATGTTCAACATTAGGAGTCCTTCTTTTTGCCATTTGTCTCCCTTTTTACTCCTGTTTTTATCACACTACTTGTAAAGATTTGACATTTTTGCATTCATCCAGACAGGATGCAAATTAGGTAAACTTCTGAACTTTGACCTCGACTGAAGATGTTAGGTCCCCTTGTGGCCTCTGGGGGGAAATACTCCAAATTCAACTTTCTTCCTTCTATTCCTGACAATTCTAATCCCTTTTTTATGTTGATTCAGAACACTCAGTAGCGACTTTTAATCCAAATAAAAATCAGATTATTTTAACAAATTTGTCAAAGGCTGCAGGAATCTTAAGGTTCATACCTTTGGTACTATCAGTTTACCCATAATTATTTGCAAATTTGTTTATTTTAACTTGAAAAATTCCTAAAGTGTTAGAAGTGAAACAAAAGAAGGCCCATACTTGTATATTTAATACTCTTAACTGTTTGTGGTGTGAGTGTTGAAAGGAAAACACATTACAACTTGTACTTTGATATTTAAAGTGCAGCACTGGGCCTTAGGCTGCTCAGAATAAAAACAAAGAGTTAGAAAATCTTTTAAACATCTCACTCAGCCCCACTTGTTCTCAGGCCTGCTTCATTTCTTTCTTTCTTTTGTTATATTTTTCCTTTCTTCTGTTGTTTCCCCCTTTTCTCCCTCTCAACCCGGTCTTGACTCTCTGGTTCCTGGGGCCTCGCCAAGGCCCGCGTCCCTGGAGGAGCCACAGAGGAGATGGAGAGGAGGAGGGGGAGCCAGGGGGTGCAGAGATCGACTCTGAAACCACAGCTGCTTCAGCACCTCTTCTCCTCCTTTCTCCTCTCATGTCTCCTCTTATTGCCTGGCACTGGGGAAAGAGTATTTCAGTGAGGAGAGTGATGCTGACTGTGTGAGTGTTTATGTGTGTGTGTGTGCCGACTGAGAGCTGGATGGGTCTGTGGTGATGGTATGGAGACCAGGATCGCACAACAAAGCTCCAGAGTTCACCCAGAGAACAAAAGGGGGTGGGCTGAAGGATGACGGACTGAAAACCTGGTGAGCAGATTGGGGCTGCCAGCGACTCGCAGGAAGATGATCCGCACAAGTTTTTCACATCACAGAATGTGACAAAGACATCTTAAAGTGCTTTAAACCTCCACGCTGAACGTTTTTGGACAAAAGTACCGTAGCTGCACCTGCACACCAAACACACGAAGGCCAGCGAGCCAACAGTCCATGACCTGACATGTTAACAGATTACATCAAAATTCCCTTCAAGGTGTATCCTTCATTCCCTTCTCTGATTATCCAGGTGGGAATAAAATGTAGAAAAAAACCATTCAGCCTTCTCTGCTTTCACCCCCCGATGGGCCTCCCAGAGTGTTTTTCTGATGACTTCACTTCACAGAGACCTGGCAAGCCACTCTCTCTCTCTGCTGCTGTATCATTCCCTTCTCCCTGCTTCCTGTCGTGATGATGTCACACGACATATGGTTTTCAGCGGCATCAAGCCGGATAAGTGATTTAGTCAGTGGGAAGGAGCGGCAGGGAAGAGGACGAGGGTTTCAAGGGGGCACGGTTTGGACACGAAACACTAAAGTTTCACTCTCTCTCACCTAGTGTGCACTGTAAAGTGGACGATAGGGAGGTGTGTGGGGGGTGCTTGCATTGTGTGAGGCTAATGAGCAGAGACCAGGGAGCAGAGACCATGCATCGGACAGCCATGTGCTGCACAGACACGCACATGCAAGCAAAAAAAACGCACATTTTTAAAACAATGCTCAAGCTGCTAAACTTATAAGAGGAACAGTTAATGATTTCCAATCTTATTTCCAGATATTTAGTTTTTGCAGATATTCCAGTTACAACTAAACAAAACAGAAACAGATGACAAATAAAAATATGAAGGTGTTTGCCCTCTGAGTGCCTTTAGAAGAGCTTCAGAGCTCACTGACATTAAATTCACAGCGATGGAACGTCATTAATGCAAAATTTATTCCCTCATTTTGATGACACAGGAGAATGTTGCTCTGCTGGGTGAAGATCTGATAAATGCAAAGCCATAGCAGATGATTCACATTATTTCTAAACTAATCAAACCATTGAGCGATCCCCGATGCTTGATCGACGACTGACATCTGGGCATCTGCCAACTCAAAAAACAATACTCCTCTGCAGCAAAACTTTCCTCTGAGGGGGAAAAGAAATAATGCTGGCAAAATACACGCCTTACTGTGCCATCTAAATAACTTCATTGTGTTAGTCAAGAGTTCAGGCGTTTTGTGACAGCCGGATAGCTCCCTGAGCAGATGATGGAGACTCGAATCAAAGCTGGAAGAAGAGCTCACATCCATCAAGCTCTAAAAGAAACAGAGTCAACATCAGTGTTGTGTTACATTCAAGACATTGGCCATTGTTTGTTTAAAGCCTCCTTTGTTTTAACAGAAAGACAGAAAAAAACTAAATAGTCTTGTAATAGTTGTTCCAGAGTTTTGCTTTAAGGGTAAATAAATATTCAGAATGATGGGACAAAGTCAGTCAGCTCAGGAGGATTATCTGGTCAAACCCCCCACAGTAGCAATTAAAGAGATTTGAAAGTGTATTGCTTTGTAAAAATGAAACACGTTTACTGTTATAGTTTTATAAACACTCTTTTTGGAAAAATATAGATTATTTTAAAGCCGTGTTCAGCAACTAGCGGCCCGCGACCCGCATGTTTCCGGCCCTCCAGACTTATACGGACTTTGTTTTTTTTCTTGCATCAGTGTTGGTGCACGTCGGCCTGCACGGTCCCTAAACAATAACATTTAAACATATAAGGCTTACATCGGTACATGCAATGTGTGTTTTATAAATCTCTATACTTCTGAGAAGTTTGCATTTCATGATTATTTATATGCAATTTAAAGGTCTTTTACCAATGTGATCACCAGCAGCAGCAGAGTGTAACATTTCTGGTGCATCCAGGGGTCAGACATTATTCCTTAATATTTCTGCTGAAATAACCATGCAATGCAAAACTGATGCCAATATAAAGATATGTTAATTAACGTTGCATGAGAGATTTAGGAGACGAGCTGATAAGATTTCTGCTTTGAATGCGAGTTTATTCAGATAAACCATGTTTAGCTCATTGGTTTTAATAGACCCAACTCCAGTGCAGATTGCTACTGCCTTTAAAGCAGCTCCAGTCTTATAGATTTGAAACCTTCACATCTCCTTCCTGGATGCACCAAAAGTTCTACATTCTGCTGCTGCTGGTAATAGCTAATTTTGCATGAACCAATGTGACATTTTGAAAATTGGAGCTATTTTGAGTCACTTCATGTTTGACAATCCTATAAAATGAAACTTTAAATGTTTTTTAAATCTCAAGTAAACTCAGGATGTAAAACACACTTTTGTCTGACTTATAATTTTTTTTGGGGGGGAAGTGTCGTCCATCATAAATGAAGATGTGATGAGGTAAAAATCAGCATAGCTGCAACTTTGTGGTAATTTTTAACATTTTTATCAGTTTTCTGTTCAGCATAACTGTTAATTTATCATCAAATTTTCATCGACTACTTGTTGGACGGTGCAGTGAACAGCATTAAATCTCTCTCTGATGAATACTTGGTGTCAGTGTCCACAAACCACCAGCTATTTTGCCTTCATACATGTTTCCCGTCTGCGACTTAAAAAAACCTAGAAGCATTTCTTATCTGGCACTAATCAAGGCATGATAATTGTCCATCACCACCAGATGGGCAAACAAGAATAGCGACCAAATGCACACAACAACTCTGCTTATTTAAATGACATGCCTTGCACGCCTATGCACTAAAGCTGTCAAAAAAAGTGCTCATTACCATGAATTAAGAGAGGTCTGTGCGTAAATGTTGAGTCTACCGTTCAATTTTTGGTGGTGAAGGGAATCTGAAGCTTGAGGGGTGTGTGTCTGGTATGGTGGGGCGGTCACAGCAATCATCTGGAGATACGTGTGGCCCTGTCCCTTAGTAAGAAAGAAAGAAACTAAAGAGGAATGATTGATGACAATGAAAGAAGTAAAATAGACAAAAGGGCCTGGAGTGAGGAGGTTGTGAAAAGTGTGGAACATCTGTTTTAAGGTGATAAACTTTATTTTAGCCTGTCCTGTCTATTGTTCACTGCTCCGTCTCTCTCTGCTGGCAGGCTGAAACGGAACAATAATAAGGTGATTGCATTATTCGTCACTGGAAGCCTACATGGAAACGAGGCGGTTTGGGCCTCAGAGACGTGGTGACCCTGCAACACGTCCGATCACAGATGTCTGAAAAGTCTGGCCGCAGTCATTCAGAGTTTGTCAGCCTTTCATTGTGCTGTAGAAAGCTGCAATCCTCACACATGAAGAAACGGTGGAAAAAGGTGTGTGATTTAGAGGGCGACAGCAGGCTGTTAAGGGACTTAACTGCTCAGTCTGCCTTATCTCCAGGTTTCTGACTGAGCTCCGGTTTTTGGGAAAAGCAGCCTCTCAGTGCTGCGTTCAGGGCTCAGCTTTTTGCAGCTTTAATAGAATAAATACTTACAATCAGAAGTTTTAAAAGCTTTTTTTGGGGGGGGGTTCTTCAAAAGTTCAGCATTTCAGTATTGAGTTGTGTTTTGACAGGCTGAAATTCAATGTCCAGCAAAGGCCTCAGGAGGCTGATTGATTAGTGAGATAAAGTTCGTCTGGGAAGACAACGGCTTCACCCAAAACAAAACAAATCAGGCAAAATGTCCGTAGTACACACACTTATAAAAACTAACATTTTATGAAACATTTTTACTTTTATTAGACAGTCAAGGGTATGGCATGCAGCTCAGCCCTGCAGCAGAATTCAAACCAGGGACTTTTTGAATTTGAGGCGACTTTTTAATTATCTAACGTGCAGTCTGCATGCACTGTTGATTATATCTCAACCATTTGATTTGTCTTCAGTCATATTTGCTCATTGCTGGCAAGCGGACGGCTACTCATTGGGTCGTAAAACCTGTTATGGTGCTCCAAGAAGCATATGTCATAAATTCTGTATTTTCTGTTTTGTATTCTTGTTGCAGAGCCTAATCTTGACATTTGAAAGACTTTAACAGAGTTGCAAGAATATTAGATTTTAATAACCACATTACTCTTGGAAATGTGATTTTTTTTTTTCCTCATGGTGGTAAAAAACTACTGTAAGTGCATTTGAAGAAAACACAGATCTCACTCTGATTTCATGGATTTACAGCGGTTACACAATCAGATCTTAAATACATCTTTAAAAAACATGGGTTGTTTAAAGACTAAGTATGTTAAAATTCACAATTTTAAGGAAGACTGTCCAAATTCTTACAGAGACAGACTCATCGATGCAAAAGACCTGACCTGCAGCATAAGACATCATTATGCGTTTCCTCTGGTGGAAGCTATTTTGGACCATGAATTGAAACACTCACATCCTTGATAGGAGATATCTATTCCCCTCCACAACTCTGCCTATCTCCGAGGTCATCATCAGTTCATCGAGGGAACATGGAAGTGAGAGACAATACCTTCCTCGACTTCACCGTGTCTCTTGGGGTGGCTCACATCGTCCCAGTGACACACCAGCACCTTGAACCCTCGTAATTTGAAAAGGAAGAGATCCTGCATGCTTTATGGGATTGTCAGCTGCTGTTGTGATCAAAACAAACACAAGGAGGCCTCTGTGTGTTTATCTAGATTGGGTTTTGTTTCATTTGTTTGGAGCTGCAGACCTCCGGATAGGTGTGGAAAGACTTGGAGTTTGAAACAGAGTCAATCCAAATGCTGTAGATTAAATATGAGGCTGGTAACAGGATGCATTTTCTGGATATATTTTATAAGCAACTTGAATATATTATAGTCACAATTTGCACTCCAACACATTTACTACAGGACTTTATCTGAACTCAGTGCAGCACTCCCTTATTGTGCATCTTTAATCTGAACTTTTGGGTGAGTTCAAAGACCTTCTGAAGTTTTGTGAAACTGATGATCTTAAGACTTTTTTGTTTTGTTTTTTTGACATGGATATATTAAATTGTTTAATTATTATTATTTAAAATGTATTTTGGTGTAAATCTTTTAGAGATGTTAAGGTCAAGGGACTCTCTGGCCAAATAAAAAGATAAAATAAACCACTCTAATCAGTGATGTCTAATTTTGCTCCTCAGTGTGTTTTAGTTGTTTATTCTAATCAACACACCTGACTCAATGACCTCATCGAAGCCTCCTAATCACCCATTGATTAGGAACAGGTGTGTTACAAACTCCAACTCAACAAATGACATAGAATTTTACATATCAACATTTTATCAACAATTACAGCCGATAGAGTTAAAAGCGCCACAATTCTTTCTAATTATGATAATCAGTTTTTTTACACATTTAAATTAATATAAATAATATTTAAGCATTTTAACATTTAAAAAACATTATTGACAAATAAGATTACTTTCCCCTGCAGAACTCAACACTATGCTCAGTTTTGCGTTTTCACCCTAATAAAACAAGCCCCTCATTGCTAATGAGGCCTATATGGCGCGCGCTGCCGCTGGGTGTCGCTGTGCGCGCGGAGAGGTGATCCCGGTCCTCGTGTTCGGTCCGATCCGACCCAGCTCAGCTCAGCCTGAAGTGTCAGATTGTCTTGTTAACACGTGAGAAATCCTGAGTGTGGAAGTAAGAGACTGAAAGAAGGGAAACAGGGATTTAGGAGAGGGGGGGGCTGCTGCGAGATTACGCGGAAGAGATATATTTTTTTATGTCCTCGAAGCTGCTGGACTCGGAGGGATCTGCGCGCTGATCTCAGGAGGGAATGCCGAAAAGGAGACAGGACGCACGGCGAGAGCACCAGACATGAGTCCGAGGTAGGACAGGGGCAGGGATGGCATCAGGGCAGACCTCCTTAATCAGCTGATGTGATGAGGTCATCTAAATAATTCTGAGATGATTGATGAAATCCAAACTAACTAAAAAAAAACTTTAAACCTAAACGAACCCTTTTACTTTCTCTTATTAGTTTATATATTTAAAAAACTGCAAAAGATGGTTTAAGTCTTCCTAAATAATGTTTCAGCTAAAACGAAAGATGTAAACTTTTAAAAAATGAACTTTTATCATAAGCTTCCTAAGTTTCCACTGGGCACACACCTCGCTATAATAAGAATATTAGGATAAATATGTATTTTTCAAAATTTAAATGCAGACCAAAAGGGCCCTCAGAATTAAACCCTTCCATCACAGGTGATGGGTTTTCCCAGCACAGCTTGTTTTAAAAGCTTAAAGTGTTTAATCACGTTTATTTCCCTTCTAATTCTACAACTATTTGTCATCTATAGGGTCATTTTGAGTCAAGTCATCTAATTGTCTGTGAGAATAGTTAGATTTGCTTCAAAATAGATGAGCTGTGATTTAATTTAAAGGGAAAAAAATGTTGTTCCTTGAAAGTTTTTGACCTTCAAACTTTTATTACCTGATCAGAAAGACACAACATCCACAAAACCCAGCTGCCTGTCTCTTTAAGACGATGTGTCGAGAAGTTCACGTCGGGGTCACTTGAAGTTCCTGCCCTCGATTTTACCTTTTGAGTTTTATTATAGACTGACATCACACGGGGCGCTAAAACACTTAAGGCGCACAGAGGCTCCATTATCATCCGCGTTACTGCGCAAAAATAGCCAAGGAAATTACGAGAGAGGACAAAACAAATAAAAAAAAGAGGAAAATGATGCTGTTTAAGAACGTATGTTTTTTTTCTTCCTTGAGGGGATGAAAAAGAGGGGAGAGGAGGGGCGGTGAGAGACAGAGGGGGAGGAAAGTGGGTGGGAGGACGGACCCAAGGAGCGAGAAGAAATTCATATCAATTAATAATCAGGAGGAGGGGGGGGGGGGGGGGGGGGGGGAAGAAAAAAGAGCTGGCAGACGCGCTCGGAAAACTGGCATGGTTTTTTGGAGGCTGGCAGTTGAACGCAGGACGTCAGATATGACTGTGAGATAGAGCTGAGATGATCATTAAGGGAGACTTCGATCGGATGGCAGAAGACATCGGGCATGCAGGTAAGAGCTGAGCTGAGCTGAGCGATGGATGGCATTCAGTTTAATTCTAACAGCTGCACAAAGAAAGTTGACTTCTTGTTTTGACTTAATCTCCATCCCGTTGCGTTTTTTAATTATTTAAATTCACGCGTAATTCTGAGTGTGCCAAAAGAACGCGCCGCTCATCCTGTTGAGTCCGTTTCATATTTCTGGCATTTAAATCGGAATTAAGCAGGATTTGTAAATTTCTTCAGAATCAAAAAAATTTCTCAAATGGTTTAAACGTTCATTTATTCCTTTTAATTTTATTTATTTATTTATTCATAAACCCTCTTTAATAAACTTAATTTGTAGTAATAAAATGTATTTACGGAGCTATATTGTTTTCGTTGTTTTATTAAATTAAGCGTTACATTTTTCTCGTGAGATCTTATTATGAAGCTGAGACGCTTCTGACAGAAGAGCCAGCTGTTTGTGACACCTTGGTGTAAAAAGGAGCGGAGCTGTTTCTGGATTTGATTTCAAGCCTTTTCCACTCTTTTGTCGGAGATAAGAAGAGGATGAGGCGCAGCAGTTCAGGGAGATGGGTTTACTGGTGGTTCGGTTGATTCCAGCTGTGTGTGAAGAAGAAGCGCAGAGTAAAAGCGGACTGGAGGCTGAGAGAGAGGCGACACTCAGAGTCAGCACTTCTCTGTTTGCCTGCATGGGAGTCGCGCCCTGAAACCCCTTGGAAATCAGTTAAAACCTTTTAGATTGTGACAAATCAACTTAAGGAAAATAGTTTCATATATAAATCAATCTTCAGTGATCAAAGAAATGGATAAGAAAGGAATATAATCTGCTTTAAAAGCTGCAAACTTATGATAAATTCACTTTAGCTGCTCAAAAACAAGTTTTACTCCTTATAACACAACACTGAAGTAATAGTGTTGCCTTAAAACGTAAAAACTCAGTTTTTATCTATAAAGAAAATGTTTCTTTAATACTTAAAAAAAAGTTTTGTAAATGTGTGATGAGTTTTTAATGCAAAACTGATTCTGGTTTATGTTTTCTGGCCTGAATAAAACTCCAAAATGTCTAAAATAAATTTAAAAAAAGAACTCATAGATTTCAAATTAATATTAGATTAAAATCTGCCAAATTTTCAACTGCAGAACTGTTAGATTTAAAACTTTCTCACACCATGCTGAACCCTAAGGAGAGAAAATGAAATGTCAACACAATGTTTTGAGCAGATGTCAGAAGTGTTTATGCGACTGGGGGTGAATGTAGAGGTCGGAAGTTGAGTCTTTCGCTTCACTCCAAAACCACAAAGTGACAAAACAGACAAAACTCAGCTCTAATGAATATTAATCGAATGCAAATAACCGAATGCCATCGCTGCAAACTCCTTCTACGTCCCCAGCATGTTGACAGGTCATTAAAAAATGAAAACAACCACTCATCCCAGTGGGAGCCCACTTGGATTTTCTTAGGCTTTTATAACACATGTGCAAGAATGAAAGATTTTACTTATTTATGTGTGAAAGCGTGCAGATCTGTGCTTTGCGATAACTCGTCTTGCAGACCAAGAGTTTTCTGATGCATGTTTTGCTGCGATGTTTCTCTTTTTGACTACACTGATAGCAACCTTTCAAATAACTCAAACAGCAGACCATAAAACAAACTGAAAAATGATTGCAGTAAGCACATTTCAGGTGTATTGTATACTTTTTTTTTAACCTAAAAAAGTTTTGATTCAATACACAGAATGTCATCAATTTAAATGATGTAAAGACTTTTTTTTTTCTCGTCACGGTTTTGTGATGCAATAGAGCTGAAATGTGTGATAAGGCCGAGAACGTACACTGATTTTATCTGTGTGAGGACTCGGTGTGTCACCACGTACCGCTCAGCGGCCACTGGCAGTAAGCTGAGCACAGAGACAGAAGTTCACCAAGTAAGGAAAGGCCTGACTGATGACATTTATAATAAAATACGACCAATAAAATCAGAGGGAAAACAGAAAACAGGTGGAAACGCTGTGAATGACCACAAATCCACCTCAACTGCCCACTTCTAATACTTTATTTTAAATATTCATGACCTGATTAGTAAGAAATCATAGATGGGTCCAGGATAAAAAAGGACACAATTTCTTGAAAAAATGTTGTTTAAGATAATTTTTCTGACTTACTCGTGACTGATCAAAAGGTCGTTCAGATTTCCATTGATGACATTTAATTCTAAGCCTGATGCTGAACATTTGCATCCGAAACTTTCCTGAGAAATTAAAAAACACACAAGTGGAACAGCGTGGGAAAGGAAAACCAGCATGAGAGTTTGTCACAACTCTCCAGAATCATTCACTTCTTGGGTCCTTTTCCCCCTTTAAATGCATACTTCCTTATTCTTATGCTGAACGCTGAGTGAAATAAACAAGAAGTGAATGAGCTGGTGTCAGGAAGACTGTGATCAGACAGATGACATGATATTTATTTAGTTGCTTGTTTCCCATCAGTGATACTAAGCCCTCTGGGACAGTTTGAGACGTTTAATCTCATAAGTAAACTATCCTCAAATGCCACTACTTTGAACAATACAAGGGGTTTCATGCATGCAGCCGATGTAGTTTATTTTAGGCTTGATGGAACAATTAGTGTTGATGTTTGAGTGTGTCTGCCTCTGTGTGTGTGTGTGTGTGTGTTCATTGGATCCCTAGAGCCGATCTCAGTGTAACGTATTGAACAGTCTGATGCTGATTTACATCTTGTGTGCTTAGTGTTCCTTATATGACTGAGCAGAAAGGCGAGCTGAAGCCCCATCTCTTTTTCTTTTTTTGGATGTATCCGTCCCCCCACAGGTTTATACCTGCTGTTCATCACACTCGTGAAACATTCATCCCCCTTGCTCTGTTTAAAACTCTCTGCTTTACTTCTGGAATGCTTTAGCAGGAAGCCGGTAATTACAAAATATGTATCTGTGGTTTGGTAACTTGTACGCTTTCTTTTTTTTGGGGGGGGCTTGTTCCAGAGGAAGTGAGTGAAACGAGGTGAATTAGTGATAATGAGAAAACCTCACCTTTTGTAAAAGTTCATTTTTCGGAGTGGCCTTCATGTGAACTTTTCCACCAGTTCTACATTTTACTCATCAGGTGGAGTTTTTGAACAAAAACGTTAAATCGTTAATTGTTAAATTAATTGGGTAACGTGGAAACAAAGTCAAATAACAGAGCTCTAATTATAACTCAAAGGAAATGTTTAAACTTTTGTTTTTATTCAAAATAAAAATCATCTCTATACCTTTTTTATCACTATATTAGATTTTTATGTGGCATGAAAAGTCTGAGGAATAATAGTTTCAAAATGTATCAGTGGTTTTTCCAGTGCAGAAGGTAAAATGTAAAGTGAATTTCACCAATTTGTAATGCGGATGTTTTGCATGACATTTCACAGATGTCTGTTGTTGCAGGTGGTGGACTGAAGACAATGCTGGATGCCATGGAAGTTCCAAGTCATGCTAGGGATCTCCTCCTGCAGCTCAACAGCCAGCGCACCAAAGGCTTCCTGTGTGACGTGATCATCGTGGTGCAGAACGCCCTCTTCAGAGCTCACAAGAACATTCTGGCTGCCAGCAGCCATTACTTGAAGTCCTTGGTGGTCCATGACAATCTCATTAACCTTGACCACGAGATGGTGAGTCCAGGTGTCTTCAGGGTCATTCTGGACTACATCTACACGGGCCGCCTTAGTGAGGGAGACCCCACCTCCCCCACTGAACCCAATCTAGGTGCTGTCTTGGCAGCAGCCAGCTACCTTCAACTGCTTGACTTGGTGGCCTTGTGCAAAAAGAAGCTAAGAAGAAATGGGAAGTATCCTCCTCGTCCTGGTCCTGCATTTCTGCCCTACACCAAGATGGGGCCCAACAGCATGGGTTTAGGGAGTGGAGGCAGGTACAGGGTTTCTACTCCTGTAATTCAGTCCTGTCCTCCAGGAGGAATTTTGAATGCACCCAGGGCATCGTCGTTGGAAGACCTGATTCCCCATCGACTAGCCATTCATAGTGGGGAGTTGTATGCTCCTACTTCCAACCAGAGCTCCCAGATGTTCCCGTCTCTGCCTGCTCAGCTGGGACGCTCAGCCCACCCTGAGAGGAACTGCTCACCCAGCTTTGGCCTTGATCTTTCTAAGAAAAGCCCAACCTCCCAGTCTCAGCTCACACCCTCTCAAACCCATCTGGCAAACAGTCACAGCAACGAGGAGCGAGATGGGACTCTGAGCGGACGCACCAGTCCCATTCCGGGTTCAAATGGGAGAGCCTTTCCATCTGAAAAAATGGAATCTACCGACCAGGCTAGCTCCCTCACCCCCCCACCTTTTTCACATCTAAACCAGCCTTTAGGCCCTCACCTCCCCCATCTGCATCGCTCAGGTTCCCAGGGAACAGACCGCTACCCGTGCTCTGCCAGCCCCGACACCCCTACAGATGTTGGAGAAGCAAGCAGGGAAATAGGCAACATTTACCGCTGGGTGAAGCATGAGCCGCTGCCGTACACGGCTGAAGATGAAGATGAGGAGGAGGACGAAGAGGAGCCAGGTGAAAATGGGGAGCAGCATCATAACCATCACAAGCCAGGGGAAGAGAGTGAAGGAGTGGATGACAAAAGTGGGTCAGGCACCGAGGAGACCGGCAGCAGCGAGGGCCGCCCGTCTCCCACGGGACCGATGGGGAGGTTCCACATGCCGTATGAGCCAGAGAGCTTCGGTGACAATCTCTATGTGTGTATTCCTTGTGACAAAGGCTTTCCAAGCTCAGAGCAGCTCAATGCACACGTGGAGACACACACAGAAGAAGAACTATATGTCAACTCTGGTGGGGAGATGGGAAACGGCAATAACAGCAGCACCAAAAACATGAGCAGCAACACAAACGGTTATGGGAACCTGAGCAGCAGCAGCGCCCTGAACAGCCTGTCACCTCTGGAGACCAAGTCTGACCAGGGATTGAATTCAGGAGGCATCGGGGAGATGATTCGACCTTACCGCTGCTCCAGCTGTGAAAAGTCCTACAAAGATCCAGCCACTTTACGCCAACACGAGAAGACCCACTGGCTAACGCGGCCTTACCCCTGCAGCATTTGTGGCAAGAAGTTCACGCAGCGTGGTACTATGACGCGCCACATGCGTAGCCACCTCGGCCTTAAACCGTTCGCCTGCGACTCCTGTGGCATGCGCTTCACCCGCCAGTACCGCCTCACTGAGCACATGCGCATCCACTCCGGGGAGAAGCCTTATGAATGTCAGGTGTGTGGTGGGAAATTTGCCCAGCAGCGCAACCTGATCAGCCACATGAAGATGCACAGCAGTGGAGGAACTGCGGGCGGCCTGAACGCAGATGGGAAACTGAAGCTTGACTTTGCAGAGGGCATCTATCCCCTGAGCAAATATGCAGCGGAACACCTGGGGCTGAAGCAGGAGAAGGCCAACGAGCTCCTCATCCAAGCACAGCAGCAACTGGTAGCTGATGCCAAAGTCATAGAGAGCCTCTACCCGCTCTCCAAACTGGCCTCAGAGCACCTGGGCCTCACCCATGACAAGATGGACATTCTGGGCCAACCACTGCCCCCTCCCCCTCTTCCACAGTCTCTCTCTGAGGCTCGAACCATTGACCGCTACTCACCCAGCTAAGACACAAGACATTTGTAAATGGCAATCACCGTAGGTCTGCGTGCACACACACACTTTGCAGTATTCTAAAGCCATTCACCTCAACTCTGTCTCTCTGCACCTCAGACTCAGACCATGTGGAACTGGTCTGCTCATGCACGCCAAAAATGATAGACTGTAAGTGCCTTTCTATGCATCTAATGTATCAAGTCCTCCTTTCTGAAGGAGCTCTGTGCTTTTACGTGACCAAGGGACACTCGTTGAAAGACCTGCAGTATTTATGTACAGTGTATGCAACGAAACTTTGAATTCCAGCTGTTGAGCCATAGTGACACAAATTTTAAAACCAAAATGAAACTTTTATTTATTTTTGTATGATAGAATCCAAAGAAAGTGTGTGTTGCAATGGAATATTTGCAATCTGACCCTAAACCTGTGTACTATTCATCTTTGTATGAAAAAACAAGAGAGAAAAAGCACATAAGAACAATATTCAGGGTTGTCCAGGCCTGAGCAGAACTTTTACGTCATAAGGAAAAGCCAACTCAACTGAACTTTAAAGCAATATTTTTTTTTTACTGTAAATTTCACATAACTTTTTCATTCTTGGGGTACTGGATAATTTATCTTTTTTTTTCCAGATTTTTGTTTTATTTCTCATTTTTCTTGCCCTCCCCTTCATGTGCCATAATTGTGAAGAGTATTTTAAGATGGTGTAGTCTTTATTTTTTTTCTAAATCCCCTACTCTGATCTTATTTGTGCAGATAAACTCTCACACTATGTGACAGCAGTTGCAGCTTAATCGGGTTTATGCTCAGCTGGCAAACGTGACATTTTTTTTTTTTAGCTAAAACTTCCTTTGCGGTGTGACAAACATGCTTTAGCTTTGAGCTGATGCTGAGATGCAGCCCCTTGATCTGATTATCGGGACTCGATTGCACGTCTGATGACAGTAATGCATGATCACGATGGGTGCAGCTTTGACTCACGGTTCAGCAGAATCATGAGTGTTTGATTTTGTGTTCTGTTTGCAATCATGGAAACAGCTCAGTAGAGAGGCAGCAACCAGGATAAGATCAATAAAAAATTAATTTGTCATTTAATTGGCTAATGCATGGATTAATAGCAGTGTGATGATAAATTATGGCGTGCCAGGGGTCACTTATTTGACCTCCTAGCGTGTTCTATATTCAGCCTTTTCCTTTCGAAGAACTCTGCACACAGAGCTGCTAATCTGTCAGCTTTATGAACATAATAAGGAGTTTGTGGGTCTTCCCCTGGAAGCCTGAACAGCATTCCCCAGCTGCTGTGCTCCAGTAATCCCTGTGAAATCTCACTTTCTCCTGGACAATTCGCACTGCTCGCTGGCGTGATGTCTCATTTTTCATGCCTGCCATCCCTCTCCTCTGATCCACTTACATCCCAGCCTGGTGAATCCCTCCTGGCCTTGCCTCTCTACCCTGCTGGTGTCAAATTTGAAACATTTTCCTCATTTCTTTGTTGACTGACCAGCAGATCTTGAAAACAAAAGAGCACTTAAAGGTTGCGGGTTAAAGGCACATTTTTTTTGTCTGCAAGTTTTTATTCCAAAGAACGTGTTGGCCTTTTATCTTTCTTCTTTTCGATAATCTTGATTTAGATCTGAAACGTTTGACCACTATAGTGCCAATGCCAACCTCAGTAGGTGAATGTGAAGACTAAAAGCCATAAATACACTGTGATAGATGTAGTGAATCTGATAGGCTTAAAGGAAAAACAAACCAAAAAAAAAAAATCAATGTGCCTGACTTTTGGATATTTTTGTAATGTAACAATAATTTAAGGGCTTTTATCTGTAGCATATCAAACATGTTGTATCCTGTGACTTTCTTTTAAATATTTTTAAAAAAATGCATTTTATTTGAACTGAAAGCAGCGCACGTAAAACTGGTGCTTACCTCAGGACTGAACCCAGCGATGGGGATGCTAAGCTTTTGTAAACTTTTTGCTCAAACACACACACACACACACACACATGCACACAGCCACATACACACTTTTAAAAAATATTTCTTGCTAACAGGACAGTTGTTCTGTTTTAAACCTGTGGTTTTTCTTGTGTTTTAACATCATTTTGTATAGTTTTATGGGAGAGATAACGTATATTAACATTTATTTCCAGTTTTTATTGTGATTAAATTGTTTATATTTTTAATTATGCCATCCTCAAAGAGGCTTTTGTCAGTTTGACCATTTTTGTTGCAGCGTGCCTCATTTTGGTTGAATGTTTTGACAATATTAGTTTGGTTTTAGCCACATGTAGAGTAATATTTAGGTGACAAGTGTTGTGTTTTGAAATATCTCCCCTCCCACAAAGCGTAATGCATCATCAGCACTTCCTTTAAACAGACGAGCAGCAGCTTCCAAAACCAGCCTTGCAGTGTTTGGCCCCTTTTCTCCAGAAGATAGTGAACCTTTTGACATGAGCCAGACGGAGGTCGTGCTTGCACAGAAGCACACAGGAAGCCAGCTTGTTTTGCTTCAAGTTTGGGGACTGTGTTGTTTAGCTTTGTGACAAATAAGAGAAAAAAAAAAACATTAAAAAGCACTGCTTAAATGAAACACTGGTCATACGAGCGTGATCCATAAACAAGGGCATGTGTCATAAAATGTAGGAACGAGCGGATGTGAGTCGTGGGAATATCAACCTCTTTGATTTCTCCCATCCACCAGTTCAAATCAAAATGCCAGCTCCACTAAAAAAATATTTCCACTGCCACTTGAAATCTGTGCAAGAGGAACAGGGAAGATAGTGCTTCACCGTTTCTGCAGGATCTGTTTGAAATGCGTCTAATTGCATTGTTGTGCACAACAGCTGGGCAGGGTCGAGCACCTATAGGAAGGGGAAGTATTTGCTTGTCTGTTTGTGTGTCACCGTGCTATTTGAGTGTACAGAGGACTGATAATGCATGTCCTGGGAATAAGGCTGGTGTGAAGGAGAAGAGCTGAGGAGCAGGAAGTGAACTTTTGGCTGGTGTGTTAAGCCGAGCAGGATGTGCTGTGTGTGTTTGTGCTCAGGAGCAGATAGAGAGTCGGAGAACGGGGAGGGAGAGCTCAGCGGGGTGGACCAGGGCCATTGTCTCAGTTAAAGCTTGTTCTTACTTCTAAAACACGCTTTTCAGAAAACAAGCATGCTGTATCTTCTCTTTTCCATCCTCTTATTCCTCTTTTTTGGGGAATAAACCTTTGCTCCTCATCGTTTACTTCATATTCCATTCACTTTTTGAGCATTTCTTTGAAAATTGAGCCATCATTTTCATCCCAAAGCATAATGTAAATCATAACTAAATAACCAGCAGTATTTCTTTCTCTCTGTGGTTTAGTCAAATTAGAAGCGTTGTTACAATTTGCTGATAAAGCCTCGTGGGGTTTCACGCCATAAGCCTTTGTTAATGTTATTGACACGCCACGCCAGCCGAGGAAACCTCTCAGTGCCACCAAAGTGGTTTAGATGAAGTTGTTTTGAAAATGTTTTAACGAGGCATTTCAAGCTTTAATACAATACTTATCGACAGCTCTGTGCTATTTAAATAAAGAGTTTAATGTAAAAGGAAAAAAAAGCAAAGTATGTCTCTGAGGCTGAGAAATGGTCACTGTGCAAAGTTGATCCTGTGATCATAAACATCATACCACAGTTTGTTTTACTGAGTTTGCCAAGAAAGACAGAAGCAGACATGAAAAGGAAAACTAAAATGCTGTTTTTGGCATTTTCACAACTCAAACTGATGATCTAAGGCAGCTTTGTCTTGTTATAAAACTCATTTATGTGACAAATTCTTAAAGTTCAGTGCCGAACATTTAATTTATTTCAATTAAATTTTTAGTTTTGAAAAGAAATCCCGTTTAAATAGATCTTTAAGCCAAAATCTTTCCCTTTTGGGGTTTTCTACAAACAAGTGCCTTTTTATTAGTAATAATTATCATTATTATACTTTAATATTCTTTCACCTGTCCATCCCATCCCACAACTCTGCAGCATAAAGTTAGATATTTGACATTTTCAAGAGTCTTTATTGAAAGCATCTGCTTCAGATTTATTTCCCCCCAAACAGCACTTTAATGGAAAAAAAATCATTGATTTGTGATTTAAAATTTTTTTTATTGCTCTCATAATCCCCATGAAGTCCCACAACTACCCTCCCTTTTACACGTTGCTTCCATCTCTCTCCTCCTCTTCCTCCCTCTGGTGCACAGCTTGGCCATGCTGCCCTTTTACCCCTAAAGCCCAGCTTCTCTCTTCACCTCTCCTCGTGCACACACTCTCTCTCCTTACACTTCACAAACCGCTGACCCGCAGCACACGCCACCTCCCTCCTCTCCCATGATCCACTTACTTCCAGCTGTTTTTCATGCCGAAGACGACAGTTGTCTAAATGTTTACGCGAACAGCTACTTTCTCTTTCCTTAAGCCCTGATCGATTTCCAAAATGAGCTCTGTGGCATGTTTTAAGAAGCTGCAGCCGATGGGCCAACAGAACAAAAAGTTATACTGATTTTTTTTTTTTTAAAGCTAAGAGAAGACGTACAAAGGAAAGATTAAAGATAGTTGTAGAGGAAATGCAGAATAATGTGAGGGGGAAAAATGTTCAGAGAGATGCCAGTAAAGTAAACATGAAGTTGCACAACTGAGTCGGGCCTTGGCTGCCTGCACCAGCCAAGTCATGCGCCGAGATGGAGAGAACAAGTAAAGGAGGAGGGTTGAGAGGAAAAGAAGCAGAAACAGAAAGAAAAATGTCCTGTGCTAGAGAGGCATAGTCTGTAAATAAAAAAGGAAATCAGATGATGTGTTTTTTTTGTCTTTCCACATCTTTTGCCAACCTTCTCTGTGAGTTTACAGTTAGGAATCTAGGGAGGAATTGCTCTTTTTTTTCTTTCTTTTCCATTTTCTTTCTAGATTAGAGCAACTAATTTTTTTAGGGTTTTGAAATAATTGTTCATATTAGTAGACCAGACCTGACAGTTATCACTCAGTCAGCCCACACTATTGTAAATTTGGATCAGTTTCTTTCTCTAAATTCAACACATATAAACAAACTGAGTGGATGCTGCCTTGAATCTTTAGATTTACAGTCTTCAGTCTCTGCTGCAGAAGTTAAAACTTAAAGAAAAACAAAGAGCATGAACAAAACAAGCAGGAATCTCTCTTTCTCTCTCACTCGCTCACACAGCTGGATGGCAGACTGCTGCTCCGGGTTAGGTCAGATTTAATTAGGTTGCCCTGCTCCGTTTGGAGTGTCGCCTCTTGTTGAAAAAGTCATTTTTAAAGAAGAGGCTATTTCATTGACGGCTTCCACTCAACACCCACTGAAACCTGCGCCAGAATTACAGAGCCTCAGGGTCCTCTTTCTCACACACACACACACACACACACACACACACACACACACACACACACACACACACACACACACACACACACACACACACACACACACACACACACACACACACAGGAGTGTTTCGTTTGCCTCTACAGAATGTTTGTGTTGATTCGTTGGATTGCAATCTAATGAACATCACTTTTTGAGGCTGTTGTGGGTTTGGGATACAAAAGTTCAGCAGTAACACAAACTGCCACGCAGACAGTAGGCGCTTGTAAATAGTTGGAAAAATACACGACTAAATACACGCATCACATATTTACAATGGGAATGGGATTTTTTCAGAATGCTAGACGGGATCTTATTTCAGCAGACAAGAAACAGCCGGCCATGATAAAACAGCAGGTTTTTCTTATTTCTTTGTGATTTTACAACATATACCATAAGGACGATTAAAAGCAATACTTTAAACCAAACAGTATTTTTTTTTCTTTTCTGTGTCAATAATGATTTTATTTGCTTTCATGAGATGAATGTATTTATTGCATGTCAAAAATGTTTTATAGCTTATTTTTTCTTTTTGTAAATTTCATTTGTGTGATTTTTTTTTTTTAAATAAGAAAAATCATTTAATGGTGTATTGATCAAATTGTGTGGATAAGGTTTTTATTTTTTAAAAGCCAATGTGAAAAACGTCTTATTTTCTTTGTTTGCTACTATACTCAAAATCAACTTGGCAATAAAACAAATTGCATAATGGATTCAAAAACAAAAATGTGTCTTTTTATTTTTTTCTTTGTGTGTTTTGCACATAAATAATAAAAAAATCCAAAGAATTCAAATCTTATATACCTTTACTGCCTTGGACTTAATCAGTCTTGATTTACAATGATTTAAATTTTTTTATTAGCAGGAGACCACCGCAACCTTTTATGCTTTTGGCGTATTTATTGTGCATGAAATGGGTTTTCATTAAGAGAGCACAAAACAAGCACAATAAATTCTGTTCAACCGTGATAATGACCACAAGAACTCTGGTTCATGTTTCCTGCAACACGGTCCTGATCCGAGTCCATAATCTCCCATACGGAGACACGTGAGGGCCTCATTTAGGACAAAGAATTTCAAATGAATCCCATACATCACACACAGTCCACATGCAACAATGAGCAAATCCATTACTCTGTCAGCAGGAGCAAAACCAGCCAGGCATGCACACACACACACACACACACACACATATATACTTTTTCACTGTGTGCAATTCACCTTATTATCACCAGCACATAGGAAATCATAGTGCCTTCCAGATGTTTGATATGAATCAAGCAACTAGCCACAAATCACGTCTGGATGTTAAACAAATTAGCATTTCTCCTCTCAGGTGCTGTAAATCATCAACATTCATGAACTGGAGGCGCTTCCCTCAGAGCTCGTATTCGCTGGCTGCAGTGACAGAAATCATCCG
The DNA here is from genome assembly GCA_006937965.1 of Callopanchax toddi. Lineage (NCBI taxonomy): Eukaryota > Metazoa > Chordata > Actinopteri > Cyprinodontiformes > Nothobranchiidae > Callopanchax > Callopanchax toddi. The sequence goes on along the minus strand of SSNR01000003.1, from coordinate 5,046,828 downwards.
CTCGACGCCGTTTCAGCAGTAGGTGAAAACAAAACGAACAGTTTGACATCCATCACGTGTCTCACATGATGATCCCTCCCAAACCAGGAGGACAGGCACATTTTCTTCCCCCTCTGACTTTAAAGGCCTACAGAAACTAAACGTTTCCCATCATCCTCTCTGAATGGATCAGCTGGTTAAAACGATGATGCTCTTATAGATGATCAGGTTGTAAAAACACCAAAGGTTTGCTCAGTTGATCTAAAGCAGCTTGCTGTTTATGAAGGGGCTTAAGAGCAACTCAATGTGTAGGAGGTTCAGTTTGAGAAACTTCTAAACTGGTGCTCAAGTGTCCATAGTTTGAATGATAGTTTAACATGTTTTGGTGTGGTTGATTTTATAGATAAAAATGGGAACATGGTGCTCACACTACAAGTATTTGACTGGCTAATCTGAGCGATATGGTAAAAGTAAACTGCTTTGCTTTTGTTGAATGGTCCTATTTTACAGTAAAAGGAATGGAAGAGTTGCCAGTTTAAATCTGCTTTAAAGCCGTAACATCAGAACGCTGGTGATGATCTGCACAAGAAGCCACATGTTCTCAAGGACGGGGGGTAAATACAGTGATTTTCCAGCTCAGAGGCTGTAACCTTAGTGCCCACCACTCACACTGAGAAAGCAGGAGGCATCTGGCAGCGAGCCCACCTCCACCCCGCTCCCCCACCTCCACCATGCTCCCCAGCCTCTCTGCCACTCGAAGGCATCGCGTATTAAATGTCAAAGGTCCGTGGTGTCTGATTTCTCACAGTGGGGCACAGCGGAGAAGTGCCAGGTTTTAGTGATTCCACCATTCCCTCGAGCCTCCACTGCCCTCTCTGCTGTTTTGATCAAGAGTTTACATGTTCAGCGAGGGCTCATGTATTATCTTCCATTATGAGACTTCCAAGTCAGACTAAAATGTTAACAGACGGGACTGAAAATGTGAAGGATTGTCAGCTGGTCAGGACAAGAAACACTGCAAAGTTTTACAAAATGTATCAGGATAATTTAGTAAAACATAAAGCAATGACATGCATCATTTGGGAGTATTTTAGTCTGATTTGATGACTTAAATGGAGATTAGAAATGACTTAATAATGTATGAGATTGTATGTGGGAATAGCTAATAATGCACCATTAAAAAGTTATTGAAATAAAAAAAAAGTTTGTGAACATGGCTGAATTAAAGGCATATATGCAGTTTTGGCTTGTTTTTAGCACCCCCTAGTGTCCGTTTTAAGTCACTGTTGTAAAAGCGTTAGCATTGTCTTTGCTCAGAAACACCTAAATCTAACTGTTGAAATGTCTCCTCAGCCTTCATTGCTTTCTACTGGAGCGGTTCATCACTCATTCAAAGGAATCAGCTGTGTTCAAACAGGGAGAGAAAAAAAATCAGGAACCATGAGCTAAAAACACCACGTCGCTAGCATAACAGCTAGCCACATTGGGTTAGCCTAACCCTCGCCAGATACGTGACTTTGTGAGACTTCAGGGCATTGGACCAGAGACTCAGAAGTTGCAAATGTGGTAATCTGGACACAAGCAGCAGTGACTTTTCATTAACCCTGTAGGGTCATATTAGCACATATGGCTCAAGAAAAAGATTTAAAAATATGAAAAAGTTACATAGTGAGCCTTTAAAGGGAGCGGCTACAACTCCCTCATACACATTTCAGTATCGTGTCACTTTTGTGTCTCTGTTTTTCTAACATGTCTAAAGGACACCATCATGACCTTTGTATATTTTCTTTATGCGTCACATTAACCTGGTGGGGAATCTTTCAGAAAAGATCAAAGAGTTGAGAAAAGGCAGGATGAGACATCTTGATTTACTGCTTCGCACATTTTTTTCTCTTTCGTGTTACATTTTCATTTCAGCTTTTATACTGTAGCACACATTAAACATCTGTTTTGTTTAGTCACTTATCAAAAACGTGAAGTGACAGTTTGACGAGTCAGTGCCCATGAGAACAACAAGATCATGGTGAATAATTTTTAGAAGAGGGAAGCGCGTGATGGTTAAAATCCTTCAACCGCGTAACCTACATTGGCATATTTTAAACGCTTTCTAAATTTGTAATATAGATGCAAATTGTTTCATAGGGATTCTAAAAGCCTGAATTGTGTTTTTTGTTGTGAGCAGTCAGCAACACTCACTATAAGTAGATCAGAACAAAAAAAGTCCAGAGAAAGCAAAAACAACACAAATAATTACATGCTTAGAAGTTTAAACTTGAGATAGTGGGAAATCTAATTTTAAAAATCCAAATTTGAGTGACTAGAATTCTCACATTGCTGCTATATTCATTTTTTGTTTCTTACATAGTAATAGTTGTAGCACATGTAAAAAGTTGTTCATCTAAACTTTGGTTTGACAGGAACAATGTAGTTACTAAGACTTTGTGTTTATTGTCATTTCTGTCAAGGCTGAGATAAAAATGTGTCAGTGATTTAGAAAAAAAACACAGTGAAAATGGAAGTTACACCTCTAGAAGCATTTGCAGTTGGAATGACAAATTGATTTTACCCACACAATAATGATAGCAGAGTTGATAAATTACAAAAACTTGTGAAAAAGTTAATAAAGCGATGGATGCTGTTGATTTAGAGATTCCATTTGGGCTGTTTTTGTAGAAGTCTTAACTTGTCACACTTTTTTTGGTGCAAACTCTCTCCAAACATGGTTGGTAAATACAACTCAGATGCTCGATAAGCTTTAAATGTGAATTAGGAAGTTCCAAATCTCTTGTCTTGTCTTGTATATTCTGCATAATTATGTGCTATTTGTTTTATTTCTTGCAAATTTTGTGGCATTGTGGACACAAGTGGTTGTGCACCATCTGACTAGGCTCATCAACATATTGCTCTTCTCTTTTCAGTGCAACTAACTAAACCTGGTTTATATTTAATCAGCCAGTAGTTCCCCTAAATGCTGCACACCCACATCACAAAGGGAGTACGTTTCAGAGTAATGCACACAGTCCTCAAACACATTAAGAGTCAAACATTGTGATAAACAAAAGGGAGGCAGACGTACGGAGCAATCTAACTAAATGTCTATTATCGTGACCTTCCCACAAAGTGTCTCACACCATGTTTTACTGTCACACTCCTCATCCTCCTCTCCTCCACTTCTCTTTCTGCTTGTCTAACCCAACCCTGCTACATTTCACTGCCTAGACTCCCACTGAATGGAAAACAGCTGGATCTGGGACTGCCCAGAGCACATTATGCCCAATTCTTCAATGAATTCTCATCTACCGCTCCCTTCTCCGTCTCTATCCAGTGCGCTCCCCTGCTCCCTGTCCTCATTTGAGGTGGGGCTGTGCAGCTGAAACAAAAGAAAAACAGCCTGCATGAGAACATGTTTCTCACCCACATATGGTACTCTCTTCCTCTCCTTGTTTCTGCGAATTTGTTTCCCAACCCTACTCCCTGGTGATACTCTGGTGTTATGGCTGGTTCTACTTTTGACAAGCTGAAAAACGCTGAGATATGATGCAGCTGAGCTCCATGGGCCAAGAATGCATATACTTGAGTAATGTGTGAGAGTTCCGACTTCGCCTTGATACCTAGTTCCTTAGCTGTGGTCATCGTGGCACTATGAGGGAAAGACTCTTGGGTTTAGTGACAATAGTTCAAGAACTACAAAACTTTAAAAGAGCAAATCTTACAGCTAAAACCCCCCAAAATAATATATCTGATTTTATGAGTTAATGTAATGCTTTTAGTGAGATTATAACAAAAAATAGGGTTTCTATAGGAAAACCAGACAGTGACCTGCAGCTTTTATCTTGTATTTTCTGACAAAAGTGAAGCAAAGGGGATTTCTGCTTTACATAATGAATAAGTAATGAACCAATACTGGTTTACCACTCGTGGTTTAGCAGATTACCACCTTTACCACCAGGAAAGAAGAGGAATGTTGACTGACTGCCTCAGACACAAAAACCCACAAGATTCAAATTTGATATGAACAAGGTGAAAAGGTGGGTAATAACCCAAATGTTTTCTAAAAGTCATTTGAATTAGTTCTGAATTGTGATGAGATTTTATGGCTCTTTGAAGGGAGCCGTTCATTGGGGATCCGTTCACCTAAAAGAACCGTTCAAAAAACTGGCTCGTTTATGTTTTTTTTTTTCAATATTATGAAAGAAAAATGTCATGTGAAACTGTGTTTGGGGACACACTTTGTAGCGACACCTACGTGTACGTCGCTAATTAGCTTCCCTGATAGAACTGATGGGTTCATGTTGCTACGCTAACTGATGTTTTAAATAAAGAACCAGTGTTGTTGAATTTTTGCCTCCCGGCCTCAAACGTCACAGTTAAATCCATACTCAGTAGCCAGGTAAACAAGCTAGGTCTCGCTAGCTAGTTTACAGAACTACGACTCAGAGCACTCACCCCTCCCGTCGGGTATAATCTGTAACGCCAGCCTCCCGCGGACATGGGACTCCGTTTTGCGACGATAACAATGCAGAGTCTAACTTCAGCCGTAGAAACGTTCCCCCAGCTTTTCCTCTTTTCACCTCCAAACGTTTTTAGTTTTCTGCTAGCTGAAAAGGTGTTTTTTGGGGGGACTCTGGTATTTTTTATCTTAAAATGAAAGCTCTGACCACCGGCTAATTCTGTCCTCCTGGCGGCCGGGCAAGATGGCGTGTTGAACGGCAGTGGAGTGCGGAGGCTCTAGCGATTTTGTCCCAAGCTTTGGATTTATGACGATTAATAATCACTCACAGCCTTGAAAATGAATCCTAAAACCGTATTGAAACCTGCAAAACTGAAAATGCCCGGTGGAAAGGAAGAAAAAGTTGTAAGCGAGCTAGAAGTTATGAGAGAGGATGATGAACAGGTGGATTTGGCTAGCGAGCACGCTTATGCTAAAGATGCTAGTTTGGCTAATTCCAAACGAAAAGAAGCTGGCTCTGGTCCGAATACTCCACAGAAGGCTCCGGTCGGCAAGAAAAGTAAAGGTACAGCTGAAAATGAAGAAGAGGTAACGAATCTCACCATACTCAAAGCAATTCAAGGTATGGCAAAGGATGTGGAGGAGCTTAAAGAAAAAGCTTCACAAACTAGCTGTATGCTAGCTGCTTTAAGCAAATCGGTGCAGTTTAACTCTGAAGAAGTTAAAGAATGCAAGCGACGAGTAAATGACATAGAAGGCCAACAAAAAACCCTCTTGGAGGAAAACACTGTGCTGAAGGAGAAAGTTAAGGAGCAGGAAAGATACAGGATGAGGTGGTGTTTGAAGATGAAAGGCTTGCCGGAAAAAAAGGATGAAAACGTCAGAGCGGACACCATTCAACTCTTCAAATTGATCGCCCCTGAGTTACAACAGCTGGAGGATGCCGTGGATGTGGTACATCGAGTTGGGAAGAAGGAAGATAATCGGAGCAGACCTGTGGTAATATTGTTCGTTCGCAGATTTATCAAGGAAGAGATGTGGCGCAGAAGCAAGAACTCGCCAGTGTGCAGGGAAAGAGGTGTTCGCTTCACGGAAATGATGTCGCTGGAGGACAGAGAAGCGAGGAACAAGCTGTGGCCACAAATAGAGAAGGCTAGGTCTGAAGGAAAACGAGCCTATTATCGGGGACCCTGCGGTTACATTGACGGTAAAAAGATTGGCTGATGACAGCAGGTTTGGATACGCTGAAGTTCATTTGAGTGAAATGTGGAATGGGACTTAATCTTTTGTTTAAGAGTAACATATTAACACAAGTAAACTTTTGATTTTTGGGAGAGAGTTTACTTTAAATTTTTTGCTACATTGTTCAAACATGTTCAGTTGTTCAGTTTCACTTGCTTCTTTAAATGTGAGGGGTCTTAAAGATTTGGTCAAGAGGAAAGCTTTATTTTTGTTTGGTAAAGGGCGTAAGGCACAATGTCTGTTACTACAAGAGACTCATTCTTCTGAAGAGGATGTAAAGTTTTGGACTAATATGTGGGGAGATAAAATATTGTTTAGTCATGGGAGCAATAGGTCAGCTGGGGTAGCAATTTGTTTTCACAGGTTTCAAGGTGAGGTTGTTACCCACAAAACAGATGATGAAGGACATTGGATAATGGTAGTCTTGTTGATTGACAGTAATTTTTTAATATTGGTTAATGTTTATGGGTATAAAACTGTTGTACAAAATAAGCAAATGCTCAGGAATATTGGTACTGGTATAAAGGAGCTAAAATTACGTTATCCTACTGACTTCATTTTGATGGGGGGAGATTGGAATATGACATTGGATGAATGGGAAGATAGATTACCCTCAAGGTTTCATAGCCACCATTATATTCTCTTATGGAAGAATTTCTTAGAGAGAACTGTCTGACTGATATCTGGAGAGGTCAGAACCCAGGGAAGAAAATGTTCTCATGGTATAAACCTAATGGAACCGCAAAATCTAGGATTGATTACTGGCTGGTTACTCAGTCAATGGAAAGATTTGTTTCTGAAACTACAATTTCTAAAGCTCCATTAACCGATCATTGTATAACTGAAATGACACTTAATTCAAATAAGAATGAAAATAAAAGTAAGGGATATTGGAAATTCAATTTTAATTTGCTTAATGATGAAATATACTGTTCGAAAATAAGAGAAACAATAACTGTAATAGTAAATGATGACAACATAGTTAGTTTCTGCAATAAATGGGAATACTTAAAGTTTAAGATCAGAGAATTTTCTATTAAAAGGAGTAAAGATTTAAATAAAGAGAAGTTAAAACAGGAAAGAGGTCTTCTCTGTGAGATCAGTAAGTGCTGCAATAAATCACAAATGACAAGTGAGGACAAAGAAAAATTAGTATGTTTACAAACTAAATTGGATGAATTCTATAAAAGAAAAGCTCAAGGTGCCTTTATACGATCAAGAGCAAAATGGATGGAAGAGGGCGAGAGAAACACAACGTACTTTAGTAAACTAGAAAAGAAAAGGCAGGAAAATAAAGCAATTTCAAACTTATTAATTAATGGAGTGGAATGTAATGATAATAAAATGATTGAGAAGGAAGTGTTTAGGTTTTATAGCAAACCGTATTCGTCAGCCTTTTCTATAAGGGATTCAACCAGCTTTTTTGATCAAATTGGAAGTCAAATACCACTAATAGATAACACATTTAAAGAAATTTGTGAGTCCAGTTTAAAAATAGAAGAATTGGATGTAGTTATTCAGAAGTTGGCAGTAAATAAAGCCCCTGGCTCTGATGGCCTCACAGCTAATTTTTACAAATTTTTTTGGAAGGAAATTAGAGATTTACTGTTTAAAGCTATACAAGAATGTTTAGAAAAGGGCGAACTTACAGCCAGCATGAAACAAGGTCTTATAACATTGATTCCTGAACAAAACAAGGATAAAAGAGTTTTGGATAATTTGAGGCCCATTACACTACTCAATACTGATTACAAAATACTTTCTGGATGTGTGGCAGCTAGAATGAAAACAGGTCTGTCACAAATTATTGATGAAACTCAATCCGGTTTTCTAGGTGGACGTTCTATTCATAACAATATACGGTTGGTTCTAGATTTAATTGATTATAGTCAGGCGTTATCTGTAGAAGGATTCATTTTATTTTTAGATTTTTATAAGGCTTTTGACTCGGTGGAACATTCCTTCATTTTAAGTACTCTAAATCATTTTGGATTTGGCCCTAAGTTTGTTAACATGATTGGCATGTTATACAAGGACATCAATAGTTGTGTTGATTTAGAATATGGTACCTGCTCAAGATTTGATGTGAAAAGAGGTATTAGACAGGGTTGTAGTAGCTCTCCCCTATTATTCATTATGATAGTGGAATTATTATCGATTATGTTAAAAAATAATGATATTGAAGGCTTGAACATTTTGGACAAACATATATTAATTAGTCAATTCGCAGATGATACAACATTATTTTTAAAAAATGAAAATCAAATATCGAAATCACTAGATTCAATTAGTACTTTTTCAAAAGCTGCTGGTTTGAGATTGAACATTGATAAATGTGAAATATTTGCATTGCATGATCAAGCTGCAGAGTCAATTTGTAATATTGCAGTAAAAACACAAATCAAATATTTGGGCATTGTCATCACTAAAGACAAAGAGATAAGAGAGAAGGAAAACGTTGGAAAAAATGTAAATAAATGCAAAACAATTTTAAATTCATGGTTACAGAGAGATATCACTGTATTTGGAAGGGTCTTGATATCAAAAATGGACAGTCTGTCAAGAAATATATATCCTGCGTATTCATTGGAAATCTCAGATAAAATGATTAAACTTATAAATGGTATGAATTATAACTTTATTTGGAAAAATAAATGTCATTATATTAGGAAAGCTGATATGGTCAAGGAGATAAAAGAAGGAGGTTTAAATGTTATTGATTTTGCGGCTATGAATGGTGTTCTCAAGTTGAGGTGGCTTAACTCATTTATTCAAGATAATAACTCCCTGTGGTTTAGCATCCCCAAGGCAATTTTTCAAAAAGTTGGAGGCTTACCATTTCTGTTATGCTGTGATTATGACATTAGCAAATTGCCTGTTAAATTATCAGACTACCACAAGCAAGTTCTTCTTTACTGGAATCTGGTATTTAAACATAATTTCACCCCACACAACTCTCCCTTATGGAACAATAGGTATATTTTATTAAATAGGAAGTCATTGTTTATTGACACCTGGTTAGACAAAGGAATCTGGGCAGTCTCTCAGTTATTAGATGAACATGGCAACTTTTTGAATCATGAGAATCTGTGTAGAAAATTTAATCTGGTGTGCTCGATAAATGAATACAAGAGAGTGATAAAGTCCATTCCAATTCCTGTTAAAACAATGACGCAGCAACTCATGTTGCATTCATATAAATCAGAGATGAGATCACTCTGTGTGGAGGGAGTCAGATTAGGTAGTAAAGAATTCTCTAACAAATTTGCTCAGAAGATTCTAACAACTCATTATTATCCTTACCAGTTAAAAAGGAAGTATATTTTACGTGACTTTAATGAAAAAGAAATTGAAAAAATAAGAAAGAGATATCTAACTTATCCAATCCCACATAAAGCAAAAGAAGTAACATTCAAAATTTTAAATGATATATATCCTTCAAACAACTTTCTATACACCAGATTTAATTGGATGAACAACTCATGTGGTTTTTGTGAGAAGGACATTGAGACAGTTGAGCATCTTTTTTTTGAATGTGATTGTGTTAAAGAATTTTGGTTTTCCTTTCACAGATGGTTGCTTATGAAACATATAACGATTAATTTGTTAAAATGGTCTGATATAAAAGTTGGTATTTTTTTGAAAGATGAGCATTTAAATTTCCTAGTAAATATTTTGATTGTGCTTGGAAAACATTTTATTCACAGATGCAAGTTTCTCAGGGTTAAACCTCACATAAATGGGTGGAAAAATGACCTGAGATTGTTTAAGAAAAGTCTGTGTTATATGAATATGAAAAATGCCCCCAAACTCTTTTCTTTAATGGATCATTTTAATTTATTAGATTGAGTCCCTCACAATGTTCATGTTGTTTTTGTATTATTATTATTTTTCTATATATATAAGCTGTTTCAACACGTTTTGATACTGGAAATATTTATGTTTGCCCTAAATGTTTGTATTCATTGAATTGTACTAATAAAAAAAAAAAAAAAAAAAATTCTGTCCTCCTTTCACTTCCGGGATGTTCAGACGGAAAATGTGTCCGGGCGGATTATTGGTGATTCCAAGCAGTGCGGAAATGCGGCAGACAGACAGCTGGATTGTCCAATCCTATCGTTCGGTCCGACCGAACGATAGGATTGGCTGAAGTTTTTAGAGAACTGCGGGACAACTACTTTATTGATTTCCTTCGGGGTTTTTTAATCTCCACAATATATTTATGGCTATACTATGTTAGAACGTTGTTAAGAGGCTTTAAAAAAAAAACTTTAAAAGCTACATTGTTTACCTGGCTACTGAGTATGCCTTTAATACAAAAAATGGAACGGTTCTTTACAAGGACTCGGTTCTCCTTGTTCAAAGTGAAGACCCGTTCAAAAGATTCGACTCGTTCATGAACATCACATTGCTAGACTAGTTCTGAATCATAGCAGTCATTTAGGAAAACTGGAAAGAAGCTAACTTTATGTTAAGAATCACCTGGTCAGCTGACAAATGGTCACATGGTTTCGGTTTCTTTCATTATTCAGTAAAAATTGTTTCTTTAGCTTTTGATTGCTTCAGCAAATAAATAAGCTGGTTGTAAATGGTCAAAGGTTAATATTGGATACTAAAAACATTGTTTTCTCTCTTTTGGTAAAAATTCAAAATTTTTCCAAATATGGCTCAGAAATGACACAATTTAGTGTCAACCGGAACAAGAAAGTTGCAGGACAGGACAAGTTTCAATCTGATCCACTGTCAGTAAAAACGATCTAAAATCGTCTTGTTTTCGAACCATCAGAGGTTGAATCGTACTTTTACTGTAACAATGACGTCTTCACAGAATCTGACTCATGAGGATCTTAGGAAATTTGGGGAAATTTGTTGCCTATTCATCTCTTTCTAATCAGTCACATGAACAGTGATCACAACATATCAAGTCTCACTTTAGTCCTAAAAGTTGGTAAAGGATTTTTCAATTAAAAAAGTTCCAACCAACCTTTAGAAACAAACAACATTTAAAAGAGTTTGTTAAATGTATCTAACAAACTCATTAAAAAATAGAACTAGTATTTTAAAAAAGAAGTCAGCTTTAAGTTTTGCACAATACGTTTCTGGTCATTTCTTTGTTAGTGATCAGACACATTTAGAGTCCGATGAAGTCAGTGTGAGAAACAGAGTAAGGTCAGGAGAAGTACAAGGAGGAAGTATTGCTTCAGCTGCTGCGGGGGCCCTGGGTGACAAACTGGGTGTATGTTGTGGGCAAAGTGTGTGTTTTTGTATCTTTGCCAGTGCAATTTCCTGCCTGCAGATTGACTAACATGTGGGCACCTGCCTTGACAAATCCGCCCATCCTGTTCCTCTCAGCTCATACAATGCTTTACCCTCCATTGATACCATTTCTACTGTGTCAAGCAAGAAAGCATCCAAGTGAAATAAACAATAAAAAAGACATCATATGCTGCTTGTACTTCCACAAGTGAACACAATTTCCTGGAGGAATTAATCAAACTTTAGAGGCCTGCTTTGGTCGAAATACAACACAATTACAGCACTACTCTATCTCAGAAACTCTTTTCTTTTCTGTAACATTTTTATTTATTTATTATATACATTAACCTTTACCAGGAAATGTCCTATTGAGATTCAGAATCTCCTTTTCAAGGGAGTCCTGGATTATAACCTATAGGGCATGTTGTGATCTGTGGGGGGAACCGGAGTACTCGGGGCGTAGATTTGGCATAGAGACGTGTCCCCACCAATACCCAGCAATCACTGAACTGTCCCCACCAATAATTCTGTCCAAGGGTGCAGAAAAAGTGCTGCATCCCCAGCGGACCAAGGTGCTGCTGTACGTGGACCTGTGTCCAAGGTAAGGAGGCATATGTGTCTGGATCAGCTGGTGCGAGCCGCTTAAGCCAATGGCACCTGCTCTGGGCCTGAATGAGGACTGGCCAGTGGGTAATTTCCCGGTGATGGTAGCTTTCGGTCGGTCCCCAAACCGGGACCAGGACGGATTGCATCTGCACTTCCTGTTTTGGCAAACACTCGAACCCCCTGCCTGCCTGTGCGCGCATCACATCCTGGTCCCCACTAATGTCAAGAGCAAATCTACGCCATTGCCCAGAGGAAACTCACATATGCACGGGGAGAACATGTTAACTCCACATGCTAACTCCACACAGAGAGGCTGCAGCCAGGATTCAAACCTGCTACCTTCTGCAACAGTGCTGAGTGCAGCTAAATTGTGGGGGTGAAATAAAACAAAAAAATCTGACTCATTCTATCCAAAAGACTTTAATTAATTAATTATGCAAAGATTTTTTGTGATAACAGCTGATGTTAAGGTGCATTCAAGACTAATAGGAAATTTAATTTTGGAATTTTTGATCTGGAAAAAACTAAATATAAATATTTTTATACAACATATTTCACAGATTATAATAAACCATTGGACAAAGTAGTTGGAGAACATTTTTCATTAGATGCTGTGGCAATTCAAGCTATAAATAAATAAATAAATAAATAAATAAATAAATAAATAAATAAATAAATAAATAAATAAACAAACAAATAAACATAAATAAATAAACAAATAAACAAACAAACAAATAAATAAATAAATAAATAAATAAATAACAGACATATTTTGGAGAAAAAAAATCATGCAAACAAAATATAAATTCTGTTGTTTATCTATTGTGAGCAAGAAACAACAAACAACTTTTAATATCTGCAGTAATATTCTGGTTCAAAATTCTTAACAAAACACAAACAACCCACACACAAAAACAACAACAATTAAACAAAAACAACAAAGAAAACACGGATTCACCCACATGTATGCTGGTCCTGTACCCGTAAATAAAAAGAACCAGTTTCAAACACATTAAAACACTATTATTTACACAAACAAACATCTTAAAAACATCCAAATCTACATTTGCAAAATGTAAAACAGATTTTGTTTATCTAACCTGCTCTGTGGTTAATCGGAAAAATGAAAACTAAAGAGTTCCAGCTTGTCAGTTCTCAGATACAATGGATGCAACATGGCTTTAAAGATAAAGAGATGACGATGTGTGAATGAGAAGGCAGTGATGCACTTTTCTAATAAGAGTTTGAACGAGTTGCTACATTTTAAACAAAATGATCCCAAAGCAAATGTCAATGATTCATTTTCTAAACTTGTATCCTGTCTAGGGTCTTGAAGGATGTAGATATTCTCAGCTCTGATTGGATGATAGGGGGAGTTCAAATTCACAGAAATCCATGGATTAAACTCATGCAGGTTTATATTATGAGTCATCTATCTTTGAGGTCACAAGATTAACCAATACACCTCAATGCTGACCTGGAAATGACTTCAGAGACCTAAATATAAACCTTCAAGCACAGAAAAAGTGATATTCTTTTTTTAAAGCACCCATTGGTGTTCCAGCTATTTGCATCACCTGCTAGCTGAATGAGTGGCATATCCCTGACACTCGGTGATTCACACCTGCTCACACTGTTAGAATATAATATAAAAAGCTCATATTTTAGTCATTCACAGGAAGCACACACTAAACCAAACAGGAGCATCACATTCTAATTTGTGCACATCAAGCACAAAGCATCAACCAGGCAAGTCTGGACAAAGCTGATTGGCCTTGGGGAAGAGGGGCAGATGGCCAGCCTGGCTAGGTGACACACACTTATACAAATACAAGCAGCACAGTCATTAAAGGTAAAAGTGAGATCTTTATCTACAATATTAAGTGTGACTGCAGAGAAAGCCTTTATAAACTGGCCTTAAGGGCAAAAAAAAATTAAACTAACTAATGAACTGGCATGCACCTCAGAAGCTGATCTACAAAGAGGCACTCGCAGCTTTTATGTGTTTGGGCTTCTTTTGCAAGTTGTGACCTTTTACTTTACAAGAAGCTTTATGTGAAAGTGCTGGCAGTGAGAGGTGTTCAGTGTGTGTCACTAAGTGCGAAGGTGAGAGTGCCGGATCTGCTGCTGATACGATGACGCTATTGTATTCAGTGACGCGCTCTCAAGCAAAAAAAAAATGGAGTTCACACCAAAGGTTGTGTGCATTTGTGCATTTCGGTGTGTGTTTCCTTTTGTCACAAAGTGGAGAAAGTCACTGAGCTGTTAAGAGAAGAGTGTCCATTACCTTCTCAACACTTGAAACCTCTCCATTAGGATTATGTGAAGTTTGACAACGGTAATAAATAACCCTACGATTCATCACTTTCACTTTGAGTGTGTGTTTCTCTGCTCTAACTGACTATGTGCAAACTCCAAAGGTGAGAACAAACCAAAAGTGTTATTTTTTCTTCTTTTCCTGTCATTTTCTTAGTCCGTTCCTGTGTATATCTGCCCGTTTATGTGACTGACATTCTTTGGTGGAGGTTGCAGTGACTCAGGTGACAGAGTCTATTAATTTTAAAGTCAGTTCCATGACTCATTATGTTGTCCTGTTGGTAACATCCTCGAGGAAGACGCTACGCTGAACCCCAAACAGTTTTCCTGTGTGGGAGAAAAAAAATGAGTTACTTTGGGGAAAAAAAAGCATCTGCCAGATGTGTGTAAAGTAAATAATATAACTTCCATTCACTCCAAGGCCAATAAAAAAGGTTTGTGACAGCATGAGAGCATGTTGTATAACACATGTGGCATGGAGACGTTCCTGCCTGTTTGAGATACGAAGAAGATGACGTTTGTGTGTCATCCAGCTGTAGATTAGAACCCCATTAGCCCCGGTGGCTGGTCTGCTGTTTAGACTGAGTATAAACACAGAGAGAGGGATGGCTCGACATCTTCAGCCCCCTCTGATAACACTCAACGCTGAAACATGTCTGGGCAGTCAGGCTTCACTATGCCACGTACTGGATGAGTGTGTGTGAACTGAGAGATTTCCTGAGAGACTAGGATTGCTCTCATGCCCTCCATTGGCATCAGCTGAACTTCCTGTACCAGCTGCAGCTTGTCTCCCGCTCCTTTATTCTCTTTCCAGCCAAATCTGTCTTCTTTCATTCCCATGATCACTTCGAGAGTGGTTCTCATTCAGTTTATGAGCACATATTAGTTGTGAATACTGACATAAATATGATTAAATGTTTGAAAATATGTGCAGAACGAAGAATTACAACCTTTTACATGAAAAAAACGGAGCTGGCAAAACAAGTTATCTTCCAGTGAAACACAGTGACATCATAAATTCTGATCACACTTTAAAATAAAAGTAATATACCCTGTATACATTAGTATTTGAATATTTGTGCATTAACGTTTCCTCTCCGTCCAGAACTGATTGCCTGGTAAGATGTTAAAAGGTCAGCAGGATGTCTCCTCCGGGGGCGTTCTTCTGCTACTAACACCAGCTGTGATATTTGTTCATCATTTTTTTCCCCCGTATTGAGTTTGAGAGTCACCAGCAGTTCTGTTTTTTTTTTGTTTTGGTCAGGCAGAATTGGTTTTTGATTTTCTGGAAAGAGGCTAAAATCCAGCTGTCAACTTCCTCAGTTTGATTTGGCTTAAAACTCTCTTTATTTTGTTTGTGAGTATCACTTTTATAAAAACTATTGTTGCACATTTCGATTGGTCTGGACTCAATGTGTGTTCTTTGGGTTCTTTTTTTGGACTAAAACATATCTGGGGGCTAATCTGGGATATGGCATGGGACAGTTGAAAAACCAGATTTCCATTTGGAGCACATGACAAGAGAAAGACATGTGGATAGGTTTAGTTAGGCTTATTAAAACCGTATAAGCTTCAAACAGGACTAAATAAGTAAGGTTGCATTTAGAAGTGATCAGCAAACACCATAACAGTTCATTCATACCACTGTCAATGCCATCAGTTTTGTTTATTCCAATAAATTATCTGCGCTGTCTCATTTTCTTAGAACTGAACTACAAAGCCTCCAGGGTCTGGATGGTGAAATTATGAAATTAAACTAAGTACCAGCTTAGCTTTAAGACTGGAAACAGCAATAAATCAACAGTTTGTGTTAGAAGAAATGTTCTGATTAGTACTTCCAAAGAATATCATTAACCAATTTTGTTTATTGATTTAGGATATGACTTGACTTTTTCTTGTTTCCTATGATTGCATATTATATAGAAAAAAACTCCTGCATAGTAGCAATTGGTGATTGCATGACCAGATACCACTATATATAGAAATAATCATAGTAACCTGTATGATGGTCTGCTGGATAAGATATGCAACATAAGCTTGATGCAAAAACCACAACTTCAGTAATTGGCTTCATCTGGTGGCCAGGGGAGGAAGGGAGAGCTGAAGTGTTGCAATAGGGTGTTGGCTAAAAATGAACCATAGTCCTCCAAAAGTCATTTTCCAAGACATTCAGGCATCATTGTAGTTACAGTTTCCAGCAGAGTTTAGTTTTTCCACTAAAAGATTGACAAGAGATTGGAATCAAGGGTTACACTAAATAGTGGGGGGAAAATAAGCTCCCATCATCTTTTACTGAGAAAATCACAAGGTCAAAGTTTAAGACATAATAAAAATATACATCACTTTCAAGGCGATTGATTAAAAATGAAAGAAAGACAGATAAAGCAGCTCACCTTATTGTCTCCATATTTATTTTATGGAACTAAAGGTTCATGAAATTCAATAAAAGACAGTCTGGAGATTTCTAATGGAACTCCTTTTTTTTTGTTTTGAGCATGCCTAAAATTCAAACAGCTCTTATCATGGCTGCAGCTGAAATATTTCTGAATCATTTATTTTAGTTTGGCCACTTAATGACCTTAACTTCAACCCCAACCCATTTATTCAGCAAAACAAAAAATGTCTCCAGTCTGTGCTTCTTCTTCTTTCTTTTATGTTGGAACTTAAAGCAAATTAGAAAATGGGATTATTTGGATTCTAAACATTACAACACCTTTGCACTGTTGATTATGAACTTGCATGTTTCAAGGCAAAGTTCTTCTAATTTGACTGATCAGCTTTTCACTAAAGTTCTGTGGTAAAAACTGACAAATTTGGTGTGAAGGACATCTTTGTGTGCCGAGGTGTCTGTTTGCGTAAAATATGTCACAGTCAGATTTGTGCACGAACGCCAATAAGCGAGCGCACATCTTCGGCCAGTTCTGCCCCAGTTTACTGGCAGCGGCCCCACTGTCTGTGCTAAAAGTCACGTCGCGAGGAGAGAGAGAGAAATCCAGAGAAGCGGGGTAGGAAGGAGGAGGGGGTGTAAGGGGCACAAGGAGCAAGACACAGGAAGTGGAGGAAGATGAAGAGCTGGGAGACAATATGATGCACAGGGGTGCTGAACTGGAGGAGAGGAGGAAGCAGAGGAGGAATGCTGGAAGAAGAGGAGGAGAGAGCAAAAAATGGGAGAGAACAGGGTGTGTGCATCTGGCACTGGGAGGCAGGGAAAGATAGCGTGGGCCAGGCTGGCCGGACGTGTGTGTTTGTGTTTGATTGAAGAGGGATGTGAGACAGAGACCCCTCACTGGCTCGGCTTTACTGGAATGCTGCCATGGAGAGATGGACACTGACACACACATGCTTCAGACAAACACACACACACACACACACACAATCACTTCCACACACTGAGTGCATTACATGGAAAAAGAAGACCTAACTGGCAAGTTTAAGATGGGGATAAGAGAGATGAAGCACAGCAGAAGGAAGAGAAACAAAAACTGAGGACAGTTGTTGTTGGGTTCTACAAGGAAAAACATCAAGAGGGTCCTTACAGATTCCTAATGTTTTTATAGATGCTAGATAAATGATTATTTGTCAATTAATCATATGGTCTGTTGTTTGACTGGCTCTACCAGCTCATGTGGACAAATAAAGCATGCATAGATCATAAGAGTGCATAACTGGCAACTAGGCTGCAATTAATGCTACTGGAAAAAATGCAAGAAAATGAAATAGCTGAATAATCATAAAATAAGTGATCGCATAAATATTCATCCCCTTTAAAATGACAGATCCAATTCAACAGATACAGCCAATTAGTGCTAGTAGTCACAGTTAGTGGAATGGGGATCTCCTGAGTGCAGTGAATGATCTGTGTATGGAAGGACATTCACTGGTTCCTGGTAACATCACAGCATGAAGACACAAGAATCTCCAAGCCAATCAGAGAAAATGGTATTTAAAAGTAGGTATAAGCCAGGGGATGGTACAAAAAATAACTCCAACGCACGGAACATCCCCTGGAGTTCAGTTAAGTCCAACCTTGGTCTGCCTCCTGGTTGTAGACCAGTGAGATCCTGGCTTTAGAACTGGAGTATAAATGTGTGCGAACTGGTGAGTTTGGCTTGTTACATCAAGTAATTTAAGTGGTTCACGAGACTAGAAAAGCACAATGTGAAAGGCAGTCCATTCAGCAAACCGATACACAAAATGAGCAGAAATATGCACATATGATCACTAAGCATGTAGAGTCAGAACTGAGTAAATACATATAATAACAGCTCTAAAAGGGGATTTCTTCAACATTTTAAGGTTTTTAATGAGATTATTACCACACAGATTTCCAGAAAAAGAAAATCCAACACAGGAGGCTACTTGATGCCAAGGTTCGTAAAAACATTCAAATTCACAGGAAGATGGAAAACAAATGACCAGAGATCAGATTTCCTTCTCAGTTAGTTGAGGTACATTTTATTAACATCATCATATTTATTTGATGTAATCTACCATAAAGATAGTTTATAATGCAGCGTCATTTTTCTGATTTTATTGGTTTTCAAATAAAAAAAAAATCAAATATTGAAGATAAATTGAATGCAGTACAAGTGTGTAACAGGAGACACCACTGATAGACAGATGGTGCATTGCTTTGAGTGTTGCTGACAGAATTAAATGTGTAACATGACCTTTTTTCATTTTGCCTGAGTATTTCTTTGCGAAGAAGCTGAATTCTCAAAAGAGATAAAATCTTGAAACAATGTATTTTGCTGAAAGCTATTAGGCCTTTAACTTTCACTAGTTCTGACTGGCTCTGTAGGCACTTTGGCGTTTCATGTTGTTCTCAGACAGGTATGAGTGAATATTCTTTCTGGATGCTCCAGCTTCCTCTAAAAGTCAAAGTTACAGATAATTGGGAATGTTTTTTGACCCTGTGTTGAACTGACAGCATGTCCAAGGTGTGCCCTGTAATATCAGCTGGGATAGGAGCCAGCCTTCAATGACCATCTGCAGAACAGGGCTAATATAAATCAGCCTCTGACAGTAGCAGCAGAGATACAGAGATCAACTTTTTCATCCAGGATAACACTTTCCAAAATGTTTATTAGAGTGAACACATAGGAAATCTATGCGCTCTGCAGACTTGGATGAGATGAAAAATGAAATGCAAGAGAGGATGAACAAATGAGCTGCCAGGAAGGCTTCCGAATAAACAGTTGATGATAACAAAGGTCTGTTTTTACCAGGAAAAGTGACATGTTTCAAGGTCACACACCAAAACAGGATGAACCTTAGATCCCATGTTTGTGTGCTCCTGTAGACAACCAAGTCCCTCGTAGATTGGCAACAGGATGACAACTCACATATAGCTGACACTAGGTGCACTGGATATGCATTGTGCTGCTTACGTAACCCGATGAGTTAATAGGTCAGCTGGAGTTGGACAGCACTGATGTAAACGTGTCTGCAGACAGGCAGAGACATCCTGTCCAGTCCTTCATGGGCTCACCTCTAATGGCACATTTCTTCAGTTTGAGCCCACTGTCTGAGAATTTCTTCACCCCTGAGAGTCACTTCCTGTCCACAGAGGCACAGTGTCTCTATCGCCATGGTAACAACAGTGTAAAGTGGAGAGACACTGAATGCACCGCTCTTCCTTATGGGACTCCAGAGGCCACACACATACACACAGACACACACACACACACCTAAATAAGGAGAGGCAGCACGTCCAATAATGGCACAGGGAGTGTCTGTGTGTTGGGAGGATGGAGGAGGGGTCACATGAGGGGGGTCCATTGTTTCGGACTCGAGGGCAGAAGTGTTGGGAGGGGAGAGGGAAAGTCAAGGGGAGGCTAAATTTAGAGCACCTCCGCTGAAGTATTCCAAATATTCTTACGTAGATTTAGACGCTCACGTATACAGTTTAAACCCAAGAGTTACATCACTATCCAGCCTGATTATCGTCACTGATTCAAGGACAACCAATCATCAGCTGCTTGATTTTTAATAAAATCGTTTTTATTTTAGGAAATATATTTACACAAATGAACACTTTAAATTTGGTTTACACTTTGATGCAAATCGTTGTAGACTACAGGCTGGTTTAGAAAGGGTTAAATCTTAATGTACATGTTTTTAGTCATTTCCTGCCTGGCTTTATAGCCTTGACCTGCTTGTGTGGACCTGGTTACAGAAACACACACACAGACACACACACATGTCAAGTGCAGACCTACGCTTCCTGTCAGACAGGGACACCCCCCCTGGAGAGGGAGCGTGGTCTGTCTCCACTACGTCCCCTCCAGGATCCTCTCACCCAGTTTATCCACCTCATTGTTCTTTTGAATATAATTACTATTTAAGTCTGACGGGACGGCAGCCTCTTAGCAGGTGTGTGCCAATAGAAGTCAATAGAAATAGAAAATTCACCAAATGAGCTCATATATTACACCTCTAAAATTATGTAATAATCTGACACCCAATGCAGAACACTTCTGTTCATTATTCTATGTTTATTTGTTAGATATTTTCTAAAACATGACATCATCTTTTCCTTTGTGCTCAGCAGCAATGATCTGCTATTTTTTTTCCAGTAAGTTCTTATATGTATGGGTGTGTTTGTCCAGTGTGTGCATCTGGTTTGTCAATCAGAGCATCGTGTCCCTGACCAAGTGAGGGCCAGCTATCTCTGTTCATCCCTGGACCATGATGTCAGTCTGTCAGATGCTGGGATTCCTGGTAGATGTGAGAAGACACGGGTGAACGTTTCTGGAGAAGATAATAAGGGAAGAGCTCAGAGAGACATCCTAGAATGCATTAAGGCCAAAAGTGTTTATGAAAAAGGGTTCAGATGCAAATGTTACCAAGTTTTATTAAATTACACACGTGTTCCTGGCTGTGGTACATGGGTCAGCACTGTACCCACCAGGTCCTCCCTTTAACACACATCTCATTATGTTAAAGTGACCACATGCTGCGGTTGGTGATTGCAGCCAAGTGTTTACAGTCCTCCTAAATTAACACGCGTGTTAAACAGCATGAGGTCCCATCTTGAAGTTCTATTTTTTTCTGTTGAAAAACCTGAAATTTGTGTTTTGAGTTGACACCAATCAGCTTGATGACGCCTCCTAAACGATCACCCACCGATGGCTCTTTATGCTTCTGCTGGAAACTTAGCGATTCATAATAAAGTTCATTTGAAAACATAAATTCACAAATCATGAGAGGTTAGGACACAAATAGATTATCGTGGGAAACATTCCTCATTTCTAATGGATTGCTGCCACTTTATTACTTTATTACTTTTATTTTTTGCTCCCCCATTTATTCAGCACAGCAACTGCCAATGCCTAATTTCACCGTGCACAGGTAAATTGGAAATGGCACTCCAGGCGATTGCCCAAGTCTGCATCTGCATTTTTGGATTTGTGCTCATGAGTGCACGAGGGTGCGAGTGTGTCCTGGGTGTGCATGTACATGTGTGTAATGAGAAACAAATGGTGGGGTGTGTGTGTGTGACTGCATGGTTGTTCTCCCCCGTCTCTAATCAGACAGCCCCCAGGAGGACTGCGTGAGCGTGGACTTGGGGCTGAGAGCTCCATAAATCAGCTCTGCCCATGAAGAGGCCTTGATACATGAGGACTCCGCTGACCTCCTGATGGAGCTGGACATGCATGTTCTGGTCACTTTATTGTTTTGTAGCAGTTCAGGCTGTGAAACGAGGAGCGTCTCATTCCTGATGTGGGTTTAGGTGATGATTCAAGCTGTGAAAGGAGGTGTGAAGCAGCAGAAATAATGAATTTGCTCTTATTTGACGACAGACCACACAGTGACCCAGCACGGTCTGGGTAGGTGGTCTCTAATGAAAAGGCCAGATACTGACCAATAAGTGATAATTCATGCTTCTTAGTTTTCCAGCTATGTTATTATATTGACTGCCCCTCATTTTTTTCACCATCTCTTCCCTTTTTCATTCAGTTTCAATCCTCTTTCCCTGCAGGAGGTGGCCTCTCCCCATCTTCCATCTCCCTCTCCTTCTGCTCCCATTTCTTTCTCTTCCACATCTGGTCAGGCAGCTGTGGTTGGCCAAGGTTCATTCGGGTGGGAAGGTGTAGAGGGAAGAGGAGAAGGAAGAGGAGGAGGGTTTTTAAGGAGGCTATCAATTGCAAAGCCCAGGGCACAGTAAAAGAAAAAAAGAGATTTGACACAAAATGTACTCTGTGAAAAAAAAAGAAGAAAATTGAACCAAATCTCTTCAGTTTCTCTCAGTCGATCTATCACACTGTCTCCCTGTGCACTATTAAACTCTATTAAAGAGAACAACAGTGCAGGGAGCGGGGGAGAGGGAGGCTGGGGGGTAGGCAGGGGGAAAAAGGAGGAGGATGGTGAGGGCAAAGATTTCAATATCTGATTTCCACATCTTAAATACATTAATTTATCTTACCCTGGGGCTCTTTTAAAGTCAAGAGAGGGGAAAAAAGAGAAGAGGATGGGATGGGAGGAGGGAGAGGAAAAGAGCAAGGGTACTTATGACATTTTCATTGTGGAATTTTGTTTCTATTGTTGCTGTGGTCAACACATCACCCAGAGTCCACATGCCATCATGGCCACACAAGCTCCAAACGGCTAAATGCTCACAGATGGCACGACACTGCAGACGATTTGATTCCTGTCAGATTTAGACACCTTTTTTCCTACAATACACCAATTTCTGGGATCGTGTTCCACATTCCAGGATGCCATGTATGCCAGTTTACCACTAATCACTACGCCATTGTTGATGTCAGTCCTCTGTGCTCCAGCTGAAGTTCATGACCCCTTAAGGTTCACCTCAGGACGAGGGCCTTTCTGAGGGAGAGTGAACTCTTTGCCGTGGTCTCACGTGACTCCAGCATATGGTAAGTCACCCCGAGAGTGGAAAAAGCTCCACTTTCAGTTGCTTGCAGTTGTTTCCAACTCATTTTATGGCCAGCTACAGATCATAAGGAGCCAAACAAATAGAGTGGGGTTGAACAGAAAGGCAGATATAGGTATTGAATTCAACAACAGCAAGGTAGGAAGTGAGATATGGAAGGAAATGGAGGTGAATCAGGGTAGTTTGTAGGTATGTGTAAGTGTTAACCCCCTGCAGGTGGATATCAGATTTTCTGAGGTGTGAATGCATGTGTCTTATTGTATATGACCGTGTGGTGTTACAGTATGGTGAAGGTGAACTCAAGCTACTCTCTGTACAGGAAGCCCCTGATTAGCACTAATGAGAACTGCAGACCGTATTAATGCAACCACACACCTCTCCCCCCCTTCTTTACTCCACTGCTCTTGCCATCTGCACTCATACATTCCCTGCCAGACATCATAAACCCACTGCAAAACCCTGAGACACACCAGAGCACTGAGGGGGGGCTGCCATGCACTCAATCCCCTCTTGCACATTCAACTTCACTTTAGAATCTTTTGCAAGAAACACACATGGTGGATCATACACGGTGCACACTGGAGAAACCTTAAACCATATGACAGAAACGTTCTCAGCATAAACATTTACACACCTAAACAAACAACGCGCGATGAAAAGTGAAACATTATGCAGGTGCAAACATTCACAACGCTCTAAAAGAAAGGCTTTTCTTTCTCCCCCAATTTCTCAGCAAACTCAATTTGCATAGAAAGAATTTGAGCCGCGAGATCAAAGATAACAAGAGCAAGAGGCTGGGGAGATGGAGGGAGAAAGAGCGAATGGAAAAAAAGTCTGCTGGTGTGCAAGTCTTATTAAATGTTCCCGCAGATGGACGGACAGGGCGTTTTCATATTGAGACATGGATACCCTCTCCTCTATTCTCCTGACTCCCACCCACACACTAACATGTGTTTCACATTCAAAGCGGAGATGTGCAAACCAACGGCCAACCGCTCAGTGTGACTGGCAGCTTGCTCTCTCTAGTCACAGAAATGAACATACAAAACAGAATTACGCCTTTGTGTGTGTGTTTGTTTAAACGAAACAAGATCGGCCTGAGAGAGAAGAAGATAAAGACCCAGCTAAGGCAGAAAATTAGAAGGCATTGTGTTGATTTAAGTTGTTTTGCTCCATTCAATTAGGATTGTTTAAAAACGTTTTAAACAAAGCATGATTGTAAAAAAAAGAATATAGATGCACCGTTTTTGAGTTCTGGCTCAGAGTTCTGACCTGTTGATACTAATTTTAGCTGATCTAAATTGATCTCAAAGAGCTTTAATTAACAGAGTACTGTATATGACTTTGATGAATTTGAAAATGATGATTCTGGAAGTAAAATCTGCCACATGGAAGACCTGTTACTGCTAATGTGAATTAGCCCTTAGCAATGGTGCATTCGTGAACTAAAAGGGAAAAAACCATCAAATATTTGAGTTTCAGTTTGACCAATCATATTGCATATTGGCTGATTTCAGTCACTTGCCAATTTCGTTTTGTGCACATTGAGTGAAACTCACAGATTGGTTGAATTAACTGCTTTAAAAGTGATTTCAATGCACGCACGATTAAAAGTATTCCTCCAGAATATCCAAATATGCACAATACCAACCAATCAGAACACTGATAAGAAAAATAAACACAATCCCCTCCTTTATTGGAGTTGTGAGATTTTTAAAAATACCTAAAATGCATCATGTTAATCAGTCTGGTGCACATATGGACCATAAGTTTCTTATATTTTGATCATTTTGTAAAAATACTTTAGTGCTTTCTGAGGCCACTGCACAAGAAAAACTTTCGATTCAACAATTTATCTCCATCAGTTTAGTAATGATTTAGTAAGCTCTGTGAATTTGTAGAAATAGGGCTAAACCCAATCCCATGGGGTGTCCATTTGGGAGGTAATTTAAGAGTGTATGTTACCACTCAGTGTCAGCAGAGTAAGATTTAGGTCAGGTTTACCTGAAGAGCTGCTCCGTTTGCCCTTTGTTACAGATTCTAGTCATAACTTTTGAATAGAATATCCAGCTGCAACCAAAAGGTGGAGGGTGTCCAGTTTGGTGGGCTTGAGATTACATCTCTTCCTTTTTGCAGGTGAGGCGGTCTTGTTGGCTTTACTGAGTGGTGACCTCCAGCTCACACTATGGTTATTTGCAGCTCAGTGTGACACAGCTGGAAAGAGAATTAGCACCTCTAAGTTGGAGGCCTCAGCTCCTGCCTGGAAAAGGGAAGATTGCCAGTTTGGAGATGTTGCCTCAAGTGCAAGAGTTAAAAGTATCACTGCGTTTTACAGTTTCAGGAAGAGTGGGGGGAAGAGATCGACTGGATTAGTGCGCCATATGTGGTGATGTTTACATTTAAAAACAAAATCACAGATGTTGGTAATAGCCAGATAGTTAGCTGTGTGTGCTTGTCTTTCATTTAGGACAAAATGTTTCTTTCCTGAACTGACAGGAGGCACCTGAAATGTGTCTAACATCTGTAAAGGATGCCTCCCAGACATCCTCAGGGTGAGAGCATCTCCTGAAGAGCTGAGGGGATTGTTGAGATGGTGAGATTTTGTCTTCAGCTGTCTGGGGAAAGCCTTTAGATTCCCAGAGGAGCTCCATCCTGAGAGCAGGAGCTCTGGACATATCTGTTTGAATAACTCCCAAATATTGTTATAAAACTACTCTATTACTGTAAAAATACTAGTAAAACCCTTCAGATTGTTAGATAGCACTGCTGGCTGTCTAGAAACAAGATAGTAGGTGAGTTATTTGAACGGATAGGTCCAAACTCCTCCTGCTTGCACGTGTGTCCACATATCAGCAGGAGGGCTACGACTTTTTGATCATGTTCAATGGAGATGCAAGGTCAGAGTGAGCGGATGAGGAGCAGACACAGATTGCAAACATAAATACAGACACACTCAGAAGAGAGAGTGAGATAAAGGGGAGCCAGCATGAGGAAACACATGGCATTATAGGCCGTTGTCTCAAAAAGGGTGAGAAGTGTTCATGAAAATAAACGTCATCTCAGACCAGAGGAGATCGAAGAAAGGAGGGTGAAGACAAAGGCTGAGACGAGGCGGTCGGCGGATGAGAGGACCGGTGGTGGGGGTCTCTCTTTCTCTGTCTAGTTTACCCAGCTGGAGGAGCAAGAGACCCAGACAAGGCCCCCCCAAGTCACCCATCGTACCCTACCCTCACAATTTCCAAATTTCCTGTCTTTGCTGGAGTGATGTCACAAGCCAGCTGGGGATGTCACGTCCACACCCCCTCCAACTCCCCCGTCTGTCCCGCTTGTTCCCTCTCACAACATGGCTTCAATCACCGGCAGTCCGCTGAGATTCAGACAGTCAATGAAGCACGTACCAGATTCGCAAATACAACATGGAGTGTGTTCGTTTTAAAATCCGTGTATTAGTTTTATGTGATTTACTGTGAAATGAAAATTGAAGTAAGTTCATTTTAGGAAGAAAAGGTTGAACTACACACACAATGTAATTTTAAAATGAGAAGTGTTGCATCATGAGCAGCATCCAGTGATGTCTTAGAAATAAAACCTCCCCTGGAAGGAAGGAAGGAAGGAAGGAAGGAAGGAAGGAAGGAAGGAAGGAAGGAAGGGACAGATTTATGATCAAGTGTGACCATAAAGAAATAAAACATGTTTACCTTCATGAGGTCGACTCAAACTAATGAAATGTTAGTAACTTACTGCTGTAATTTTAATTATTGTAATTTGAAATGGGTATAAGGTGTCACTTTCACGTTATGTTTTCAGCCCAATGCTTCCACTCAGAGAGGAAACTTATTGAAGTTGACAGTTTTTAAACTCATTACTTATGAAAGGCAGTGAGCAGCTCAACTGTTTCCTTTGGGTTTATGTTTGACCTGTAGATTTTCACATGCTACACCCTCAATGAGGAAAATATGAGTTATGCTTTCAGGCAAAGGCAAGAGCATGTATTTGGCCTATTTGGCATAACAGTACAGCAAAATAAGAAAATGTGAAACAATGTGAACTATATCGCATTTCAGAATGTGCAACATATTATTCTAAAAAAGTCAGAATATGAGCACAAAGATAAACGTAAAGCAGGCTGCTGTTGGTATAGTTGTACCAAGAAGGTGCTGGGTTTGATTCCCAGCTTGGAGCTGCATGTTTGCTCCTCGTGGGTTGTCTCCAGGCTCTCTGGTTTTCTCCTAATAGATTTCTCAAAATTCACCTCAGGCATGACTGTGTCTATGTGTACTGATGGACTGATGACCTGTCCAGGTGTACCGCACCTTTCAATCAGTGACCTCTGGAGACTGGCTCCTCACAACTTTGCACAGGATCAAGCAAGTTTTGAAGATGGATGGATGGATGGATGGATGGATGGATGGATGGATGGATGGATGGATGGATAGCACCTCAAGAACCACAACAGCTAAATGAAAACTGCAATACTTCAGCTAACTCAAAGACAAAATAATACAAAAATTAACTACATTTTACACATCCAATTAAGCATGTAAGAATGAAACTAATCACATGACACAAACAAAATTTAAAAACACAACATTTCACAAAATATTTGCTATTTATTATTAAATATTGTTTTGGGATATTTAAAAAAAAGTGGTTTCAAATTTTTTTGCATGTTCTTTTTGTTTATTGTAGCGTTTGGAAATAACTATTAGTTATTTTAACTACACCCTCTTCAGATAAACATTAGCTTATTTTTGGATTCTAATGAAAAGTGATAAACTGTCATTTAACCCTGATAATAGCTAATATTTATTGAAGGTATCTAGGTTCTTTGAAAGAGTACAGTGAATTGAAATACCTTATTAATAATGTGAAGCTGAGACCATAAAGATTGAACAATCATTTAATTGGAAAAACCTAAGAACACAGACAGATAAGACAGTTTGAAAGTTTGATGTAAACACAATTAATATTCTTAAACATGTTGAGGATGTTAAAGATAGTTTTAATTGTGAGTTTTAACGGACCGTAGCATATGTTTTAATAACTAGGGAAGTTAGTTAATTTAGTTAACCTAGTTGTGACTTTAAGAGTCATTTAGGGCTATTTTGAGTTTGGAATGGGATTTAGTTTTGGCTTAATTTAGTTTGGAAGAATTAAGCTTTATCAAGCAAACCTCTCGATCAGAAAGTGGTGTTCGCTCACTGAAAGGTGGACGCTCCTGGATCTGTCAGGCGTTGGTTTCTCCACGATCTGAGGCTGGAGTCCCCAGACTCGGAGTGGTGGTCCTGGAAGGCGCGGCCGCCGAGGACCTCGCTGGACAGTCCGTGGATACGTCCCGGTCAGCAAGGGAGGCATTTCAGCAGGCATGCTGAAGTCATTTCTGATCAGTTCCCGTGGTGAGGGAGAGACGAGAGGGAGAGACACAAGCAGGTGTCTCTCAAGGCCTTGTTCAAAGCTGATGGAGGTTCAGCTAAGACTCTGAAGATAGCAGCTCAGCTACATTCAGACTGTAACTCAGACCAAGACTCTATGAGGACTGTAGCAAAAGACTGTAGCAAAAGACAGATTCGTACCGGAACTGAATATTAGTTTTGAGACTACATTATCTTAAATTCAACCAATCAGAAGATATTAAGTGTACTAATCAAAACTGAGTTAGTGACTTGTGAATGGCTCTGATTGGATAGGGGAACTGTGAGGGAGTTACCAACTCACATATGACTTCTGCCCGTTAAACACTCACATTATAATTGTAGAAATGCATGACATAGCAGAGAAGCATATTATAACACTTTGAGTGAATGAGAGGGCAAATGCCCTTGGATCAGGAACACTACAGGCGGCTGTTCTGTAAACAAGAGATTACAGCTGGAACACCAGTCTGTGGTGTTAAAGAAGAGACTTCTTTACAGAGAGTGTTTTATTAGACCAGCTAGTGTCCAGTTAAGGTCATCTGGGAGATGGACACCCGAAAGTGGACAGTAGGACACCTGTAGGGATCTTGATTCAGATTAAAACATAATCCAAGAGTGATTGTATTCCAAGTTATTGGGAAAGAAATGGATTATTGTTGTGATGGTCAACAGAGGTCAAAGGTCAGAGGATGTAGCCTATTTGGTGAGGCTACATTATTCATTATTAATCCAGTTTCATTAGAACTTTATGAATTGATAGAATTAGTGGCAACTAAATTGAGTTTTTTCTTTGTAAATAAAATCTAAAATTCATCAACTGGACTGGATAACTTTTAATATTAAAAGTATTTAAATTTCTGGTGCAGTTTGTCAAAATAAAAGGATGAAATTTGACATGAAACACGTTTCTAATAAAAACATAAGATCTAAGGTGTTAAATAAAAAGCAAAGCTTGTAGATGTTGAGATATTTCATTATCAGCCTAAAAGGAGGACCCGACCAACAGACGTGTCACCTACATTCATGCTTTTAGCGAGGCTTATAATGCTGGTTGAAGTGTGTTTGAGTGTGTGTCCTGTTGGGCTAAAGCAGGGTCACAGACACACTTCATCAGATCTCCTCTGTGGCTACAGGTGCTTCACAATACATTTGAATGTATTTGTTAAAAATCCATTAATCAGTAGGTGAGTTCAGGTTACACTACAGATTTAGGTGAAGAAATATTTAGTGTTTAATCCATAGATTAGAATAATTTTTCTCACTTTTTACATGATATAGTAGATGAAAGTGTCCACAAATTTAAATGTACAGTAAACAGATAAAACTTGAAAAAATGTATGAAGGAATTTTGGGAACAACAGGTGCTCATTAAAAGCATTTTACACCATTAAAGACTGCATCTGATACAGGTTCCTTTCTTTTCAATGGACCAAATAAATATCTTGAAATTTTATTGATATAATTTTAAAATGTACAGAAACAAACCAATTAAAATGGTTTAGGTTTTGACATTTGCTGATTTTCCTTCTCTTGAAAAACCTTTCAAAACACATACACACACACACACACACACACACACACACACACACACACACACACACACACACACACACACACACACACACACACACACACACACACACACACACACACACACACACAAAACAAGGAAAACTTATTCATATCTAAGTAAAATCACAACAAAACACTGAATACATGAATACAGTTTGATTTTATTATGCTGGTGTCCTTTTACCAACATTTTGGGACATACATCTATTTAAAGAGTCATTCTGAAGAACCGCCTCTCATTTGGGGACAAAAAACGATTCCTTATAAAATGAATTATGATTTTTTTTTTTATAGTGAAAGCTGAAGTTTTAAGTTTGAGGTTTGGATTATAAAAGTGGTTTTGGTTTGAACAAGTCATAAAAATAAATGTAGTCAATATAATGTCCTCTAAAATGATGGAAAAATGGCTGTGTGTAACTGCAGATAGAATCCATGACCCCCTCCCCCCACACACACACACACACACACACACACCATGTTACGTGCAGGCTGACAGGACCCCCCCAGTAGAAAATGAACACCATATAATCTTCCTCTCTGCTGCCCTGAACCCACCCTGTCCCCTGCTGGTCACTGTCCTTAAGCAAATACACAACATACACATGCACACAAGGACGCACACACACTCACACACACAGACAATACTTGACTGTATCACACAGATGCACCAACCCACCCACACACACATTGTACAAACACTCTCTGAACTTTAATATGGGATTATGTTTCAGTGATGCACTTGTGTGTGTGTGTGTGACATGCAGTTGCACACACACACTCTGAGTGCGCTTCTGAAAACACACACATCCTTTCACTTTCTTTGATGGATGAGGAAATGCTCATACAAACAAATAAACAAATGTTCCATCCCAAACTCCACTTGATATGTGTGCTTTTCCTAGAGCTCCAGTTGTGTCGTTCATGACCTGACGCACCGAGCAGCTCCGCCTCCCATCCTATCCTCTCTTTCTCTCCCTCTGCTCCGGCTCTACCTGATTGTCTGCTTGTTTTCCCTGGCGGCTTCCAGCTTCCGTTCCCAGGCTGGGAGTTGGGAGGTGGGAATACAGCCTACGACGCAAACTTTCCACCTCTGAAGGACCAGCGGTGGTTCCTTCTGTCCAATAGCCCTGCAGGAAGCACTTCAGTCCAGCTGCTGCCCACCCGCAACAAATGACCCCCCTCAGGCTTTCAGCCTGGGGTGGAACAAGTGATGAGATGGGATAGCTGCACACGATGGACATAAAAGATGCAAGTGGCTGGAATTACATTCAGTAAGCAGTTTTCTTTCTGCTGCTGCTTCAAATGTCAATACAGCCAATCAGAACACTTGTGAAGATTTAGCAATTACAGCATCTTTATCTCACTGACAACTGAGTGATGTAGAAAAATCATTTATTACAAATAACACACAATACATCCTGATTTGCACTGATGCAAAAATGATGTTTAAATATTTATCTGATGAGAAAAAACCTTCAAGATGGTTTTTGTTTTTGGAGAAAACGTCTGAAGTCTTGATGATTAATCAGGTTTCAGTTCTGAAAATTCTTCCAGAGTTTAGCCTGAGATAAAGGAGGGAAACCATTGGACCAGAGGAAAGTTGTAGTTTGGTTTGTGTGACTGTTTATTGTTCCTTCTGCTTTATAAATGCACGTGTGTGACTTAATGTACCAGCTTTTAGAGTGAATGACTCATTATTACCATAAATACATGATCTAAAGTGTTGTTCACTGTAACTTCTATCACTAATGGATAGTTTTGAAACTTGTTACTCATTTGTAAAGAGATTTAACTCACCCACACACACACTTGTTTATTTCTGGCCTTTTCCAAGCTGCAATTTCTTTTTATTCTTTCTGTGCTTTTGGGGCTAATCCATGGACAAACTGTTTGATGAAGTCAGACATGGAGCTGAACCCAAGCAAAAACTGCAAGGCTCTCATGTTAGATTAGTTCTGTTTTATATGAAATGAGTGCCACAGTAATCCACCCAGATCACATAATGGTAATTTGGTACCCATTTCCTTGTTCAACATGCTTTTATGTAGGCCCAGTAATCATCTGCACGGAGCTTGAACTCCACATTGCACCACTAAAACTCAAAACCAGCTGTACAGGCCAATAAAAAGACAAGTAGGGATGTGTTGTTAAATGTTAGAACTTCTCTACAACGAGCTCAGCACAAAAAATGTAGATTTATAAAAAAAAGACCATTGGTTCAGCTCTGATTTTGACTTATTTGAGTGTAGTTTGGAGGATATCATAGTTGTTTAGTGTGTTAAAAACATGAACTTAGGATCTGATAAAGAGTTCTTACGGTTAACCAGATAAGACCACGCTGATAGGGCCATGACAGAGGTGCAGGAGCTCAGCGGTGGAGATGCTTCCGTTCTGAAACACTTTACTGATACCGAACATGCCCAACGTGATCAGAGGGCTGAGTGATGTGAGATGAGCGGGAGATTTCATCAACCACTGAGAGTTTCTCTTTCTATTAAAGCACCTTTAAAAACTACAAGTAATGAGGCAATTATCTGTGTATATCTTTTGACAAAATGTTAAAAATTCCACCTAAAAATTTGCTGAATTACTTATAGAGAATTATGTTTTGTTTCCCACAATTTATGGTGTGAATAGGAAGTTTGGTTAATGCTAATCTTTGGAGCAGGATGAGAGGAACACGATGTCACACAACTAGCTCAGGATCTCATTTTTTATTGTTTAAGGATCATGTTTCCTCATGAAATAATAATAATTTAAATATCTAGTTTTTAAAACACAATGATTTAATGGCTATTTTTTAATAAAGCAACTGTTTATGATCAGTAACAACAATCAAGACATTCAATAAGCTTCTTCTACCTGTACATCCTCCACCAGAGGGCAGCAGACATATAAAGGATGGGATATAACATGGTTTTAATGAAAGCACTAATCCTGATACTCTATCTGGTTGCTTTAAGGCCAGAAGTGATTTGATAGAGACATTAGTCCATTAGGGATTAATGTTGAAGTGGAATAGAAACTAATAAACAAGTTCTACTCATCACCTAAATATCAGGTTGTTTTTACCGTTTAGTAACATTTTACCTGCCAATTAGTAATTTTAACCAATTTCTTGCTTATAAATCCTAACCAAATATGCTGATTCAATCCCACATTTACTATGCTGGACCAGTCTGTGCTTGGTTTGATTTATCCATCCATGCATCCTTCTGCACTTATTCCTCCACTGAGGGTTGCAGGGAGCTGGTGCCTAACTCCAGCATCACAGGGCAAGAGGTGGGGACACCCTGGATGGGTCACCAGTCCATCACAGCGCCACATACTACCAATCACACACCCATTCTAGGGGCAATTAGAAACACCAGTTGACCTAACCTACATGTCTTTGGTCTGTGGGAGGAAGCCGGAGTACCCGGACAAAACCCACGCATGTATGGAGAGAGCATGCAAACTTCACACAGCGGGGCTGCAGAGCTGGGATGCAAACAAACCACCTCCTCGCTGTCCAACCACGAAGTCTCTGGTTTGTTTTATATTTAGCATTGGTTTAACAAAACACTCCACATTTTATTTATTTTTATTAACCACACATTTTCATGAGTGTAACAAGTAAGTTTCATTCTCTTTTTGATGCCTGACATTTGTCCAAAAAAGCTGCAGCTGATTTTATTTTGTGAAGCACAAACCTCCAGATTCATCTGTATTGTTACAACATTTGTAGTTGACAGCAAACCTTTCCATAATTTAAAGCTACACTCTGATCTAGAATCAAATGATTGTCAATCAGTCGCAGTCCAGTCAGAATTATTTTGCAGCTCCGTCATTTGAAACTCCATTTATAAAACTGTAAATCCTCTTTTCACATCCTGCAGACCTAAAGGCTATCTGTCTGGACCCCACCTCTCACCCTGACCTCCAGCCTCTCACCCTGACCATGACCTCTTAGCATTGAGACAAACATCCTGCATGTGTTTGGCCACACACAAACCAGCCCCTGTACGCACTTAAATCGAGCTACCTTTACCTCACAAAACCAGATTTTTTTGGTTTATGCTGGAAATAAGATGGCAACAATTAAGTTTTCTTCTATGATTATTATGAATTCTGGCTTTTGTGATCAAATTAGGAAGTAATCAGAAATCATTTAGAAATGTTTGTTTCTCTCTCTCTTTTCAAAGATCACTCAAAAATTCAGAATTTGTAATAACAGCAAAAACGAGGAGTAATTTATATTACTCCTATCTAGCTATCTGTCTGTCTATGATGAGCAGCTATTTTGCATTTTCTATTTATTTCTCTTTCTGTTCTTCTTTATTAGTATTTTCAGAGGTTCATATTTGAGTAGCTTACTGTAATAACTGACAGAAAGAGAACTGAAAACAACTGTTTGGGGTATTAAAGACAACATGTAAAAATGACAACATTCGAACTAAGACGTTTCTGTCTTTTTCATGTGATTTTAATCATTTGCAACTATCATGTTCCAGCTCTACATTTATCTTCTGCCTGATGAGGCATTTCTTAAGCTTCTTAAGTCCTAAAAGGTTATTTCAAGTTGTTGCAATAAAAATATTGACTCATCCTCAATTATGCCTAAAAGAACAAACCCTGCTGAGCCCACTGAAGAATTATTGGAGGTTTTTTAGAAGACAAAAGGATGATTTATGTCTCAGAGAGTGAAAAATAAATTGTGTTGCTATATGCCATTTATAGGGTCTGCAACAAAAACTAAACAAGGAGAGAGCAAACCATCATGTTTTTTGATGATAGTTTGTTAAAGCAGCATCTAGGAACCCAAAATGCAATGTTGCAACAGCGAATATGTCCAATATAAATCAGTGTGTTTCTGCTGTAACTTATGAAAACATTTTGAGGTCCATTATTTCATTCATCATTTAAAATTAGGCTTTGATAGACAACATTGTGCAGTGGAGCATGTTTCATCAGTGGAACACCGTCATTAGCCAAACATTCTGCATGCAGCTGCTGGTTAAAAACAATAAAGCTTGAAAAAGAGCAGACATTTAGTATTTTCTACTAAATGGATTGGTTTGGATGGATGACCCTGGAAAGAAGCGCGTCTGGATGGTAAATTAGTTTGAGCAGATCAAAAAGACAACATGTTAACTCGGATCTCCCTTTCACTATTATTAGAGGGCATGAGAGAGTGATCTAATCCTGATTGAGTTACGTTGTAATCTCACGTGCTGGGTATCCAGAGCTGAGACAGTGTCCTCTGTGTACCCTCCACTTAGAGCAGGAAGCTGCCAGCCTTTCTCTGAGATTAGGCCTGTTTCCTCTCTCCACCGTGCACTCCCAGCGACCTCATGTCCCCGTGACCCTGCAGCCTTCCTCCCGGTGCATATGGCACACACGCCATCGGCCGAGGAGCGTGCCAGCTGGCGCGTAGCGAGCATGCAAGCTCACTAAATCACTCCTCAGAAAGTGACACTTGAGTTCAGTTCAAAAACAATATAGTCCTTCCTGGCACAGGACTGGAATGCTGAAGTGTTCAGCAGACACAACACAGTCACGTATGCAGATTGTGTATCCATACACAGCATCACCCACCGCCTACCCCCTAACAAATTGTGGCAGTAATTTTTCCCCTTTTACTGGGTTTTACGAGGTATAATGTGAAGCACCTGTAGCCACAGAGGGGCCAGGCGAGAGCTGGAGGAGCACGTCTGTGACCCAGCTTTAGCCCAACGGGACACACACTTCAACCAGGTTTATAAAGTCTCGCTAAAAGCATGAATGTATGAGTGACACGTCTGTTGGTTGGTTCCTTCTGCAATCTCTCAACATCTACAAGCTTGCTTTTTTATGGAAAACCTTCAGGTTCTCCATGATTTGGTGAAGACCTTCATACTGAAACTTCAGCGTATGAATTTAGCAATTTTCTTTGCATGATTTTAATTCATTTGGAGCAATAAGGGTTAGAATATACTGTAAATTAAAAATGACAAATAATAGCATTATTATTGAGGTACTAATAATGCACGATAATGATGTTTAACTTTACCGCTACCTGTGTTTCATAAGGGTACAGGAACTAAAATGTGCTCTATAGAGCTTGACCTGACAGACAACTTTGACATCAGCAATGACTTACAAGAATCTTTGAGACAGAAGGATCCAACGAAATGATGCGCTTAAAGGCAGACGGAATGATCGTAATCTTTCTTTATCTACAGCCAGACGTCTGACCAATACAGGGGGACGCCAAACCTGAAAATGACCTCTCAGGTTACATTTGCCTAAAGTTCACAGCATTTGCTCTAAAATCGAGGTGAGACTCCTTTCATCTGACTCTGAGTGTGTACAGATGAGTTCTATTGGGGCCACATGTTAACACCCAGGCGCTCAGCTTGCTGTAAAAACAAGAGGTCCTTAGTCAGTGCACAGGACTGTAACCTGCAGCTCTGGGAGGTTTCAGGTCAGCTGCTTTCTATTACCTCCGGGGGGTGACTTGTTACAAACTGAGAGCCAGTTAACCCTCTAACTTTAGACACAAACCCTGATGCTATTGATGGCCTATTGGTGTGAGTCACTCAGGAAAATACCTCATATGAGAGGAAATGTATGTTTATGTGTCTACATACACACAAACTAACCCTTTGACCCTGCTAGCTACAACTACTGGAATCCTTCACTGGAAAAAAAAAATACTTCATACTCCTATTATTTTTAGGTCAACCATGTAATAGGCTTATGCATGTGGTTCCCTGGCACATCATCTTTAATTATCAGTTAGTAGTCAGAGTGAAGTAAGCACAAACTCCTAATTTGAATTTAGGTAATTAGGGCACTGTTGATTGATTCGATTGCTGCAAGGGTATAATTGTCTGAAGTGGGCTCCCACCACAGTTACACCACAAACCAGGCACCAACTTAAGCCCAGCGATGACCGAGCTGCAAAATATTTAGAGGTGTGTGCCTGGCTCTGCTTGTCATTTTTAAAACCACACGCTGAAAAAACGTTGCTTTAAGTGTTATTCTCTTTTTTTTCCTGAATACTACTGATCTCTGCTTGGGTGGTGAGAAAAGTTAAAAATATCACACCACACAACCAAGTTAACCACAAACACTGATGCTGAGAGCTAAAGAGAAATAAACAGGACAGGAATAAAACAAAAAGATGTGATTTATAAAGAAATTTAATAAAACATGTAAAACCCACGGAGGATTGTACTTGTGGCAACGCGGCGAATCGTGATATGTTTATTTGAATCTCAAATTCTTATATTGAACACCAATAAATCTAATTGGGCTCCACACCCTGTGGTGTTAAAAAAGCAGCATCTAAATCTGCCTCAAATCTTCATTTCTGAGCTGTTTGTCAAATCGCTCAGGTCATTTAATATCACAAAATTCATTAAGAGTGCAGATATATTGAAGGAAGAACAAGAGTCATGGATAATTAACTTCAAATAATCTAAAATCAGTAAATAGTGCTAGTCATAAGGTGATTATTTTGTGTATTTTTGTGTCTGATTTTAAAGTTTTTCCCAAGATTTTTCATTTATCTGAATCATTTGTCAGTCATGTTGTTTCTCCCCTGATTCAGAACTCAGTTCACCTCTAACCTTCTCACCTGCTCTTACTCTGTGATCAACCCTCCCAGTATATATAGTCCTTCTATTAGGCTAAACAAACACAGCAGTCAAAAGTGGTCCAAATCAGACATTTTAAAATTCCTCCCTTCACCGTATTTTACATTTTGACAGTATGAACAGCAAAAATCTGATTTTTTTTCCTGTCAAACCAGACTCATGTCTCATAAAATGTGGTTCAAATTAGATACAAATCTGATCTTTTTCAAAGCGACCTCAGTCTGAACAGTCATGTTACACTTTTATGTCATAAAGTTGGACAGATGGCACAATATTATGCAGAGAAAGTAGGAAATGCACACAGCTTGCTGCGTGTGAAGCCATGTCGTCTTTATCTACATGCAGGTTACTTCAGGGCTGTCAGCTGTTCATGCTGGATACTGAATGCATTTGCATTTAAATTATGTGATTAACCATGGAAATTCATCCAAAGATCAGAAATGAGCATTGAGACCTGCAGAGTGAACATACATAGTGTTAGTTATTGCATTTTACTGCATCGTGGTTTGCCTCAGACTGTATTTTGAGTCTCTTCCTCACCATGACATGACTAACTGTGCCCTCATGAGCTATTAGACAAAAAAAAATCTGCATGTAATGTTTTTAGTAAAAACATTACATCAAAGTATAAAGTACTTTACATCATTAGATTTTTGAGGGGTCTTATGACTGAAGGGGTGTTAAAGTTAAAACACTCATTGGGTTTGCATTTTATTTCTGTGCATGTGAGGATTTCCTCACCGTCCAAATAATGTTAAATTATTTGATCATAAAATGTTAAATCAACCACAAATATGAGTATTTACCTCTTTAAATGAGTCCAGTGATGCACAAAGCAGGTGTTCCTTGACTATAAATGCTTGCATGTTCAAGGTAATTTACCATTTACCTTAAATACTTTCTCATTAATATCCTTCACTCACATTTTTTACTTTCCTGTTTCACTTTTTCTTCAACCCATCCGTCTTCAAAAGGTGCATGCTCACACACTCAGATCCCTTCTCACACCTGGTCCCAAGCACTGGGTTGTGGTTTTCTGTAGCTCCCAGCTGAGGTCTTGGATGGTGCTAATCAAAGACTTATTTTGATTGAGGTCCATCATATTGCGTGAGGAGGATGTTCAGTGTGCGAGGATTTGGCTGCAGGGCAACGCAAGTTGCTTGAAATGGAAATGAATGCCGGTTCATCCTCTGCCACCATCAGGAGTTACAATGGAAATCCCCTACTAATTTATTGGTGTGAATCAATTCCAAATGAATAAATTAGATGAATTTATTGTGGATGAATGCCATCTGTAATGCCTCCATAAAAACAAGAAAAAGTCAGAGAAAAATGTGAGTCTGCAGAAAACTGGTTCCCTGAAAACACTTAAGCTTTTGATAAACATACTTATCTTGAGGTGAGATGTTGAAATTTGATCTGCTCAGACAGGAGGAAGCCTGAGGCGTGTGTGTGTGTGTGTATATGTGTGTGTGTGTGTCTATTAGTTTAAGGATGGTTGCCCCTCACTTTCCCTTCATCTGCAGCTCTAAGGGCCTGCAGCTGACAGTAATGTGTGCCCACCCATGTAGACAAAACTGTCTGTGTTGATGCGCTTTAACTCTGTGAATATATCTTATTCAGGCACACACTCACACATGTGTGAATGTGTGCCAGCCAGCAGGCTTGAACAATATTCAGAATATCTTGGCTGATTTACAGAGTCTCTTCAGGCTCCAGAAAGATCTCATTTATGACTAAAGATAGGGCAGGGTTTGTGCAGGGACAACCAAACTTAATGACTGCGCTGGTGGTGCCAACGCAAGAACACGAACGTGTGCACGAAACTAAAAGCAGAACAAAAGATTAATCGGATCACAATTAAATGTGAAAACACACAAAAGTCTCAAGCTAAGACAAGAATCAAGTTCTTAAAAACGCTGACTCATTTCACAGAGGATCATTTGACACGTAATCATTAGGGTGTCCAGATCCGATCACGTGGTTTCAGACTCGACCAGAATTGGATGTTACCTCCCGATCCAGACTTGGGTATACGTATATGTATATACGGTATATTCTCATAATATTTTAACACATAGTCATGCGGTGGCACAGAGTTACAGTAGCCTTCTTGACTGCACACAGAAACAGCAATGCGTGGTTAAATTAGTTAAACGTCGACAAACATGGAAGCAGCTTAAAGCGGATCCGTTTCTTCTCTTTTCTTTATTCTTTTTATGTATTATAGAAATATCAAATCGGGACTCGGTATCAGTAGATGCTCAAAACCAAATGACTCAGACTCAAGGGCAAAAGAACCTTATCAGGACATCTCTATTAACAACAACTCTTGGCTCAAATCTTTGCTTTTTTTGTGGTTTTTCAAAAATCCAGTTAAATGTTTTTTCTGACAGTGCATTTATGTTGAGGCGAAAGCCAGAGTGTGTATTAAACAGCAGGTTAAACCGACTAAGAGAACCAGGTTAGTGGAGAAAATGCAACAAATCTGACTGAAAGTTTAACAAGGTTTATTGTTAAAATGAAGAGTCTGTAAACTTTACATTCCCAACTCACAATAACATAAAAATTGACTAATAGATTACTGTACTGTACTATAATGTTTTATGTTTAATCATTTGGCAGACACTTTTATCCGAAGCGACTTACAATATTACATATATACCTCTAGGGCATGTTGTGATCTGTGGGGGAAACCAGAGTACCTGGAGAAATCCCACGCATGCATGGGAAGAACATGCACGCAGAAAGGCCACAACTGGGATTCAAACCGTGACCTTCTTGCTGCGAGGCAACAGTGCTAATAATAATAATGCATCAGTTTTATATAGCGCTTTTTAGGTCACTCAAAGACGCTTTACACTGCACCACCACCATACAGCCCGGTTGTGTTAATAGGTACATAATAAATAGCAACATCTTATCTAATTGCATTGTCCTAAATGAATAGATTAATATATGGAGTGGGGCCACAGTTGGAGCAGAAACATAGGAGACTTTCCTTTAATTCAATGTAATAAATAAAAAAAATGTAAACATGCTTTTATTTCAATTTACAAACAGACTTTAATAAATTCACTTTTAATTAACTATTCTCTTTTTATTTAGAGATCTTTTAGTTTTTGATCATAAGTGCTAAAGTTATTTAGATATTTTCACATATTTTTTATAGTCATTTTGAGACTAGAGCTTTTGATTGATGCACAATTTTTATTACAGCTACCTTTTTAGATTTAGAAAGACCTCCTAAACTCAAACATTGATTTTGAGCATTTAATAGTGTGGAAAATTAAAAAACAGTTTAATGTTTTTTTCTTAAATTGGTTAAAAATCACTTAGAATAAAAAGCAGGTCTCAGTAAATAATACCAGGTCTTACAGTATACAGTATTACATTGTAAATAACCAACATGCTCATATCAGGATGCAGAATCAAAGGAGGTTAAATAGTGAAGCAGTTTGTTGCACTGTTGCACTGCAGAAAGAAGGTTGCAGGTTTGACACCCAGCTGCTACCTTTCTGTGAGGAGTTTTCCTGTTTTTAACAGGTGTGCATGGGTTTTCTCTCACAGACTGAAAACACATCACACACACCTCTGACCCAATGGAGATACCAGCTCCAACCCTGCAGGAACAAGTGGCTAAGGAGGACCAATGACTAAATAAAAAAACAATGAGGATGAGAAACAGCTTGAGAGCATCCTGACATCATATGGTGGTTTTTATTTTATTGGTAATAAAACCTGACTGAGCAGTAGTAACTCAGTCTACAAGTTGCTGCTGCATCTTCTGCCTAAATAAACACAACACACAATACACTCAGTGGTATGAGTGTGTGTGTGGTGAGATGGTGGTTGTGTAGTCAATGAAACAGGACCACCACATTCTTGCATTCCCATTGAACTTATTATTTTTCCTTTCATCTTTAGCTCTCTTGTATGAAATATTAGATATTTCTTAGGGGTTTTTCAGTTAAGTTTTTTGTATAACCATAATCTACTTTTCTGCTCTTATAAAGCCTATTTAACTTAAAAAAAGAGTTAATGTCATCCATAACATTTAAATTTCACTAACGGACACATCTCCATTGCTGCGCACCGCTGAGTTCTGCGTGTGGGTACCAGCTGTTGCAGATGTTTGAGAAGGATCATATCAAACTGTATTGAGCTTTAAGGCCGACATGATCACAGGAGTATGTTTGACACAGGATATAATGTTATCATATGACTGACATAATTAGCAATAAAATGTATGAAAACATAAAAAGATACAGATATAAAAAAATCAGATGGAGCGCGTGGCTCCGTGTTTGACAGAACACAACATGTCTGTGACACACACTCTGCTCAAGATGTCGTTACTGGCACGACCGCAACATTTTTAGAAAAATGCAAACACGGTCAGTTTTAAATCTAGGTTGATTAGCGTCGGATATGTTTTCTGTTTTTGTTCCCTTTCATTTTTATAAGTACTCGTGATCTCACCCACATGTGAATTCTTATCATTTTAAAATTGGTCCATTTGGGTTCCACTCAGGCATTTAGTGAGTTCCCACATGGGATGAGCGCTACGAACAAACAGGACTCAGGGGTGGGCGGGCGTTCTGTAGAGATTTGTAAATCTGTCTCCTGGGGCCTTGTGTGGTGTTTTTCTGGAGTCAGTTCATGGGGAGGAAAATGTACCAGGCCAGATATGAGAGATGTAAGAGCTCAGGGGTGATGGCTGAGGCTTGGAGTCTTTAAAAGGAGAGGGATGTTTAATGTAAAACAAAATCAAAACTACTCTATCCTTTTGCTTCTCTGCAGGGAGAAAGCAAATGGGTATATATTTTTTTCAAACACATAAACTTTGGGATTTTGATGATTTATAGAGAAAGGAAGAGAGAAAAGGAGAGAAGGAAAAGAGGAGGGGTAGTGGCAGGGGGTTTTAAACATGATGCAAACCATTTGGAGAGGGGAGCGGAGGTTGCCAGCACAGCCTGCTCTGTTTAAACTGGAGAGGAAGTGACCGTATATACAGCATGCCAGCAAACTCTCTCCCTCTTACTGTCTTTCTTTATCTCCATTTCCTTTGGGCTCTCTCAATCCTTCTTTTTCTCACACAGAAACGCACAAATCTGACTTTCACACTGTCAGAAGCTGCAGAGCGATTCAGCGCACACTCACATCCACAGAGGTCAAACGATGGCCGTCGGTTAAAGAGTGTTTGCTATTCTAATATTATGTTTCTTTACATCACTTTCACCATTATTATCATTATTGCTATTATTACAATCTGGAAGAGCTGGCTGTTCAAGAATGAAGGAGAAGAAAAGAGCCAAAACAGAGAAATGAAAGATGGCGCAAAAAAGGGAGGAGAGGAGGTCAGAGTTTTCCCTCATCACCCGTCCATGACTTAATCTTATTCTGCTCTGTTGAGACC
Source organism: Callopanchax toddi (assembly GCA_006937965.1). Classification (NCBI taxonomy): domain Eukaryota; kingdom Metazoa; phylum Chordata; class Actinopteri; order Cyprinodontiformes; family Nothobranchiidae; genus Callopanchax; species Callopanchax toddi. Next base: position 5,004,053 of record SSNR01000003.1, on the reverse strand, counting down.
TTCCCAGGAATGAGGATTTGTTGTAGAACTGAGACGCATAAGGAGAGAAAAAGGGATAAAAAGTGAGTTAGAGATGATTTAGTGAATTAGGTGATGAGGAGGTGAAGGAGAAAAAAGAGGGCAAAATAAAGAAACAGTGTGATGTAGAGGGAGGATGTTGGTAGGTGTGATCGCACTTTTGCAGAGGATTAACAGAAAGTGAACCTCAGCTTTAAGGATAATTATGCTTTATTACATTTTGGAGATTTAATCCTATTTCCTTTATGAGCTGATGTTCTTTTCTGTTGCAAATGTTTCCACAAAGTCAATAAGTATCTTGGCTCAATATAATTAGAGATATATTTTCATCAGGGAAATCTTTCAAGTTCTAAACAAATTCCAGTCTTATCATAACTAGCAAAGAAATGTACAAGCTTAAGTTTCTGCAGACAGAAAAGATTGATGATTTCAGAAATTAAATTCCAATTATTATTTTTATTGTGTTTAAAAGATACTCATTTAATACATATCTGATTATTTTATAGCATTTAAAAATTTATAATTATAATCCACCTTTTAATTCAGCAACTAATATTGGTTTTGTGTCCATTGATGTCAGATTTGACAAGTTGGAAAAGCATTTTTATGAGAAAGGGGCAGAACTCGAGGACCAAATAATATAAAAGTTGCCAAACAACCCTCTAAATTGCCAAACATTATTATTTTTGTCTTTTTTGGACCACTGTAGAAATATACCAATGCAAAATGACAAACTAGCAGATTGCATGATTGTCTAAATTTAAGCATCTCTTTCTGAGATTACTAAAACAGAATTGCCATTCAGTTGTGCAATCCTAGCAATATTATACTTTTTCTTACAGTAGAGTTTTTTTAAATTGCTGTATTTGAAACTTTAAATGTCCCATATTGTGCAAAATTCACTTTCTAAAAGTTCTCTAAGCAGTCATATCAGTCCCAAAGACTGTGTCTGAGACCCAAAAGTGTTAAATATTTTCACCGTTTTCACTTCCTTTTTCTCATTTTTGGGAAATGTGTTTTAAGCTAATGCTAAAACGTAAAAAATCTTTCCCTTGCTGACGTCAAGAAGGGAAAAGACCACTCCTCTCTAGAGGACAGAGCCAATCACGAGCACCTTTGGCTACCTGAGCCCACCCCCGACCTTTAAAAACCACAGGAGAGCTCATCCTCACAAACGTTAGCAAACAGTCATGGTAAAGCTACGAGTAAAACAGGGCAGTTGCTTCGTAGATGGTTACATCAACGAGCAGAAAAGTCTTTTTTTACTCCCTTCATCTGAGCGCCTGAAGACCCACCAATGTCTCGTGAACGCATAGTAAAGAGAGATGGGCGGGGATTAGAGAAGCTCAGCTCCTCAACTGCCCCGCCCATTTGAAAGCAAAGTTTAGCTTCAGGAGGTTGAATGAGGGGGTGGAAGAACAGCAGCTAAGTAAGAGTCAATTTGACCAATGCACAGCTTTTACATGTTATTGATATGTAAAAGAAATGATTCAGAGTGGATATAAAGTGCAGAATATGGGACCATTAATTAAATAACTATATGCTCATTCAATTAGCAAAATATTTTAAGTGCACTAAAATAATGTTTTGATAAAACTTTGGATTCTTATTTAAGACCTGGTGTGACAGACTGTCTTTAAATCAGAGTCTGTAGTTTAGGTGAGAAACACCCTCAATGTGACTTTTTGCCCTTAAGGATAAAAAGCCTAATGATCATCAATCTAACTATAGAGTCATTTTTCTTTTTCTTTTTAAGAGTACTTGTCTCCCTCATGTATTCTGTGCAGCAATGGTTTTCAATCAAGGCTGCTGAAAGCTACAACTGAGCTAATAATCTCTTATCTTCCTGCATTTTTATACACAAAGCAGCTATTTATTTAGGTGTCTGCTTCAGTAAATTGGTCCAGAACTCAGCAGACTGTAGCTGTGTGGTCAGATGATGTCATCCTACATAAACACTGTTCAACTAATTGGTTTGTGATCTCTTCCAAATTGGTTCCCTGAGGTTTTTTATTTTGATTGAGAGGCTAAAGTGAGTGGAAAGGCTACTTGGCAGTTCAGAGGCTTTACATGATGCCCTGATTTTCTATATTTAGTTCAGAAATAAAAAGAAATTGAGCAGCAAAGTGTTGTAATATTTTGTGTTCAAATTAATTATTGAGTCAAGTAAATCAAATTATTACATTTCAACCGTGCTTTAGAAACTTTCTTGCCATTTTAAACTAATTTATTGAGTGTCATCTATCTGAAGACTAGAAATAACTTGCAGCACTACTTTGCGCTGTGATGCATGGGTTTCATTCAAAGGTAAATTTGTACAATATATTAAAGCTCTCTGCAAAAAGATGTGCAAGAAAAAGTTATAAATGCTTCAGAGAATGCGAGTACACCCACACATGTGTCTTTTAGCGTGTGCAGCGCTGTTGTGTTGCTGGTGGCTCAACTTCAGGATTGTGTCGAGGCCGTCTGTAATAAATGTGCCCAGGCGAGTGGGCCCAAAAAGATATATCACAAACAGGAGGGGAGGCAGAGTGCACAGGGGAAGGAAGAGGATGGAACAAATGAGGGGTGAGAGGGGAGCAGAGTGGGAAAAGACGCAAAGAAGAGGAGAAGGGAGATGGGGGAGAGAAAGGAGGATCGATTAATAAGAAAAAAGAGAAAAGTAGAAGAGGGGCAGGGGCTGTTTCTCCTGGGTCCTGCTATGTTTCCCATTATGTAAGCCCTGGTCACCGGCAGCATGCCAGCAGGCAAAATAAAAGAGTCTCTCTGGCTTGGCATGGCTCGTATTTTCCTATCCTCGACTCGGGGTCAGGGAGGGGTCAGGCAGCTGGATGAGGCACTGGGGGGATTGTGGGGTCTGGGCTGGCCTCCAAAACCCAAAAGGCCCAGGGTTCAAGTACCAGCTGAAAGCAATCAGGGGGAAATCTGGGAGTGCCACAGCTGCTCGCAGCAGCGTTGTTCTGTGGCCCAACTCTCTCTGTCTTTGTTTCTCTGGCTCGCTTTTGTCCCATTTCTGCACCCTCTCCCCTGTTGCCTTCCCCCCCCCCCCTCAACATTTATTTCTCTCAACAGACTCGCACTCACAAAAAACGAGAAACTTTAAACATGGAGTCCAAAGTACATGTCTGCTGGTGTGTGTGTGGCTGCATGCATGCATTTGTGTGTTTACATCTTGTGTTTGTAAGTGTGTTGGTGGGGCCACTAAGACAAAAGGGATCAAAAACAATAGTAGAAGTCCAGTCTGCTCAGACGACAGTGGACTGTACACCACAAGGCTGTCTGAGTGCTCCACCACAGAGCCTGAACATCTCAAGGAATGTCTGACGGTGAACTGTGTGTGTGTGATTGTAAGAATTTTCATTAGGTCAGTCACGTATCACGATATTTAAATAAACCTGCTTCTATGCCCTGCAGCGTTGAAGGTGCCAGCTTCAAATGAAAGATAAAAACGTTTTTTGGAAAGCATGCGAGCTGAATTTTCCTTCTCTGGTTTTGGTCTAATCTTCCCCTCCAAAGGCACAATAAATGCCAACAAATACAATACCATTCTAAATGATTTCTTCCATCCTTTGGAAAGTTTGTCTTTTCCCCTCTAAAATGACAGCTGAATCCACAAGACACAAAAGGCTACTAAACAATCCGATGAATCTGAAAACAAACCTAATTCAGACTCATGTCAACTGAGCAGAGAGCCCTACTCACCACTGAGCAAACATGACTGCTTTGTGTATTTTATACACGTTCATATGAGCTTTTTTCCATTTGTGCAAAACAAACTTGAGATGAAAAACCAATGTTTTAGCTGTATCAATAAAAAAGAGGACATTTAATTCGTTTTCTCATACGTCAAACCAACTGTGGCTGCCCAACTTCTGGTGCTTCTTCTCACGTCACCAACATCTAAAAAGAAGAAAGAAGAAAGAAACTGCCTCCAACTTTCAGCTGAAGAGCAAAGCGTTTTTGCCATTTCCAGCATGCATACAGTAACTTTACCATGCAGAAAGAAGCATAAAGTTAAGTAAAAACAGGCACTATTAGATTAGTATTTGCTCAGTTAGGTCAATTAAGTTTAGGAATCAACCTCATTTAAGATTAAAACCACAACCAATCCACCGTAGCAAACAGTCAGTCAATTTGACAGATATTGAGTTTTAATTTGGTCTGAAAGTAGCTGAGAGTCAAGCTGAGTCCATTGTGCCACATCTATGCTTAAAATTATAGCATCAGCTCCTAAGTCAACCCTATCTGTTAGACAGATCATAAACCACTGGGCAAAATGTAATCAACTAAGTCAGATTGGGCTTTTTAAACACAACTCTGCACAGGCATTGAACTCTATTTTGACACATTAGTAGCTCAGAGTCAGTCATAAGCTGAGAGCCAACAGATCATGTGGAATTCTGTAATATTGTATGAGATTTGCATGATATTGTTTTCAATCAGATTTGAATAAAAGAGCTATAACTCCGTTATTTTGCAACCTAAGATGATTTTGGTTTAAATTTGTGGGATGAAACATGCTGCTTAATTACTTAATTAATTAATCACACTTTGTGCATACTATTAAGATTCATAACTTATTAATATTACCATGCACCAGATGGCTCATAACCTTTATCAGCAGTTTATATGTTGTTTTCCAAAAAATCTTGACTGAAAGGATGGTGTAACAGTCCTTGCGATGTGCTACCTAATTCTAAATTACAATAGTTGTAGTAGTAGTTGTAGCAACATGAGTTACTGACGACCACAGAGCTGCATCTTAGTTCTAAAGTTCAATAAACTCACAGGGTCTGAGGAGAGGCGTAAAGCTGCATGCCTTTGAACATGTGAAATCCTCCCAAGTGTGCAATAAAGACTTTTTTTTACAGACTGCAGCAGTGAGAGACCCTTTTAAAACACTTAATGTTGTTATTTTAATTGTAACAACACTTAGTCCTGAAACATTACAGGCCCATTAGACTTACTTCAGAGACATTTACGTTATAATAGGCCAGAGACAGAGCAGAGCATCCAGCAAAGCCATTAAGCTTTGCATAATGTTTAATGATGGGTCATGGATCTCCATTATGTCTTGCTTAATGTGCACAACAGATTGTCTCCTGTTGTGCATCAAATGAGCTGGCATCTGCGCTACTGCCAGTGCAAGCACCCTTCTTGAAGAGAAGCTAGGCCTGCAGCAGCCTCTGTTATCATTTTTAATCCCTTTGCTAGTTTCTGGACTCCTTCAACTTTATGCCCCTCATCCAGACACCTGGGAAGATGAGAGCGAGAGGTTGGACGTTGAGTGGAAGACGGAGGGAGAAAGCAGCAGTGTGATTTAGAACGGCAAAAACAGAGGAAGTGATATAGACAGAGAACCAGCCAGCTGAGCAGGACCCCAGACACAAAGGGCTGGAATGACTCACACACATACACACACAGATGCATGTAACACACAAACACATGCACTCACAGATACATGATTACTTATTGTCCAAGCAAAGGGACACAAACCTATAATACTGGTGATGGAAGAAACACTCATGGTCATTTGTGAATTTGTTCCCTTGCTTGAAGTGACGGAAGGAGCGCGGCTGGCTGTCGTCAGCCTGGTCCAGAGCAGGAAGTGTGCTGGGGATAAGGCAGCCATGTGGCAGGATGTTATGGATTTCTAATTAGGGCAATTCATCTGTCAGCAAGGGCATGCTTTCACTGAGTTTTCTCTGGCCCTAGTCTCGCTGGACCTCACACTTCTAACTTCACCCACACACACACATTTTTCACCCTGGGTGTGCATGAGCATTTGGAAACGTCCTTGGAGACTTCAGTGTTTTGCATACTTCCCCTAGAAATACACTGGAACAAATCATTCAATCACCACTACTAACATCAACCAAACAGCCTGAAACCAGCTGAGGGTGTCCCCCGTGAGAGAGCACTTTCCTCAGCTGTGTAACTGACTGTGATAAGAACTGGGGGTGGGGGGGGTGAAACCAGTTGTCTGCAGACCTAAACACCCCAGACTCCACCAAAGACTCCTTGGATAAAAGTGATAATGCTGCGTAGATGTTCCAGTGGCCTAAGAGTGCAGCTCCCCGGGGAAAAGATGCTGCTATTGTGTTTCACCAGATATCCTGCTGCTGCTCTTTTGGACAGGAGCTGATAATTATACAAATAAACAAACAAGGGGTGGTGTGCTTTTTGTTTGTATGTGTGTGTGTGCGTGGGTGTGTGAAACAATGTATTAGATTAGTATTGTCAGGATTTGATGTTGAAAGGTTTGTGGTTCTTTTAAAAAGCTGACTTTTAGTTGGGAAAGTCAAGAATCTATAAAGCTGCTCATCAGTAGAGTTTTAACAGGGAGTTAACCATGATAACGCCACAAGATGACAGTCAGTCAGATAACAGAACACCTGGTCTCCACTCAGTAACCATTCATAGCTTTGGGAAGATCCATCCATCCATCCATTTTCTGTAGCCGCTTAGTCCTCCACAGAGGGTCGCGGGGGGAGCTGGTGCCTATCTCCAGCGGTCAAGGGGCGAGAGGCGGGGGACACCCTGGACGGGTCGCCAGTCCATCGCAGGCTTTGGGAAGATGTATATTAAAAAATGTTGCTGTGTTAATAACTTTTTAGTGGATAAACCTCATTCATGGCAAACTTATTGTAAGATTAGGGTGTATTAGAGAGGGCTGCATTCCATTTACAGGAAGTTTAGCTTGATAGCATTTTACAGATCAGACCAGCATGCACAGCTGCATGAATGGAATGCCTCTCTTGGTAACACACCTGTGCTTTCCCCACTTTTTAAGGTGAAATTGTCTACCATGATAGGCCTATTAGACACTTAGAACTTCATCCCCTAAAAATCAGCTTTTTTCTAATCCTTTATTGGTTGATGACATTTTAACTGCTATTATCAGTGGACTTTTCTTTTCAGATCATTATTTATGAAGCATTACAGATTTACAGTTTTTTGCCTCTCAAGAAAATTAATAAGACCATACAAAAATATAACATTTACAATCTAAACAGAGACATGGTGACAAAACTTATATATTTTGTTTGATTTTTACAGTAGTATTAAAGTATTTTTGCATTAAAATCTCTGCCTCAGATTTTGCACTTTGGGTCTTGAGCAAAATACTGTATGTCACATCATGACTGTAGGGTTTGCTTTGAGTTTGTACTCAGAAGAGCTGGGCATGACAGAAAATATGGTTCATTAGTTATAAAGAGATGGGTTTTACATTGTTGGTCTGATCCAGCTAGTCGGTTGACCTGATGTTGAATGTGAGTTGAAAGTTCTATTTATTCAAACTAAATACACTCATTTGAACTCCAATAGAAAACCAATAAAAGTCTCAGTTATAATGCATTGAATGAACAGATATTTACCTCCTAAACTTCTCTGAAAAGTTTGGAAAAGGTTGCTCAGTCAAATCATTGCACCTGTTTAATACCAGTTGTTGTATTTCATAATGTTGGAAATGATTGGTGATAATCGTAAATCTTGTATGGATCATGCATCCCTGGAATGATAGATAAATGTATGGGTAGCACCCAGAGTTCAAAGGAATCACAATGCATCGCTTTAATACTTTAAACTGAAAACAACCAGAAGTACAGCAGAACAGGACTCGTTCTTTTTTCTATAAATAGTAAAAAACTGAAATTTGAAGAATTTTTCCATCATTCAAAGTTGTGTTTCCTCTATGTAGGACATAATTGAACAGAATGGACCCTGTTTAGAAAAAGGAAGACAAAAAATGAAAAACATATGAGTAAAGTGAAGGTCAGACAAAAAAAAAAAGAAGTACAGATGGACAGTGAATATGAATAATGAGAGGGCCCAGTGGTGAAGGAGTGATAAAACAGAAAGAGGGTGTGAGAGAGAGCAGAATGAGTCGGGTGGGGATGAGGAGGGTGATGGAGGAGGAGGGGTGGGGGTGGGGGTGGGGTGTGCGAGGCCGGGAACACAGAGCAGCGGCCGGGGGGATGTTTAGATAGGTGCAGGCTGCCACTAGGAAGTCCACGCTCCAGTATAAACAGGCCGCCACACAACCCAGCACTCCCAACTGTGGGAGAAATCTGCCCTGAGACGCATGGTGCGGCGCTGGCCAGCAGAGAGAAGAAGGAAGGAGGGAGGGAGGGAATGAAGGAGTGGGTGGTGGGAGGCAAGGGGAGGATGGGTACACGGCCACTTTCAGATCCCCGCTGAATATATACACAGCTGAATCTGGCCTCTGGACCCATTTCCTCTTGCTCCCCTCACTGAGGTCCACGCTGGACTCTTGAGGCTTCATGTCTGCTCTTATCTCAGTGTAATCTCTACTTCACATTCTCCATTAATGTACACACACATATAAAGTCAGACACACATAGAGAAATGCACTGAGGTCTACACACGTCTGTTTTATGTCCAAGTAGATTTATTAATTCAACAGATGCTTTTGACCAAAGCCATTTACAAGTGAAGGAAAGATTGGATGTAATCTGAGATTCAGTGTGTTGCCCAAGGACACTTTAACATGTGGACGGGAAATGCAGGGGAATCCACACATGCCTTCAGCTACACTGTATCTTCTCTGCAGGAAACAAATCAGCAGACTCTTAAAATTAGAAATTAGCTGAAAAATGTACGTGCAGCCAGCAAAAATTGTTACCCTTCAACAAAAACGTACTGAAGAGTCAGCAAAGAAAGAAATTCCAAATGTATGATAAACTTGTAATCCTCCATATCGCCTAGATGGGTACTCTGACAATTTAAATTTGTTTGAATTTTGGGGCTTATCGTCATACTTAGTCAGAAAACATGGAATCATAAAAGAAAATGAGCACATAAAATAAATTAAAGGCATTATTGATAGATTTTGTAATTTTACATCTAGAATATTGGACAGTTTCATGACTGTCAATCCAATTCTTTGAAGTTAAAGTCTGTTATAAAGAAGGTGATGATAGCAGCCAAATATAGACAGCTGATTAGAGCCATGTGAATAAATCTAAATTTGACAAGGATGCCAAAAACTATGGATTAGAGGAGCAACATGAATGGCAGACAATACAAGTAAAAGAGCAGAAACCAAATCATAATGATTAAAACAAAACTAACTAAAAACACAGCATGTCCGTCCCAGATGGAACACCCAAAACCCTCAGACTGAGATGCATTGTTTTTTAATTACATTAATTTCAAGGTTTATGATTGATCTTTGTTTGATTCTTTAATAAATTAATCACTAGTTTTACAGTTTCTTAACAAAATCTTTTAAAATAAATCCACTTTTCACCCCCAATGATTTAATATTGTTTAAAAATAACAGAAAATCGCTGCTGCACTGTTTGAATTAAGAACTTTTTATCCAAATATAATTTTGCATATGCATGTGTCTTTGTTTTAAGACAAAAGCAAAAACATTCAGTCAAAAATTAATTTCTTGAACAGTTCTTAATGTTTTATATGTTTTATTCCTTTACCACAAAACACCTCGCTGAGGTGTAAAAAGTATAGAATGGACATGTACATGTATTTTATGTACATATGGCGTGTGCTTTCCACCTCTGCATTAGCAGAAAGTCCATCTTCATTAACTTGGATCAGAATAAGGAAAATATAAAGAAAATGGATAAGAAGAGTCTTTATTAGGATATAGCTTCAATGTTTGGGCCCAGAATCAGTTATCACAGTAAACATCTAATTAATCAAAAAGATCTGAGAGAGAAAATAGATCCTAAATGTTCAAAATAAAGTTAGAAGTCTAAAATGACCCTATGGTTCAATTGGATAAGACAAAATAAGCAAGCACCAAGAACCTGTCTGAAAATATTTACAGCTGATAATTTAATGTTTGTTCTTGTTTTCTGAAGGATCCTTGAGACCCTAAACATTATTAAAAACAATTCAAATCTGACCTCTAATGGTTGGTCATCTCTTTGACAACACAATGTTCTTACAGTGACATCATTTCCTTATTTTTCTACCCAGAAGTGGAGACTAGACTGGACCACTTACCCATTTTAAATACACCAACAGTCACACACACACACAAACAACAACACGCACGCACGCACGCACACTTCTTGTGGTTTTTGAGTTATTCAGAGGGTTTTCAGGGGAAATTCCTTTGAACATGAAACCCAGCACAAATACGGCCGGTAAAGTGAAGAGAAACATTCAGCATTCCATGAGAACTAACACTATGGTAAGCCCCGTTTTCACACTGAACTCCAAGCTGACATCATGTCCTGTTGGCTATCATGTTTTCCTCCCCATCACCTGCAGGAGAGCACACACACACACACACACACACCCCTACACACACAGACCCATCAGCACCTGGCCCAGACACCTCTGAGCTTAGTGAGGAGAAAGGCCAGTCTCACCATGTTTAGTCTGGTCTCCTGGCCTTTCAAATCATGACAAGACCCATGAGGGGCCGAGGAGAGACCGAGGAGACTTACAGTGACATGACAGATACACGGCGCTTATCCTCCAGACGTATATTCACCTCACTATTTACTCTGTCGCTGTCACAGTAGAAATACTGTAGGTAGAAAAGGGATGTGTTTGAAGTTAGGAGATTTTGTGATCAGCTGGAAATAGTAGCAGACGCTCAAAACTCTCACAGGTTTCACTTCAGTAAAACGACCTTGTGATTGGTGGAACAGCTGTAAAACAATTTAAAAACGACATGGTTCTGTAAAAAACAGATTAAATGGATCAATTCTGTTTGTGATGATCCAAAAAGGATCAATACTAATGATAGTAGAAGTGAATAAGAAGTTTGTCTTCCAAAGTCTGAGATGGGATCCCACTCTGGTTCACAAAACACCAAGTTCTGGGTCCTGAGATGATTTACAGGAATATAATAAAATAGATAAATAACTTTTAATAGATGAATTTCACTGTAATAGATGTAAATGTATATAATTATAGCCGTAAATAATACAGGTGGTAGCTGTTTGTGTATTTATTAGACTTTTTGTTGTTTGTAGTTTATTTAAAGATATTGGGGGCCACAATTTTTTTAACATTGGACTTCTTTAGGGCAGAAACTAGAAAGTTTTAAAACCACTGAACTGTATAGAAAATTTCCAAAACAAATAACAAAAAAGACACAAAACCTCATGTACACAACTGTAAAAAAAAAGACAAAACTATTTTAAAGAGCAGCACTCTCCCAGGTTCTCTACGGTCAAACATTTCAGTAAATTCTCATATTTGTAGGCACAAAACCATTAATGGCTGAACAAAACAAATCAATTTGATTGTTAGTGTTCGTGAAGTAAAAATGAACTTTGGGTTGAATTTAATCCAAAAAGTTTTATGTTTCCAACCAAACAGAGTTTCCATCTGAAGCCTCAGACAAATGTCCCACATAGGACACGAACCTGCCTTAATGATTCCAACTTTAGCTGTCATTTCACGAAACCCAACACATATCCACTAACTGATATCAGCAGCATCAGCACATTTTGATGACTCGATTAAAGGAGCGGCAGTTAAAACTTAAAAGAAGGGAAGATTAACTTTGATTTAATGTTAAACAACATAGAATGAGGTCTTCAGTTCAGGTTTAGTAGTAGTTAACTTGATTCCTTTTCAGTAAAAGTCAAGCTCTGGTCATCCTGTTATCTGTATTCCTGAGTTTCACTCATTAAACATTTTGTGAATTAGTTTTATTTTGCCAAAGTTTTTCTCTTTGTTAACTTTACTTCCTGTTTCTGATGCTCCCAGTTTCACTTTCTAACCTGCACACCTGCAGCTTATCATCATTTCTGCCCTGTGTGCCAGTCTTATAAATCTCTTGTGTTAATTCTTGTTAAATTTTGATTTATTTATCATTTAAAGCACCTTGGATTTCACAACTTGCCTTTCTGCCACCTCTTTGTGTTTGCCTTTGAGCTCCTCACACCACATCATTCCCCCGCTCACAAGAATAAAACATTTTAGCAGCTATGGTCACAATTGCATAATGAAAAGAGTATGTTAGAAGATATTATAAATACAGTTTATCTGACTGGCTAAAACATTTTTGTTGCACGTTCAGCTTTTGTTATTAATATTTCCATGACTTCTGTATTTTACATTAATGCTAATGTTGCAGAATGTGACCTCTGGAAGTGACACGACACTCAGCAGCAGAGCAGCATCATCACCCCGTTAGAGCTGTTGGGATGGACCAAAACATGGCTCCCAGCCACTTCATAAAACTCCAGCAAAACGCAGAGGAACACCGGAGGAGTCGGAGGGCAGTTGAGAAAGCGAGCACGCACGGCCAAACAAGACTGGAACAAAATCCAGCCGAACACGTCTACGCAAAGATACACACACACACACACACACACACACACTCATACACACAAAGTGGATGCCAGTAAACACTAACAAGTCCAGCAGTTTTTCCTGGAACAGCACCATGAAACAGCTGTGAGTCCCAGCAGAGCCTGACTCTCCCACTCGCTGGGCCTCTCACAAGCAAACATACACCCATGCCCTCACACACTGATATACATACCACACACTCTCACACACAACCTCACACACACTCTGCATGTTGACTTTTTATTTTATTTTACCTTAAGTTGAAAATCTGTCATTCTTTAAAGTGATTTTAGTCTGCCATAAAAAATGTGTAATGACTCACATAAATATGCACAGACTAAACAGTTATTAATGAGAGCAGGATTTAAAAATGTGTTCTTCCTTTTGATGTTAGTCAGTGCAATGAATTACAGCACAGAGTACTCTGATGACACTTTACATAGCCACTCTGAGTAAGCGCTTTCAAACATCTTTAATTTGATTTTGACAAAATAAAGAAGCAAACAGTGAAATAGCTTAAAAGTTCAAATCATCAGTTCTCTTTACATATTTCACAAGATGATCAAACATTGTAAAACCTTAGTGTGAATAAGAATCTGTAAAAGCTGCTTATTAATCAGGCCAAACCAGAGTAGACAATAAACACAGGAAGGTAAATGCCCCCTAGTGGCTGGCTCCAGTATAGCTTATAAGTCTCACCCCCTTCATGTAAGCGAATGAGACATTTTTCAGGATAAATATCAGATCATTTTTTCCTGGTTTTGACTCCTGATTCACACAGTTCTTATCTTACTGCTGCATGCTCAAATATTCATTATTTCTATATAATTATTTGTAAATAATAACTTGATGTGTAAAAGCACCATGAAGGTGTAGAGGTGGGATGATCAGCTCCTCCATGTTTACAGATACTGACTCCAAAACTACAACATGCCAGCACATAACCAGGCTTCCCGTTTCAGCAGTGAAAAAAGATAAATGATCTGAATTTATACATATGTTTGGGCCAGGTAGTCATGTGACCCAACAGTCAAACCCAGCTCTGAATGTTTCATCTCTGGTACCAAACCTCCTTTGGGTCTAAACTAATCTCCTATTCTGACAAAGTTTGATTTGTAACTTTGCATCATGGTTTCATGTTCCTGCTATATTTTCTCCCAACCAGTTCATATGTATACAATTTTAACCACCTTATCATTATTCTGGACTTGATTAAATGTAGCTGCATAGAATAGAATAACCTTTATTCTCTCCTTAGTGGGGAAATTCAGGAAACACATCATGTCATCCTCAAAGTTTCTCTACTATAATAAGTAATTTGTCACGTTGTCACCTGACAGACGTGGAGGGGAATAATCACAGTTTTTATTAAACACAAAATAAATGGTTAACTTTTTCAAAATTCATGATGAAATAATCTGACTTCATTGTATTTGTTGGTAAACAAAACCCCTAAAGATGTAAATATATTTGTAAGAAGAATGTTTTTGGATTGTAGATCATTTCATTTATGGAGACGTTCATGAAAAAAATGTGATGAAAAAGAAAGAAAAGGCAGATATAATTACATACATCTACCTAATTTACTACTTATAGACATGCTAAAATACTTTCTGCAATGATTAGATCATGACCATGGAGTGTTGCTGCTCCAAACATATTGTTAAACTTACCAGTAATGACCAGAAAACCTTCATCCTGCAGGTATTAGTTGTTTCCCTGCTGTAGCACACACAGTATAGGGTTTGATGACCTGTTCAGCGTGTCCTTAAGTTCTATAGTAGCTCATTTATTACTAATAGATTCAGATCAGGTGTGTTGAATCAGAGAAATATCTACAACAGGCAGAATGGTGGCCCTCAAGGACCAAGTTTGGACACCACTGAGCAATACAAGAGTCTCTAACAAAGAACAACAATGAGGAAAGCCGTGCACTAAGCAGTGCAATTTAAATTTAAATTAAAAACGGTGCCCACTCCACTGTAAAAACACCTCAAACTCACGGCCTGTTTCTGGCACATACTTGGCAAAAACTATTCCGGTCAATTTTCAAGATTTTGTGGTATTTCCAGATTCTGCCAGCGTCAATGTTGACTCATTTGAGTTTTCCAAGGAAAACACTTCACAGCTCTGTCACAGCTCTGCTCTGTGAACTGTTACACGCTCTTCTTGGTGTTTTCACACCAGCTTAATTCCCTCTAATCTTATATAAAAATGTCTACAGCCATAGAACATGACCCAACCAGTTCTTGAACAAAGGTGGAAATAGTTCAGTCACTTAAAAACATAAGCAGGTGTTCATCTGCATTTAATTAAAATATTTTTGTTGCAACGTTTCACAACCTTAAAAATCTGGATCTGCATTTTTTGTGGTGAAAATTTGGGGATTTTTCAGTGAATAATCATTGATTTTGTAACAAACAGAATGATATTGCATCGCTTCTTCTTCTATAAGATTTTTTAAGTTTGGGATTTGGTCAAATGCAATTATTTATTATACACATCATTTACAGTTCAGTAAATATAAAGCCATTTGCATGGTTGCATTAGCTAATCAGAAGCTTTCTCAACAGAAACGTGAATTTAAATGTGTTAACCTGTACATTTTATGACCTGAAACTCAATATGTTTGTGTTGAACAACACGATTAGTCAGCTGACGTTCTTTTGCTTTGTGCTTTTTAGACGTGACCTGTGAAAATGCAGGGATAATTCTCACCACAAAACGTCCTTAACTTGCTGACACCATTGTACCTAAATTTCCAAATGTTTCATTTCAAGGCACAAACAGACTTTCAGGAGGATGTAAGATGCACTGCTGCACTTTCACTGACACAGTTTCCCAGGCTTTGCTCCAGCACACATCTTGCGTCACAACTTCTGGTCTCATGTGGTTTTTCTGTGGTTGCAACTGCTCCAGTTCACAGAGTGAACACTGAGCTTCTAAAATGTTTCTAATGATAACAAATCCTTCCTCACACACTCTCTGGCTGCAGCACAGGAGGAAAGCAGCTCTTGTACAGTCAGAGTAGAAACACCTGAAAGAGATAATTCCAGATCCGGCATTCCAGTTTGGGAAATCTCTTCGGATTTCTTTGAATAGAGCCCAGAGCCTCTCGGAAAGCTCGGTTTCAAATATGAACAAACTTAACAGATGCTTTAGCTGAAATTATGGAGTCACGGTGATGCAGTCGAAGCTCCAAAACCTCCTCTGTGCTGATGCAGTCTTTACACACCCTTCAGACCTTTGGGATCCAAAGTGACGGAGCACAATGAATGATGAAGCATGATGACATACAGCTAAAACAGCAACAAGATTGACTTCTTGTTGTTTTTATCTTTGCTCATTCTCTTTTTCTTTACCTCGCAGGAAAACATCATGACAAGGAAAGATGATACAAGAAATTCAAAACCAAAAGAAAAGGAAAATGCACAACAGAAAAAATTCACACGCACTTACTTTGTGCAGCGATTGAAAAAAAATTCTACAAGCACTTTAGTACTTTATATAATGCAGAAAAATGTTAAAATGCTATACGTTAATGAAAATGTTGCCAAAAGCAGCTTAGATTTGTGTTCATTCCAGCTACAGGTTTTGTGGACTAGTGGCCGTCGCTTTATCCTTTTCCCCTCAGAAAAGGTTGATTTGAATCTTGTTTGAGGCTTTTCTGTGTGAGGAGGATTGCATGTGTTTGTTCATGTTTGTCTTATGTGTCTCTGTTTTGGTCCTGTGATGGACTGGTGACCTGTCCAGGTTGTACACCGTCTCTTGTGCGTTGACTTCTGGGGCAGATTCACACAACTCACTGACTCACATCCTAGCCTTTATTTGTCAATATAATCCAACTAATAAAAGTATTTTTGACTTTAAAGCGGCTCTCTGGATGATTTTTCTCTGTATCAAAGTTTTCTAAATGTTTTAAATGATATTTCAGGTCTAAACTATGATCTATGGGTTGAGTTCCACAACATCTGTCATTCTGATGAAGACCCTCCTTCCTCCTAGAGACCCCTTTCCATTTTTTCTTGCCGCCGACATTTTTCAGCCAATGAAATTCAAATGTCTGCAATCTCTCAACATGCACGCGCATCGACCAAACCTGTACCAGTAGGGGGCGCTGTCGTACAGGACGCTCCATGTGTTTCTCTGCCGTCTCAGCCGTTCACTGAGGACTCACAGCTCATTTCTACTAAAAACCTACCCATTCTCCAGCTAAAGATGGATTTATTTTTATTTTTAAACCTTTCACCTCACAGAATGGCAAGGCTTGACAGGATTATGCGTTTATTTTGGTCAGAAAGTTCATCCAGGGCCGAGTCAAGTTCAGCTTCAGAGTCCAGCAGCAGCTCTCTGCTAACAGAGCTAATATCAGAAGCAGCAGGGACAGAGAGGGCTCATCAGACCCTCGTAGTGTTGGAATAAGATTGTGAACTGTGAGTGATTAAACCCTACACATTGAGCTGTACAGTTCATGTCCGAAGTATATGCGCCGCGTGCATGCGCTCACNAAGGAAAAGATGTTTAAAGTCCTCACATTCTTCCATTCCCTGTTCATTTGTTTTTCCGAAGAAAGCACGATGAAGCCGGGAGTAGAAGTGTTGTGGGTCTTCAGATGGGTCCTGTTTTACTGATAAAGCATGACTGTAGCCGTACTTGAATGAGTTACCTGAGAATTCCTCCTCTAAAGCTTTGGTGAGCTGAGAGAAGTCATTTCTGATTTCAGGTAATTGACGGTCAATGAAATCACACACTTCCTCAGAAGAAGTGATTTGGATGAGAAATATTTTATCAGAAACAGTGGCATCAGGAAACCTTGTCAAATGACGGTTGATTTGTTTTAGATAAGACACAAGCTTTAAGTCATCACTATAAGAAGGCTCAAATTTAGTGATAAATTCAGCCATTTTGTACAGGTCTGCTGTAGTGAGTGATGGAGCTGGTGCTTGTTGCATGGAGGTTCGCTCAAGAGCTTGTAACCTCCCACCTAATTCCCTTACCGATCTCCCAACAACTGAAAGTGCTTTCCATAAGTCGACATTGAGTTCAAACAATGTACTGTCTTGGATTCCAGCCATTTCAGGAGGAGAAGGTTCCATAGTTTGTCTTTAAAACTAGTAAAAATGAGGAAATTATGGTGAAAAAGATTTAAAACTTCTCTAAAGAACAGAATTCCTGCTCCGTTTATACCAAGTTGCGCCAGAGGGGGCGTTGCAGGGCAAACGGACCACAGGAGGGTTCAGAACCAGAAGGAGAAATGACGTCACGTCCGCTTTTGTTCTAGCTGCCCCGTTCTTTGTTGACGTGCAGGTCTAGGCAAAGCGTTACCTTCTACGGTCAAATTAGAGATGTTTTTGGCAAACGCGCTTCTTAGAGCCGTTTATAAAGCCCTTCGCAGTCTAACGACGCGGAATTTGAACAGAAAAACCGTCCGGTCGAGTCGTGTCGACCCGGAGTTTTGAGCTGTTCGGCGGTGGTTAACTCAGTTCTCGAACGGAGAAAATCCTACCTATTTTACCCGTTTATTTATACTAACGGGCGGCGGAGGAATATCGGTATCCGATGACCGTCTCCACCTTATTTGCACGGTTTCCGACCGTGACTTATTTTTCTTCCGTGAAAGCTGTTTGCTTCTAAGGCTAAAAGCCACTCACGGAAGCTAGCGTTTTTCCCTGCAGTGAAATCGACGCTATTTTAGCGGATATAATCTCGCTATTCAGACGTTGTTAAGCGTCTGTATTTAACCATTAAGGTTTACCGAACGGACAAAAGACAAAACGCACCGAAGTGATCAATTTCGGCGGACGAAAGCGTTCTTTTAACTAGACAGCGAGGCGTCCCAAGCTACCGTTAAACGAACGGAACATGTAAACACAATCACAAAGTGACATAAAAAGTGCTTAAAACACAGAAGAAGAACAAGAGGAACCCCATGAAACATACAGTACACCCATCATAATCAGTTACAAAGTTTTTAGACTTTGGTTGATAGCTGACGTGGCACTGTAGTGCTTTATCTTAGCTGTTGTTATCTGTTAGCTTAGTTAGCATTAGCCTATAGCTTGCTAAGGCCTAACAAATATTATACGTAGACTTTATGAATGAAAACCTGGCTAACCTGCCATTTATGTTTTAAAGCCTGGCCTGGCTCGCCATTTATGTAGCGTAATATAACCTGATTTTATNTCTCTCAACATGCACGCGCATCGACCAAACCTGTACCAGTAGGGGGCGCTGTCGTACAGGACGCTCCATGTGTTTCTCTGCCGTCTCAGCCGTTCACTGAGGACTCACAGCTCATTTCTACTAAAAACCTACCCATTCTCCAGCTAAAGATGGATTTATTTTTATTTTTAAACCTTTCACCTCACAGAATGGCAAGGCTTGACAGGATTATGCGTTTATTTTGGTCAGAAAGTTCATCCAGGGCCGAGTCAAGTTCAGCTTCAGAGTCCAGCAGCAGCTCTCTGCTAACAGAGCTAATATCAGAAGCAGCAGGGACAGAGAGGGCTCATCAGACCCTCGTAGTGTTGGAATAAGATTGTGAACTGTGAGTGATTAAACCCTACACATTGAGCTGTACAGTTCATGTCCGAAGTATATGCGCCGCGTGCATGCGCTCACACGCGACCGGACGCGCGTGTCGAGATGTTTTGAGGAGGAGCCTTTGGACGCTAGATTCAAAAACTGCTCTCCTGATGAAATCCTCCGGAGTGCTGCTTTAAGGCATCATTTGATTAATAAATACTCCGAGTTTTGCTCAGTTTTTTAAAAGTTGCCCCCACAATTTTCCATAAAAACTCCAGCTTTGTGTAATACAGTGCATCATTTCAGCACAAAATCTGCATACCAAATTAAAGATCAAAACTTTACTTCATCTAATAGAAGCTTCAAAGGTTTTAGAACATAATGGTAGTTCAGATTTATGTTCATTCATGCCTCTTCATGTGCAAAACTGGAGTCCCTTGGATTTGAGACAAGAGCAAGAGGGTCTGCAAGCAGTAAAGTAAGTTAAGTTGGAAGAGAGTGAATGTGAAAGCATTGTGGGGGTCCTTCTACACCATTAAAATCTGAATCATAACTCTGGATATGGAATAAAAAGTGGATGGCTGGCACAAACTCACAAGTCTGTCTTCATTTTTATAGAAAGGAGTAGCGATGTTTGGATTCCATCTCAAAATCTTGGAGCGTTTTCTTAGAAGAATGTTTACTTTCTCCTAAAGATCTTATGAGGGTTGAGATAAAAAGATGTCCCGAATGACTAATGCCGTGTTACCTTCAGTTTTACAAGGTTCTTGATGGTTTGAGACAAAGGAAGCTGTGGTGAGACATTTTTCAATACTGAAAATTTATTTCAAGATTATGTTTATTTCTATAGCACAATTAAAAATGACAGTTTGAGCACCAGGCTTTACAAAATCAAGGAACTTCAATTAAACACCCAAATAAGAACAAAACAAAGCAAAAACTTACAAATAAAAACACATTTCTTAATATTCTGCTCTGTTAGAAAATAAAGTCAGAAAAATTACTGTATTTGTTTTAAACCAAAGGCAGCTGATGGATTTAAAGCTTTAGTTGGAGTTTAATTGTGTAAAAGTTCAGACAGGTGAGGTAGTGCAACTTTATTCTACCATTTTGACCTTAATTAGGTAACAGCTAATTAAAATAAAAAACTCTTTTTCAAGAGACACCTGGCCAAGATAGGCAGCATCACATAAAACCCACAATTTACAAAGCTATACAAGTTAACCACAAGATGAAATGAATAAGTGGATTAATAAAAGCTAGGAGATAATATGGAATTAACCTCAAAACCATCCAAGAGGAGCCATAAACTCTTCACTTGATGAGTTCTTTGTCATACGTGAGTGCATGGACACACACTTCAGGTGAACCATGACTAATCACAATAAAAGTTCACCTCTGTTCTTTGTAAGCGGGTTCCCAAACCTGAACATCCATTCAGAGAGGACAGTCAGCCGGGATGAACGATGACTCCACAGAACCAGCCCGTGTGTCTGTCCCGAGCTGTAAAGGGAGCGGTGAGACAACCCAGTGCCTCCTAGTTTATAATCAGTCAAACACAAGCATGTCAGCCCCGTGCACCGCTACACTGCGCCGTGCACATCACACAAAGCCCTGCCGAGCTCTGGCATTCAGCTTTCCATTTTACTAAAACGGAATCGGTTCATTTTCACGACCCGTGGCAAATCAACGTGACCCGTTTACGAGGCCGTTTCAGTCAGCCCTGTCAGCGCAGTCCCTCTGGTACGTCAGGCAGAGACACAGGTTCTACGAGAGATGACAGTGTGGAATTTAAACATTTCGGGCCATGGAAAGTAGAATATTAATTTTTGACTAACCAAGGCCATATGGGATTTGGTACGTTGGAGACAGGGACAGAGGAAAAGGACTAATGCAGATGTGGGATGATGCTGATAAAAATCAGGGCTAGAACTGGATCTTCATTCACAGCTCAGTGTTATACCTGACGGTGCTCATAAGGTGAAAAACAAGTTTGGTTTTAAGATTAAAAAATGACAAACAACTGAATAAATCTCTGACCTTCTGTCAGAGACACCTGCTGATGTTGACTGTGTGACATTTCCTGCAGGTTGTAAATATTAAAAATGACCTTTAGGACCTTGTTTAGATACGTGAAGTCGAAACATGAAAGCACTTGAATGAAATCACATCGTTTCATTGTTCAACTGAGAGGAATGAAAAGAGGAGAAAAAAACCAGAGGATGGTCACAGAGTTTCAATTGGTAATTTATGATGGAAAATTCCAGTTTGTCTCGCAGGTTAACACTGATGTGCTAAGAAGCAGATTCAGATGTGTTTCTCATGTCGTTTCCTCAGGTGGCTGTTAGGCTTAATCCTCTGCAACTAAATACACACCTGACACGTTATCATCTTCAGTTAAAAGAATCATTTAAAAAGCAAAGCGAACCATAGAGCCTGGTTCTGAAGCATTAAGTCCACATGCTGGAAGAAATCTGAGGCTCTCCAGAGGAAACGGTGCACTCGGTGCATGCACAACACATTGCGTGTTGCAATGAGTGTTGCTTGTGTGTCTGACTGTTTGTGTCAGACGTTTGTGTGTGCAAAAATGTGTGATTAAGGCTGGGGGGGGGGGGTGGAGGGGGTTTGCAGGTGGCTTGCGTCGGTGTTCTGCCAAGAAAGCAGAAATCCCCGAGGTGGGGCAGAATAAATGAAAGTGGAAGAGAAGGAGAGCAAAGAGGGATAGAAAGAGAGTCAAGAGGACTTGATTTAGATGGTGATTATCTTAACCAATTAAAAATTGTTTTTACATTAGTCTCAGTGCCCCGTGTCTCCTCGCTGGGGCTTGGGTGTGACTTCCAAGAGAAAGGCTAGGCCAGATGACTTCATCGCCATATGGTATCTAACCTCCCAGTCACACTCATTTACAACAATGCAAGCATACCCATGCTCTAAACATTCCCATTGTGTTGCAGCAGTTAGTAATTCTGATAAAACCATGCCCATGTGATCAGTCGGTCAGGTTCAACTGTGAGTAAGTGGCCTCTAAACCACTGTGAGCCTCCCTGTTACAAAGTGATTACTGGTAGACAAGGGAGTGAACGTAGAAATAGCTGAACACTCATACACACACGTCAATCACTTCTTAAATTCCTAGCAGTGTAGTTTACTTCTTAGTTGATCACATGAGTGAAATGTTGATGATAGTCTGGGATTATGTTATGCACAGTTATGATCAGGTTAAACTTTTAAGAGATTGTTGTAGCTTTTCATGTTGAAGAAATTTTTTTTTTTGCTAAAGCAAATGCAAATCTTCACAAACAGGCATGGAGTTCACATATTTCTATCTATTAGAAATATCCTAATCATGAGTCCCCCCCCCAATATTGACTCAAGTCATTTAAGATATTTCCTGATTTCAAAGCTTTTTAAAATTTGAGCAAAAATGTGCTCATATTAAAGACTTAAGAACGTTTATTACTCTTTAATGTCTGCAGGCTAATGCCACTCCCATAGGTCCCATATTCTGCAAAATTCACTTTCTAAAGCTCTTTTAACAGTCATATGAATCCCAAAGACTGTGTCTGAGACCCAAAAGTGAGAAAACATTTTCACCGTTTTCACTTCCTTTATTCTCATTTTTGGGAAATGTGTGTTGAGCTAATGCTAAAACGGATGGTTTCAAAATCTTTTGCCTGCTGACGTCAAGAAGGGAAAAGACCACTCCTTTGTTTGTTTTGTTTTTTACGCGTTATGGTCACGTTATGCATATTGTTTGTTTCTTTCCTTCTATACTTCTATCCAGCGTCTTTGCTTCCACTTCTTCTTCTCCCTCCTTAGCAGCCATGGCCAGTGCAGCTGGCATTAAAGGTGCATTGCTGCTACCTACAGTTCTGGAGTGTGGAAACAGATTAGCGGGGGGAAAAACAGGTGATGACTGCGTGCGTGGCTAGTAGTGGGCCAGCCCACCGGCCATCCTAGAGTACCGGCCGTTCTGTGATTCTCCAGATCACACAGATGCCCAGTCCGCCTCTGGTGGGCTCAGGTAGCCACAGGTGCTCGTGATTGGCTCTGTTATGGCTGAGAAGGTGTAGTGTTTAAGATGCTAGTCTGTCAACCCGAAGGTCGTAGGTTAGACCCAGCTCCTGCTGTGTTGGTAAATTTAATTTTTGTACTTGTTGATTTTTGAAAGCCTATCTGAAGGTTGTTGCTTAACTAGTCTTCAAAAGAGGCTACATACTTTAAATAGGTTTAGGTATTCTTTAATTAAACAGCATCAAAATGTTTCACAGCTGAGCCGTGTCCTCTTTTTCGAAAATCAAAACATGGTCACCCTAAGTTAAATGTTAGCAGCAGAAGAAGTAAGCCAGAATTAGATGGTGTTAATATTTGTGCAGTAAGATTGATTACTGCATAAATTAATTAAGCTTATTAAGTAATATATTCATGTTAAGACAGCATGGAATTTATACATAGGTAAAGTCTTGTGACACTCATGCCAGGCGTTATTGTTGTTGTTGTCGAGTTTCCGCGCACCAATTGCTGTGGGCCAGGCCTAGTCAAAGTCCAGGGCTGTTTTTTAGTCCCAGTCCGTCCCTGGAGCCCACCCCACCCTTTAAAAACCACGGGAGCGCGAATCCTCCAAACGTTAGCAAAGAGTCATGATGAAGCTACGAGCAAAATCATGGCAGGTGCTCCGTAGCTGGTTGCATCAACGAGCACAAAATCTTTTTTTACTCCCGTCATCTGAGATCATGAAGACCCACTGACGTCTTGTGATGGCGCAGAGAAGAGAGATGGGCGGGGCTTAGAGCTGCTTGGCAACCCCAACTGCCCCGCCTGCATTTGAAAGCTGGAAGAACAACAGCTGCACAAAAAGCAAGGGCTAATTTGACCAATGCATAGTTTTTACATGTTACTGAGATGTAAAAGAAATGATTCAGAGTGGAAATAAAGTGCAGAATATGGGACCTTTCGTGGAACAAATTCTCAGATGGATGTTAAAATAAAATCCTAACTCATGTTGAGAGATGTAAATTAAAGTTCTGCTGATGTTCAGCCCAGTTTCTGTAACTTGTTACTTTTCTTAAAAACAAAAACATACAAGTAGCCTACATTTTTCTCAACCACAGACATGGAAAACATCTTTGTCTGAACCAAAAGAGCTGTTGTTAAATTCCTGTGAAACGTTTGGAAGAAAATGCAGATTTTTAAATGTAACATAATTCTGATCTGATGCCTATTAATAAACCTAATTAAACAATGAGTGAAACCAAACAGCAACGTTTTTATTTTTAAAAAGGTCAACAACTACCCTTCAAAGGTCAAGATATATGTCAGTCTCATCAAAACTGGAACGTACAGTTTGACCTGACATCAGAGAATCTTATTTTCTCACTACCAAAAAAGTTATTTGACGAAATGGAAAACATATATATAAAAGAGAGTAGTGGAAACCACCCTGACATGTCAGAAATGAATCCTTTTTCTGCGGATTTTAAAAGATTTTCTTGTTTCTGCTGTCCAGCTGGCTCCTGGCATATGTTGAACGCCCAGTCCACCAGTGTCATCTTTATCATACAAGCCTGTTTACTCCAAAACAAATAAAACCACATAATTGTGCAGCATATACCTGAAAATGACCAAGCACAAAGCCCTCAAATCTGAACCAGACTTCAGCAACGACCTCAGCTGCAGCTGTAACCTCAAACCGAAAGATTCAAGTGTGAGACTGCAGTTAAAAGATCACATACTTGTGTAATTACAGCGTTTAAAGAAAATATTGTCCATAGGATTAGGATTTACAGTATCGGCTCTGTGAATTGACAGGACTATTGATGAGAAAGTCAAAAGGCATTCTGATATGCTGACGATGGCAGAAAATATGGAATGCATTACGGAAGTGACAGAGCCGAGGACGAGGACACAAACAAACACATAAATCCACAGACAGACGCAGCGATGATTGCAGAGACAGACAGGCACCCGCTGCCATTGCTGCCTCCCTACATTATCTCTGCCTCTCCCTTTTTTTCTGTGCTTCTATCACACCATCTTGCAACCTTAACCCTCACTTCCTTGATGTTGCTCTTTCCAATTTAGTGCCTCAAATAATCTATCAAGCGCCATTTATCGGTTTAGTTCATGCCCTGGGTGGACAGGGTTCTTCAGTTTATCTCCCTCCTTTTATTTTTCCAGCCTGAGGCCCAGAGAGATGTAGAGAAAGTATTTGCCCCGTCTCTCCTCCTTTCTGGCGGTGTCTTGGCTGCTCTATAAAGCTCAGTGAGAGCATGGTGTGGGTGTTGGTGTCTCAGGGTGAGTTATGGGTACTACAGCCAGGGGACCTCAGAAAGAGCCGAATGAGCACGCTGTTGGGAGAAGGATAAAAGAGAAAACGAAAAGAGGGAGGGCAATTTAAGGGTTCAGAATGCCAAGTGCTGATGTGTTTGTTTTCCATCACTGCTGTTCCGGGCAATGACAGAAAGAGAAAACAAACGGCAACGCTGATATATGACATGCAGACTTTCAACTCTGCTCTCAAAGCAATAATTATGTAGCGTCTTATCGCTAAACCATATCAAATCTTCACACTTGTAATCCTGGAAAATACAAAGGAACTTCAAACATCTGTTCTGTTTGCATGAAGAAATAAAAGAAACCTAATGTAACCTCTTATCTTTGGATCAGACTCACATCAGACCATAAACATGCAGATTTACAAATCAAAAGGTGTGGCTGGTTTCATCAACCATCACTGTGACTCAACCAGAGACCAAAAAAGACCCAGATATTCATGCACATGGCGTCCTTTCAAACCTGTGACTTTTTCTGTGTCATTTCAGTCGCATCTGTCAACTTCTTACACTGTGCAGCGGAGTTTCACGCTAAGTGTGAATACCTGTCTTTATAAGGTAGTGTGTTGCTCCTGCAGCGTGCACAGACAGCTCCAGACACGCAGGATTTGTCGAGCCGTGTGCAATAAGGTAATGTATGGGACAGGTCGGAGGCGGGCGCGGTGGATGGGAGAGGAAGAAATTAGAAACAAATTGTTGGTCTGACTTCTTTGGTCCTTCACAAGTGGAGAAACGTACTGTAGAAATATGAATAGGTATCAAAACCAACATTACATTTATTAAAAACGTATCTTTATTAAAAATCATCCATGATTTCTCTTTTAAATGCAAAAGTTTGAGCAGCCAGTGGCTTAGAACAGCAATCTTGGTCTAGATCAGTGCTTTTTTTTTTACTTTATTTTTTATTATTCTTTTACTAATACTGTAACAAACATAACCATGCATACATAACAGTCAATAACAGTCTAGATAATGATTCCATTATTGAATATTTTACACTTTAAGTTCAGTCAATTGTGTTACAATTGTTTTTTTTACGTGCCACTTACAAAAAGTATCCATTTTCATAATTGTTTATAGAACGTGGGTCCTTTTAATCTAAGATTATAGGTCATTTTTTCCATTCATTTCCTCCATCTTGATCCAGTCATAGGTGGGTCAAATTTGAGCCAACTTTTTGTTATTGCTTTTTTTACTTGCAGCCAAAAGTATCTTAGTCAAGAACATATCTTCACTTTCCTCCACTATTTGTCCCATGTACAGTACCACACAGTTGTTTGGGATTTTGTATCCGAGAACTTGTTCCCAATACCTGGTCATTTTACTGCAACTCCAAAAGATGTGCGTATGGTCGATATCGACTTCTCCACATTTCCTCCAGCAGTCTTGTTGAGTGGAGGTTTATTTGCTTTTAGTTTTGGGTGTAATGAAATAAAGTGTTAAGTTATTCCAACAAAATTCTCTCCATGAAGGTGAGTTTGTTGTCTATGTTGTTTCCCATTTTTTTCCAGGTATAATGTTGATTCCTCTCTGTTCTCCACCAGAGCGCTATAAAAGGCTGAAATGACTTTAATTCTTTTTTGTAGATATGAGTCCACCACCACTCCAGTTATAGTATAGTTTGTGTCAAGTAATTTGGGTTTAATATGTTTAAACAATCTGTAACTTGCAGATATCTAAAAAAAAATGTTTTCTTCTAGGTCAAATTTTGATTTAAACTCCTGGAATTCCATTAATTCCCCATTTATCAGTGAAATTTGCTGTGATTCCTTTTAAATTTAGCATCATATCTAAACCATTAGTAGAAACTTTTCTTTTAGTTTGTTTTTTTCTGTTATTGTATACCATAGGTCCAATGCACACTTGGAAAATCTGTGACCCCTCAAAGAAGAGCAGCAGAACGTCTCAAGATTTTCCAAGCCTAGAAGAGTTTTTGCAAGAAAAAAAAACGTTTTCTCAAAAAATAAAATAAAATTTTAAAAAAATCTTGGCATTCTAGAGAAAAATGTTTTCACCTCATGTAAAAGTCGCCACATGTTGTTTCTAAGAACTTAATCTGCACACACCCAAATGATTCTCAGCTTTGTTGTAATCAACCCTCGCATTGTTCTTATTTTGGGCCCTGTGGAGTTTTCTATTCACTTGGGGTCAATTTGACCCCCTAAGACAGTGTGAGGGTTTCCTCCGAATTTAAAGTCAAATAAGTGATTTTGCTCTTCTGTGTAGTTAAAGATCTAAAAACAGACCAGTGAGTCACCTAATAAAAACTTCAACTTCATGGCCAATTTTGAAGTTGTGATTTTAATCAAGGAATTTTCAAGATTGTTACGTTGGAAATTTAACATTTCCAAACTTCGGTTACACACACTGCAAAATGCTTGAGATAGCATCATTGAGAGTAAAACAAGAGGGTTTTTTAAGCCTTTTAAAAGGAAATGAAAATGAGAGACAGATAGCAGACAGATAAGAAGAAAGGTTAGTATGAAAATGTCAACGAGACAAGGAGTCAAAGGAAGAGGAAGACCCCCAGCAGCCCAAACAAACCTAACCCTTCTGCTGTCTGACCCGTAGCGCTGCTGGTGAATGGAAGGAAATTATCTTCTAAAGAAAAAAAATATTTTAAAGGCATGAAGAATAATAACAGAATCGGCCTGGCTTTGTTATTCAACACAATACAAGGAGAAGAAGGAGGAGAAGAAGGGGAATAAAGGATGGACGAGTGGTGGGCAAAAGGACGACCGGGGAGGTTTATTTCTATCAGACTTTAATAAATATCTGACAGATTTCCTGGGGAAATATCGCAGATCACATGTAAAATAGTTTAAGACTGATGTCAACTGCAGTAACATATGAAATCTATTAGTGCAGAGCCACAGCAGACTTGGGGTGAGAGCGAGTGAGAGAGCAGCAGAAAAAAACAGAGAGGAAGAGAGAAAGAGAGAGAGAGAGGGAGCTCTGCTGAAAGTGATGCAGGAGAAAAAAATCTCACAGCCTGTCCAAATTCTTCAGGAGGTAAAAAAGTCAGCCAAGACACAAAATCAGAAAAAGGAGGGGGAAAAAAAAGAAAGAAGTAGGCTACAAACTTGCAGTCATGCACATACACACACACACACATACACACTGAAACACACACTTTAAGCGCTGATCTCCACGTCCTGCTGAGTTCGGAGCCAGCAGTGAAATAAATGAGTGCCCTCACATTGCTGCCAACCCTGGGGAGGGATGGACACACAAACAATCACATATGCACACAAGGAATGATGGACAGAAATAAAGGAGAAGGATGGGCAGAAGTAGCAGCCTGCCAAGAGTGTCATCATCCGTAAAAAAAAAAAAGACTTCAGAGTCTTTAAATACTGTTTATTTTCAAATATGTGCTTGCTGAAAAGCAGTCAGTTTCTCTAATGCGTAACATGCATGTTTGTAATTCTGAATGAAACTTGCATTTTTTGCAAAATTGTGCAAAAATTTAATAAAAAAATGGGGTTATACTATAATTCTAATTACACCAGTCAAAGAGCTCGTCAGTTTTAGACACTACAAGCGATCACAAAATCTTTCGATGCACACTCAACTTACCACCCACCCACACAAGACACACACATACACACACACAACAAACAGACACATACAGCAGTGGTTCTGTATTTTGGAAAGAGGAACTTGTGCTGGCCCAGTGGTGCCAGTATGTCTGTGGCAGTGTGGCAGCCATGGTGTTCCGCCACCCTCACCCTTACTCTCCACCAAGACTCAAACCACAAGCCGATACCCACAAACCAGAGAAGCCCGGATGAATATACCCACCACACACACACACACACACACACATGCACACACACAGTCAACCAACCACACATACCAAGTAAAGAGGTAGAGTTCTGGAAAATGAGAATGAGTGAGGTTTCTGTCTTTCTCTGTCTTTTCTTCCCCCCTTTTAATCATCTGGGCCTGAAAGGGCACACAGAGTTCAGCGGGGACGAGGAGGCTTGTAGGCGGGGTGCTGCTGCTGCAGAGATGAGCAACAGGCTTACTACATACTACGCTGCTTAGCATGGGAAACCGAAGTGATGACTGGCCTGAGATATATCTGTCACAGGGCACGTGGGTAAGGGTGTGTGTGGGCAAGCTCAGTAAATAGACAGGCGTACAAATCAGAAGTGAAAACACACTGCAGGTAAAAATGCTTCTAAAAATGACTTTGGAATTTTTTTGTACTTTATTCAAATGAAGTACTGTATATAGTTTTTAAATATGCTAAATCTGATGTGTAAAATATTATCTGATGCTGTGAGCCTTTCAGTCAAACATCATTTTCCTGATACAACCACAAGGGGGCGTTAAAGGAAGACATGTTATAATTGATTTGATTTTATTGACCTTTATTTATACAGGAAATGTCCCATTGAGATTCAAAACCTCTTTTTAAAGGGGAGTCCTGGAAATGATCATTTCAGCAAGATGGTTTTAAAGAACGCTGAGTAGAAATTCTCACATATATTTTTTGTTAAACACAGTCTTTTGAAGAAATTATCTTTATTTCAGCTTATTTGTTGTTGCAGGTTCTGTTAAGTCGAGTTTACAAAATAAGTGAATTTATCACCATTTAAATGCTAAATATAATATATGCAATGTGTCTTTAACCCTTTAAACACCAACAAAAAGCACCCAAAACTTTATATATTTTTTGCATGTTTTAATTAATTTTGGACAGCATGATTTATAATATAACTTATATTTAAATTAGACTTTACATAGTCCTTTTTCAAACATATTCATATTTTTTAATTTAAGTGTTTTTTAATCATTGCAGTTCAGTGCACACTTCAGTGAGATTTTTAAAAAAGTGCAACATGTTAGTGGACTGTGTCAAAAGGCATTATTTATCAAGAAGAAGCACGGCAAAAAAACATATTCCAGAGTCATTACCAAACATTAAGTTTAGAGCACTTAATGCTGAGGCTCAATCTTCAAATTATATGTAGATTTATGGTTATTTCAATGATTATTCATGAACTTATTGTGGTTTAAATGTAATAACAATGATCTACTGCTAATATGTCCAGTGTTGGGGAGAATACTTTGCAAATGTATTCAGTTACAGAATACTGAATACCTGTTTTAAAATGTATTTTGTACTGTATTCCGTTACTTTGCTTAATCCTGGTACTGTATTCTAAATACTTGGAATACTTAGAATACTTCCCCTATAAAACACGATTTAAGTCTATTGCAAAGTGATGTTCTTGATGTTCATAGTACTCCAGATGGAAAGCTCTTAACATGAAACCCACATTTGTGGGGAACCACAACAACATCATCAAGCTAACATCATTTCAGATACAACACCGACACTGTAAATGTGAGAAATGACAGAACTAACACGATACAGGCTGTTAAATAAAGCACTAAGGAAGAAAAACTAGAAAGATAAAACTAACTTTAAGGTGTTTCTTCAGATTAGATTAGAGTCTTTGGATGCAGCTAGTAGGTTGTTAGCTGGCAGACAAAGATCGCACTGCACCGTAATATTTCACTCGCCCCGTTCCTTTTTTAGAATGAAAATTAGCTTGAATTTCCTGGACGTGAATGCATTATTCCTCCACTTCTTGTAGGTTGATTCAGCTGCGGTTGTGACTCCAACCACTCCATTTCTTGGTCTGAATCCATACGAGGCTAGGTTGCTACCTGTTGCTACCTTGCTACCGGCTGGTCGGGAGTGTACCCTCGTGTTTTGGTAGGGTTGTTATGGTAATGGAGGCACGTTGTTTAGGGGCATTATGGGATAGATAACCTACACAACATGGAGACACAAGTATTCCAATGGTATTACGAAAGTAACTGTATTCTGAATACCATGTTTAAAAATAGTAACTGTACCGAAATACAGTACGTCAAAATAGTATTCTAAATACAGTATTCTAAATACATGTATTCCGATACTACCCAACACTGTTTATGTCTCTAATTCTATGAAATTACAGAGGCTGATAAAGACTTTTCTGTTATTTTTCATGTCTGCCTCTTGTTTGAAAGTGTTTATAATCAGCAGAGCAGAAGGAACTCCGTCTGCAGCTAAAGCATCTCCTCCTTTTAGAACAGAGTGTACACGACCTGCAGTGTTCATTTAAATCTTACACCAACAACCCTCAATGTGCCATGTGTACATGTGTGCGTGTGTGTGTGTGTGTGTATGTGTATGTGTGTGTGTGTGTGTGTTAGGTATCCTGTATGTGTTCTGCTGTTAGAGTTAATGGCCCAGCGGAATAGAAAGTGATGAGAAGCTTGGAGTTTGGACCCAAAGCAGGTCCTTATATGGAATCCTGGAGCTGTTTTCTCTCCTCTTCGCTGACTTGCTTCTCTCCAAAAGTGCTACAAGGTCAGAAGAGAAGAGGACATCCTTCCAAGTCAACATATTTACATATTTGTAGGGATGTGGGGATGTTCAGTGCGGTGGTGGCAGGCGGTGGTCAGACTGGACAGCTGGGTTTCAGCCGTACCCTTAAAACTGAGACACTTTATACATTGGACGTCAGGAAGCTTAATGGACATTTCCAGATGTTATCTTTAGTCAAAACTTTGAGTGAACTTTACGTTAAGAAACAGACGTAATGCATGACCATCAGCTATGATGTATAGTGAAGCTATAGAGAGCAGAGCTGCTGTCTTTTAGCAACAAAGATCTTCTTTCATGATCAAGTCACGAGTTGCAATATCTTATAAAGGTTTGATTTTCACAGAAATGCTCCAGGGAACCCCTAATCTTCTTCTCCACTTGAGCACACACAGAAACACACACCTTCTTCCCCTCTTTCTCTTGCCCCTTTTCCTCCTCTCCCAACCCCATAGCTCTTGCGAGGAACACAGCACCATATTTCTCTTGGCAGAACTCTGCAGGCTGTCCCTGCGTGCCTAAAAACCAGCGTTCTCCCCCTCATCCCTGCAGCCAACGCGTACATTTCTCACATTTTCTGCCTGCTCTCTGTGAACAGTTCACTTCAGCCTCCCCACAACATCCAGGCTCTCAGGCACTGCAGGACAGGGGCGGGACAGAAATGTCCTCTCGCTTACATTACATCCACATCCTCCTTGTCTCTTTTCCACCGTCTCCGAAGTCTCCCCTATAATTCACCAACACTCAATCCTTCTCTCTGGTGGTTAATTGCCCTCTTTGCTCGGTCTGAGAGAAACAGGAGTTGAACAGAAAGTCTTTTTTGTGATGAGGGAACAAATATGACATGTTCCCAGCCTGTGTCTGTCTTGCTGCGAGGTTTCAGTTTTAAGGCACACAGATGTCTCAGCCAGTTTTAAAAAAAAAGTGATTTTTTAAAAAATGTACCCAGCCACACAGGTGCAAGAAAGTTGTATACAGGAAGTGGTGCACGCTTTCTGAAAAGCAGGGTACATTTAAAAGAGCTGGATTAAAAATAAAGAGACTTGATGGGTGAATCTGTGGTCACACATATGAATGCATTTTAGAATAATTCAAACAGCTGGAATGGAATCCATTTGTCTTTGACTACAGAGGATGGACGTTTAACCTTTATCCCACACACCAGGCTGTTTGGCAGTGGATTGCGGCTGTATTTATTTATTAATTTGCTTCTTCTAAACTTTAATTTAAACTTTATTTCCTCTGTGAGTCTGGGCATTGGCGAAAGGCTCTGAGAAATCAAGGGACGAGGGGAGAAAAGAAAGAGGGGGAGTAAGTGAAGGGTGGGGGGAAAAAGAAAAGAAAAAGTGCAGCCTGTCTCTTGGGTGCCCTTTTTGCCATCCCATTTCCTATGCATCTGGTCTGTGTTTGTGCGGAGAGGGAGAGG
>SSNR01000003.1:4950975-4970951 GCA_006937965.1 Callopanchax toddi | reverse complement strand
TGGGGGGGGGGGGGGAGGGGGGGGGGGGGGGGGGGGGAAGGGGGGGATGGCCGTCTGGGGCCGATTAATAACCAGTGATTTATAGGAACTTTTATAGAATAATACAATAAAAATGCGTGCGTACGTGTGCGCTAGCGCATGTGTGTGCATGCGTTTGTGCATGTGTTTGCCTCAGTGAGGGTGCACACAATGCTTTTCTAATTCTGAGGAATCAAAAACAAATTATCGGGGGGGGGGAAAAACACAGGCGGTGCTCGGGAATAAATTGGGCACAGATGGAGGCAGGAAATAAAAAGGAGCGAGGTGAAGACACTTGGAGGAGGAGGAGGAGGAGGAGGACCGTGAGGGATAGGAGAGGTACCAGAGAGAGTGACAGGGAGAGGGCAAGACAAGGTGAGGATGTTATGAAGAGAAGTGGAGAAGAGGAGAAAGGGTGAGTGAGAGGACAAGGATGATATGGAGGAAGAGAGGAGAGTGGGAGGAGAGAGATCAGGGGAGTTCCCATGCCCTGTGCAAAAGGAAATGGGTTTAATAGAGGGGTTGGTCTGAAGTGGCTGTATTTCTGTGTGTGCATGTGGGCAATGAGATGAGCAGACCTCTCTGGCACAGGAAGAAATCTCCTTGCCAAAGTATGATTTACCCCAACCCACCACCCCCACAAAATTCCTGTCTATCTCCATCCATTTTCATCACTCTGACACACACACACACACACACTTGGTAGCCCTGCAGCTTGTGTGCTGATAATGTTATTGACACATCCACATGACTTTAACATGCAACTATCAGCAAACTTGTTTTGCAGATGTAGAGCTGTTCCAGTTTTTATATTAGCATGGAAAAAAAGAGGAAAACCTCTCCCACTTCCTTCTCGTTTAGTTGTCTAAATCCATTTTGCATTAATGGTATTTTATGCATTGGTTTTATAGATAAAGCTGGGCCAGAACAACATTACATAAACGCTACAGAAATCATCGGGAAATGAGTAAATGTAAAGTTTCAGATGATATATTTTGACATGGATTTATGTGGTTATTTGCAGCAGAAATTAGCTGCTACTGGTTGGAATTTCAAAATGAAATAGCCATGAAATGTGAGCTGTATGGCAACATTACGGTTATAAAAGAGCATTTGCATGAACTGAAATGTTTGAGATTGGGATGTTTTTAGGACACTATAATGGGTCATTTTCTGGGAAGATGTTGGAGCTGACTGGTCATGGTATCCTCCTAACTTGACTAACTAAAAGCGCTGACTCGTCGACAGTGGGAACTGGAAGCAGTTTTTTCCGATATGAATGACTTCCTGTGCAGAAAGCCTTTACTGTGGCATCCGTCAGCCAGCCCTCCACCTCTCCCCTACATCTCTCACAGACTAACATCAGCTCATACTTTCCTCCTCCATGTCTTTGCCCTCTTGCCCACTCCCCTCCCACCCACCCCTTCCTCCTTCCTCTAACTGTGCCCTGAATCACACAGTTTCCCTCCATTTGCTGGTAAATCCTGCCTCTTTGAAGGCTTCCTAAACTCTCTCCCACCTTCCTCTTTTTTATCCTGTGACCATCCCTTTGGCACTGCCACCCACGCACTAGTTTCCTGTCAATCCCTCTGAGCCCCCTCACAGCTACCTCTGGGCCTGATGCTGATTGCCCCTGGGTAAGGGATAAAGCCAGGAAAGACAAAGAGGTTGGTGGTTCTTGGCAGGGCAGCCGAAAACTGAGAGGCCTTCACTGGAAACTCCATCAGCTACTGAATCACCCTCAGCTGTGTTTTATAGGGGATATAAAGGCTGGAAATTCATTTCTAGTCTCTGAGAAAAAAGTTTTTTTGTTGAATTTAGACATCTTTATCCAAAAATGACGTGGGGCAAATAATTCAATCAGTGTCTTATTGAGCAGAATGAGGCTGCGTTTGTCTGAACTTTTGGTCCGTTTAAAGTGTGAATTCATTTTAGGTGTAGAGGTTTGTTAGAGTTAATGTTTTCCTTCATTCAAGAGTTCATTTTATAAGAAAGGAGATCAGACTTTATAAGAATAAGTAGGTGTAGAGAAAGTATCCCGTGTTAACGTTTCGTTCTGTTGTTAAACTTTAAAATGAGTGATGGCTTAACGTCTAAATCAGAGTTTTTGTTTCTTTTTGCAGACTTTCTCTTTTGTTTTTCATGGCTCAAAGTCTGATGTGTTCACCCATTTAGTCACGTGCATTTATTCACATAGCTATTCTAAACAAAGATTAAGAGGTTTTTTTATTGTGCCAGACAAATTCTTTTTTTTTTTAAATAAATATATTTTTTGAAATCCTAAATACTTTACAAACTATTTGCAAAAATGTGTCAAATTTACATCCATACTGGATGGGAGCAAAACATAAAACCACACAAAGAAAGGAAAATAAAAATCCAAAAGAAAAACGTTTGAATGTTACAAAGAAAAATAAAACTTTTTAATTCAACAGTTAAACAAAATCCATTCCTGATTCTTCACAGGAGCAAAATTCTACAATAGACAAACTTTTTTTTTTTAAATCCCAAAGTGAGAAGCTGTCACGTCTGTCATTTTGGAATTAGAAGCTTAAATTGCTTAAGATGAGAAAATAAGGGGTTCTTCATTAAACTAATTGTTTTAACCAATTCTTTAGGATTATTTCTAATTTTTTGTGTGGATAAAAACAACCCTAATCCAATGAGAGCAAAAGAGAGATTTCCAATTTAAAGGCATACTCAGTAGCCAGGTAAACAATGTAGCTTTTAACGTTTTTTTTAAAGCCTCTTAACAACGTTCCAACATAGTATAGCCATAAATATATTGTGGAGATTAAAAAAAAAACCGAAAGAATCAATAAAGTAGTTGTCCCGCAGTTCTCTAAAAACTTCAGCTAATGTTCGGTCCGAACGATAGGATTGGACAATCCAGCTGTCTGTCTGCCGCATTTCCGCACTGCTTGGATTGGCATTAATCCGCCCGGACACATTTTCCGTCTGAACATCCCGGAAGTGAAAGGAGGACAGAATTAGCGAAGTAGCCGTCGGTTAGCGCTTCCATTTAAAGATAAAAATACCAGAGTCCTCTCCAAAAAACACCTTTTCAGCTAGCAGAAAACTAAAATCGTTTGGAGGTGAAAAGAGGAAAAGCTGGGGGAACATTTCTACGGCTGAAGTTAGACTCTGCATTGTTATCGTCGCAAAACGGAGTCCCATGTCCGTGGGGAGGCTGGCTTATGGATTTTACCCGACGGGAGGGGTGAGTGCATCGAGTCGTGTTTCTGTAAACTAGCTAGCGAGACCTAGTTTGTTTACCTGGCTACTGAGTATGGCTTTAATAAAAAAAAAAAAGAATTTCTTGCAAACAAAGTGAAGTCAGACACCAGATATTACAGCAAATAGATCTAAACTAATCTGAACACAACAGGCCACTGACAGCGGGTTTAAAAGCAGCTGATGATGAACCTCAGACCATAGTTTGTAGACGGTTGTTTACCCAACTCCCCCTCCCATGAAGACCATCTTAGGCGACACTGGCAACAAATATAGTCTTTATTTATGCTGGTGAAGGTTCTCAGTCAACCAGGTCAAGTCTTTATTTAGCATCCTTCGACGTAGCGGGTGGAATGGAATTTTATTTATTTTTATTTTTAATATTTTGTCTTTTTTTTGTGTGTAAAAATCTCTCTGCAGGTTGAGCTGCAGCTTGTCTCTCACATCAACTTGAACTTTGGTTGACACATATTAGGCAAACATCAAAATGAATCATATTCTTGCATTTCAAGTGGTTTCCAACCGAAGCGCCGGAAATGAACATTCATTTGATGGTGATCAGTCAACTGTTGTGCCGTCTGGTATTATAGTTTCGTAATGAGATTAACTTGCTCTTCTGCACATGTGATTTTGAACATCTTTACTTTTTTTTTTTTTTACCAAACAGTTGCACTCAACCTCTTGCGTTTCCCACTGTCTTTTCTCTCAGACTGATGGTCATCAGACATGCCTCTCGCTGCAAAGCCACAAAGACAGCGGTTATCTCTCTATGAACATAAAAGACAAATAATGCTGCATATTAAAGGCTTAAAAGGGAACTCAGTTTCACAATCACTTCCACTAACGGTGAACACTTGTGTGAGTATGTGAAATTGGACACACAAGTTTTCCCATGCTAAAGTGGTTGCTGCTAGAAAAGGGGGCAAAGGACGATACGTGAGCAAGTCAGGCTAGCTACGTGCCGAACTGCCCGTGTGTACATGAAAAGTGCGCGCGCATGACTTTACGCCCCAGCTCAGCTTCGAAAGTGTGCGTATGTGTGACCACACTGAGGAGAACATGCCCGCCACAAAGAGACAAAAGGAAAAAAATAAATTGAAGAACAAGAAGAGAGGCAGGCGTCAGAGGTTCAGCCGGAGACTGCCGCTACACAATGTGGGTATGAAGAGACACACGTATACAGGCACAGGTTTGGAAACATGCACACATCAGGTCGACAAAAAAAAAACCACACACCCACAAGTTTCACTTCTGCCTTAGTGTGGCAGCACTCTTGAAACACCAGTGCATCAAGGTTAAGGTTCATGTGCAGGTCAGCAAACACGCACAAACACATTCACACACAGAGCATGTTTTTATCACAGACATGCAAAGAAAAGTGCAAAGAACAACAAACATGGCATTTCGCTGTAAAAATTGAATCAGAAAGCGAGATGGTCTGCAGGGCACCAAAGGACTCAGAAAGTCTCACGCTGATGAAGAAACACTTTGCACCAAGTAAAGAGAGGAATGCACCAGTGTGCCAGTGCTGCTCATTAAAAGGCAGCAGAGATCAAATCTGTCAGAGTCAAAGTTTGGGAAGCAAAGCTGGTAAGAGTGCTGAGACTTGTCCATTTAGCTGCAGGGGGAAATAAGCAGTTGAGAAAATGTGTTTGTGGTGAGAATACAGAGCTAAACCAAGATGGGGAACTTGACCCTGGGAAAGAAGCAGGCGCCGTGCACTGACTTATTTGCATGGTTACAGTTTTAGACTTTTTCTCAATCATCCTCTCAGACCTAACTTTACGACTTCTGGGTTCAGAAATAAATCTCAAATACGATTTAGAGAACCTGCTTTTGTCTGGAGATAAGACACTTTGGCCCCAGTCTGATGCATTTGTGTGTGTGTGTATACTTCTGTTGTGGTTCAGCACATGTGAGTGTGTGTGTGTGTGTGTGTCAGTGTGTCGACAGGAGCGAGAGCAGCGCTGCCTTGGGTTGGAGGTTGTGGGGTGAGCCGTGGGCGAGTCTTTCTCATGGCCTCTCAGTCTCCTGTGGACCCAACGCTTATGTTGCCACTGGTTAACTTCCAGACACTGTCACTAAGACAAGACAAAACACACACACACACACACACGCACACACACAGACCTCAGAAGAAGAAGAAGAAGAGAGTAACACAAAAAAGAAGAAATACAAAAGATCAGCAGTCAAATAGTCTGACACAAGAACAAGAAAACAGACAAGATAAAAAACAGTAGGCTAGAATAAACTGAATGTCATAGTATGAACGTGTCAATCAGTGTCAGTTTATACCTTCTGTTATAGGAAGAGTCTTCCCTCTGCTGGTCATAAGGTGAACTGCACACACACATTTTACCTTGAAGTTTAAATGTGCAATGATATATTTCTGATAATACTTTTTCTCTTTAATGTGAAAAAAGGGTAACAGCATTGTGCCGGAAATAAAGCAATGACATATTTTATGCGTATTTAACACTTTTAGTTGCTCTGGTATGAAACTATTAACCTAAATGAGACATGCCAAAAAATCAAAGAGAGACAAAAATGCTCCTAAAGAAGTCAGCAAACATACTGAATATTAAAAATGAATATTTTTGTCCTCTGATGAAGGAGTTTGAACTTTTGTTGAGGTGAAAATGCTAAACAAGCTCCTAAACACAACTGGAATATGTTTGACTATAAGAAAGACGTTCACAAAACTTTCTCGAGAACAGAAGAAAAACTGAATATTATTAAAACGGAAACAATCTATACATTTGACTTAGAGCTTGATTTAGTTGTCTTGTGTAATTTTAGAAAGGGAAAAATGGAACATTTGAATTTAAAAGTTAAAAAAATTTTTTTTATGGTTAAATTCTTTGACTGGTGTGGTACCTGTAGATAAAACTCAAACTAATGTAATAATAAGTTAAGTTAAACAACATTACAGATAAAAGCACGATTTTTGAGCAGCGAAAAGATGTCTGGACTCATCCTTTATGACAAATTGATGCCGATCTCAAACATTTTTAAATGTCAACGTTTGTTCCAACAGTAACCTGCCAAATGGCTCCTCTCAGCTGTCTTATATTTAAGGTGAAGGATGCTGAAACAGCAGGGACTGGCTAAAGAAAGAGTTTTACTGTAAGGCAACACCTGCACAAAAGCGGCACCTTTTCCTTGCTCTAATCCCAAAATTTTACATCAAAAATTTGTCAAGGAATATCTGAAATAGCCGTGATAGGGGTTAATTATTTTCCTGGAAATCTGTGGATGGACCTCAAAGGAATTTGTTTGCATGAAGGGTGAAGAATCCACCAGAAAAAGAAACTGTTTAAAAAAAAAAAAGAAATACAATTTTTGTCCACCTAGTATTAGATGTTAGAGATTATTGGAAAAGCTTCAAAGTTGAGATTTGCCTTTTTTGCCTTTTGTCTTTATTTTGTTGTTTTGAATTTGTAGAAATAAAAAATCAAATAAAATAATTTTCATGTCTAACAACAATTTGGTGAAACTGTATTTCTTGAGCTGTTTTTCATTCCACATATTTTGACCAGGTGTGTTTTAGCCTTTACAAACCACAGTGTTTACTCTTTGTGTCGGTACTTTTAAAGAAAAATACCAAGGGAATATTTCCTATGAGTGATAAACATGTCTGTCTGAAGAAATGAAAACTCTAAAAAACAATCCTCTTTTGTTAGGCCTGAGCCTCACGCAGAGCAGCACAGTGGGGTAGTAGTGCACGTTTATGTGTCTAAAACAGACACGCTGCTTTAGTCTGTTTACAGGTAGCCTCGGGCACAGAGGACCAGCCATTAGTCAGAGGCTAATGGGTGTCTTTAATATGCACAGTTATATAGACAGACATTAACAAGGCTCTGACCTGGAGCAGGCAGGATTAAAACAATAGTTTATACAGTAGCTCCTGCTGCGCTGCTCATAAATCATCTTCAGTATCAACACAACATAAGAGTGTTTCTATAGATTATACACACTCACTTCTGTGTGTGTATACACACACACCCTCAAGCAGGTCTGGCACTTTAATGTTAGCGCGAGTGGTGAGGTGTTTATCCCACAGACAGCTGTTTGGTTAAGTGCTGTCCTTAGAGGTACACGCTTCACAGAAGACGGAGATTCCTTTAGACAATACAGGTTAATTAGGGTTAAATGCTAAGCTCGTTATTAATAAAGTACTTAAAAAGGAGAGTTGTAGTTTATTATTTTGTGTATTTAAAAAAAAACTTTCATGCTGTTTTGCAAATGGTGTATTTATCAACTTATACTTTAATGCTTTTGGAAGAAACTTTTCAAACATACTTTCATGACTGTTTTAAACTAGTCCATCTATTTTTGCAGTCTAAATCTTTGCATGACCTTTGATGTAAACCCACAGTGATGCAATTTGACTGTGGAGTATGTCGTCATTACGAATCTGCAAATACTCCAACATCTGCACAAGACTCTCAAGTGCGAAAAGCATCGCCGACAAACGTACAAATGTTACTCAGAGAAGGAGATCAGCAGTGTTTGAAGGGTTTTCCAGTGTCCATCCCGCTCAGTTTAAGGAGTATACTGGCCTTGCCTTTGTGTGAACAGAGCTCCTGTGTGCGCTTGCTGACGAATAGCGGTAACCCTGGCAACAGCTGCTAAGGTGCTGCTACTCATCTCCCTCCCCGCTGATACCCATCGCTCTGCTTTCCCTCCTTCCTCCTTTCTCTCTGCTGTGGTGAGTCATGATGGTGATCATCAGCTTCCTGTGCAACATCTCAAACTGTGCATCAAAGCACACAAGGACACACTCCATGATGTGCACATGTATTTGTTCGAAATGGATTACCAGTTCAGCCATTTCCTGTTTATAGTCCAAAATTGATCCTTTCTACATTTCTCAGAAAAAAAAACAAAAAATGAAAAAGAAAACAGGAAGAAGTTCTTTTACCTGGAAATGAGTTTTGTTTCAGTAATTCTTTCTAGATGTTGTTCTCAGAGGCTTTTTTACAGCACTTCTTTAATGTGGTTTGAACTGACTTTGACATTTCCTCCTGCAGAAGACAACTGAAATGTATTCTGTTTCCATTCCCATGCAGACCCCTTTTTGGTCTTCTCTGCTTTGAAAATAGAATACATCTTCTTCTTTTTTACTGTAGAAAATGATACTGATTGGAATGAAAGGTTTAATTTACACATCAGAAATAAACCATACAATTGATTGATGTGTGAGCTTTAACACATAAACTAAAGGGGAAAAAAAGAATTTTCTTTTGTAACTTTTTCTTTCCAAGTTTAACAGTCCATATGTGTGTGTGTGTAATACATGCACACAGGTGGAAGATTGTTGCTTTGTTCTGAGCCAACACTGTGATCCAGGGGCTTTCGATATTCAGAGAAGATAAGGTTTGTTTAAAAAGACCAACAACGTAGCCAAGAGCCATTCGAGGCCAGCAGCAGCTGGCTTGGCGTACACACACCTTCATCTGTGTGATCTGGCCTCTGACTCTGACAGTAGATCATAATCACATCCATTCAAGATTCAACCGCTGTTTCTGAAACTGTGAGAAGAGTGAATGAGAAGTATGCATCTTGGCCAAAGCGCATGTGTTTCACTGATGTTGAAAAACTTTTTAGAGAAAAGTGTTTTTATTGGAGGCGCAAAGGAATATAAAGTCAGTGGAAGTCTAGGGTAAAAACGTGTGTGTGTGTGTGTGTATAGGTGTGTGTGTGTGTGTGTGTGTGTGTGTGTGTGTGTGTGTGTGTGCACGCGTGTGATAGTTATGGACACAAAGTGCAAGCGCGTTTTAGAATGAAAGAAACCACAAAACAGGTCACCAAGTGTGAACAAAGAGAATCAGTTATAGATGCCAAAATAAGTTTCACTGCTTCCATTTACTGAGACACACTGAAAAAGTTAATCACTGTCACTTGTTTTATGAACTCAGTCACATGATGTGCTGTTAAGTTTAATTTATTTTGAGAACTAAGGTACTTTTTGACAGAAAATGTTGAACACGTGTAGTTTTTTTTAACTCATAACTTCCTCTTAAGTTTTTCTACTGTTCTACTGTTATATCAGAGTAGAGTAGAATAGAGTAGAGTAGAATAGAATAGAATAGAATAGAGTAGAGTAGAGTAGAGTAGAGTAGAGTAGAATAGAATAGAGTAGAGTAGAGTAGAATAGAGTAGAGTAGAATAGAGTAGAGTAGAATAGAGTAGAGTAGAATAGAGTAGAATAGAATAGAGTAGAATAGAATAGAATAGAGTAGAGTAGAATAGAGTAGAGTAGAGTAGAATAGAGTAGAGTAGAGTAGAATAGAGTAGAATAGAATAGAATAGAGTAGAGTAGAATAGAGTAGAATAGAATAGAGTAGAGTAGAGTAGAGTAGAATAGAATAGAGTAGAGTAGAGTAGAGTAGAGTAGAATAGAGTAGAGTAGAATAGAATAGAGTAGAGTAGAGTAGAATAGAATAGAAAAGAATAGAGTAGAATAGAGTAGAGTAGAGTAGAATAGAATATAGTAGAATAGAATAGAGTAGAGTAGAGTAGAATAGAGTACAGTAGAGTAGAATATAATAGAATAGAGAAGAATAGAATAGCATAGAATAGAGTAAAGTAGAGTAGAAAAGAGTAGAATAGAGCACAGTAGAGTAGAATAGAGTACAGTAGAGTAGAATAGAATAGAGTAGAGTAGAATAGAATAGAGTAGAGTAGAGTAGAATAGAATAGAATAGAATAGAGTAGAATAGAGCAGAGTAGAGTAGAATAGAATAGCATAGAATAGAGTAGAGCAGAGTAGAGTAGAATAGAATAGCATAAAATACAGTAGAATAGAGTAGAGTAGAATAGAGTAGAGTAGAATAGAATAGAATAGAGTAGAGTAGAATAGAATAGAGTAGAATAGAGTAGAGTAGAATAGAGTAGAGTAGGATAGAGCAGAATAGAATAGAGTAGAGTATAATAGAATAGAGTAGAATAGAATAGAGTAGAGTCGAGTAGAGTAGAATAGAATAGCATAAAATAGAGTAGAATAGAGTAGAATAGAGTAGAGTAGAATAGAGCAGAGTAGAGTAGAATAGAATAGAGTAGAATAAAATAGCATAGAATAGAGTAGAATAGAGTAGAGTAGAATAGAGTAGAGTATAATAGAGCAGAGTAGAATAGAGTAGAGTAGAATAGAATAGAGTAGAATAGAATAGAGTAGAGTCGAGTAGAGTAGAATAGAATTGCATAGAATAGATTAGAATAGAGTAGAGTAGAATAGAATAGAATAGAGTAGAATAGAATAGAGTAGAGTAGAATTGAATAGAGTACAGTAGAGTAGAATAGAGTAGAGTAGAATAGAGTAGAGTATAATAGAGCAGAGTAGAATAGAGTAGAGTAGAATAGAATAGAATAGAGTAGAATAGAATAGAATAGAGTAGAGTCGAGTAGAGTAGAATAGAATAGAGTAGAATAGATTAGAATAGAGTAGAGTAGAATAGAATAGAGTAGAATAGAGTAGAGTAGAATAGAATAGAGTACAGTAGAGTAGAATAGAGTAGAATAGAATAGAGTAGAGTAGAATAGAATAGAGTAGAGTAGAATAGAATAGAGTAGAATAGAGTACAGTAGAGTAGAATAGATTAGAATAGAGTAGAATAGAATAGCATAGAATAGAGTAGAACAGAGTACAGTAGAGTAGAATAGAGTAGAGTACAGTACAGTAGAGTAGAATAGAATAGCATAGAATAGAGTAGAATAAAGTAGAGTAGAATAGAATAGAATAGCATAGAGTAGAATAGAATAGAATAGAATAGAGTAGAATAGAGTACAGTAGAGTAGAATAGAGTAGAATAGAATAGAGTAGAGTAGAGTAGAATAGAGTACAGTAGAGTAGAATATAATAGA
The DNA here is from genome assembly GCA_006937965.1 of Callopanchax toddi. NCBI lineage: Eukaryota > Metazoa > Chordata > Actinopteri > Cyprinodontiformes > Nothobranchiidae > Callopanchax > Callopanchax toddi. The sequence goes on along the minus strand of SSNR01000003.1, from coordinate 4,959,833 downwards.
ATAGAGAAGAATAGAATAGCATAGAATAGAGTAAAGTAGAGTAGAAAAGAGTAGAATAGAGCACAGTAGAGTAGAATAGAGTACAGTAGAGTAGAATAGAATAGAGTAGAGTAGAATAGAATAGAGTAGAGTAGAGTAGAATAGAATAGAATAGAATAGAGTAGAATAGAGCAGATTAGAGTAGAATAGAATAGCATAGAATAGAGTAGAGCAGAGTAGAGTAGAATAGAATAGCATAAAATACAGTAGAATAGAGTAGAGTAGAATAGAGTAGAGTAGAATAGAATAGAATAGAGTAGAATAGAGTAGAGTAGAATAGAATAGAGTAGAATAGAGTAGAGTAGAATAGAGTAGAGTAGGATAGAGCAGAATAGAATAGAGTAGAGTATAATATAATAGAGTAGAATAGAATAGAGTAGAGTTGAGTAGAGTAGAATAGAATAGCATAAAATAGAGTAGAATAGAGTAGAATAGAGTAGAGTAGAATAGAGCAGAGTAGAGTAGAATAGAATAGAGTAGAATAAAATAGCATAGAATAGAGTAGAATAGAGTAGAGTAGAATAGAGTAGAGTATAATAGAGCAGAGTAGAATAGAGTAGAGTAGAATAGAATAGAGTAGAATAGAATAGAGTAGAGTCGAGTAGAGTAGAATAGAATTGCATAGAATAGATTAGAATAGAGTAGAGTAGAATAGAATAGAGTAGAATAGAATAGAGTAGAGTAGAATTGAATAGAGTACAGTAGAGTAGAATAGAGTAGAGTAGAATAGAGTAGAGTATAATAGAGCAGAGTAGAATAGAGTAGAGTAGAATAGAATAGAATAGAGTAGAATAGAATAGAATAGAATAGAATAGATGTAGCGTAATATAACCTGATTTTATCGTTATAGTACGGACACACTTCTACAAGGTTATCAGCTCAGTTTTGTCGGTTTTATGCTAAGCACTGTTAGCTACCTTCACTCAACTGATGGTTATGCAGGCATTCTAGATTCTCTTTGATTCAAAGGGAGACCTACGCACGTATATTTGAAAGGTATAACCCAGAAGCTGACTTAGACTTCAGTTATTTTATTAAAGAAAACAGATTAAATAAACAAACAGATGTGAGGTAGGTAGTTGCATCTTAAGAGATTCTTCTGATGTTATTAAGCTGAGAGTTAATGACGAGAGCCCGTGATATGTTATTATCTAGGGATCTCGGCTAGAAAGGAGGGGAGCTGAGCTAACTGGATCGAGTGTTATTTATCAATAGCCTCGGTTTTACCAGGTCGGGTTGGTACCTGCTAAGACCGCTCCAGATCGCCTCGGCGTGAGATAGAGGTGGAGGTTCGTCAGTGTGATCGTTGATCTGACGAACCTCAGAGTTATCCCCGGTGACGTGACGTTACCGCAGGCACGGAGGAGTCTGTCGAGCCGGTCTAGCTGGTCCATGATCGGCTGGTGCAGAGGCTGACCGGCTTTCCCATGGCAGGTGGAAAGAAGCAGACAGATGGTGTCTGGCTTCTTAGCCGGAGCAATGTTCTCGACCGGTGAGGCTGGCTACTCACGAGCTCGGTCGGCACCCGAGGCCTTCCGTGTAGCGGAGGAAAACGGAGGCCATGTTCTCTCGTCGAGGGGTTGACGAGAACTCTCGGTAGCTTCCAGGCAGGAAGCTGACAGAGGGTTCTTTGGACGCGTGGCCCAATGGGGAAAGAGTTACCAAGTCACGTGGTTCTCGTCATTAGAAACCCAGGAAGTTTAATGGATTACTAATATGTTTTAACCTTTTAGCAAAAGTAGAAATCATAAAATAATACTGATGCAACATCAACATTCATGAATACTGGAAGGAAATGAATTAATCACGTTAAGACATTTCTGGACAGTGGATTAAAGTGTCATTTAGGAAGAGACACCAAGAGTCTTTATTATTATTATTATTATATAAAGTCCGGTGAAATCTTCCGATACGACCGTGACCCTGGAGGAATGTTGATCCAGGTTAAAACATAACAACAGTCATTTTATTCCAAGTTATGGGAAAAAGATGAGTTATTGTGGTGGTGCACCAGATGTCTGAAATCAGAGAGATAGTAACGCTTTGCCAGCGCTACATAGAGTAGAGTCGAGTAGAGTAGAATAGAATTGCATAGAATAGATTAGAATAGAGTAGAGTAGAATAGAATAGAGTAGAATAGAATAGAGTAGAGTAGAATAGAATAGAGTACAGTAGAGTAGAATAGAGTAGAATAGAATAGAGTAGAGTAGAATAGAGTAGAGTAGAGTAGAATAGAATAGAGTAGAATAGAGTACAGTAGAGTAGAATAGATTAGAATAGAGTAGAATAGAATAGCATAGAATAGAGTAGAACAGAGTACAGTAGAGTAGAATAGAGTAGAGTACAGTACAGTAGAGTAGAATAGAATAGCATAGAATAGAGTAGAATAAAGTAGAGTAGAATAGAATAGAATAGCATAGAGTAGAATAGAATAGAATAGAGTAGAATAGAGTACAGTAGAGTAGAATAGAGTAGAATAGAATAGCATAGAATAGAGTAGAATAGAGTAGAGTAGAATAGAATAGCATAGAATAGAGTAGAATAGAGTAGAATAGAGTAGAGTAGATCAGAGTAGAATAGAGTAGAATAGAGTAGAATAGAGTAGAGTAGAGTAGAATAGAATAGAATAGAATAGAGTAGAGTAGAATAGAGTAGAGTAGAGTAGAGTAGAGTAGAATAGAGTAGAGTATAATAGAGTAGAATAGAATAGAATAGAATAGAGTAGAGTAGAATAGAGTAGAATAGAGTGGAGTAGAATAGAATAGAGTAGAATAGAGTAGAGTAGAATAGAGTACAGTAGAGTAGAATATAATAGAATAGAGAAGAATAGAAAAGCATAGAATAGAGTAAAGTAGAGTAGAATAGAGTAGAATAGAGTACAGTAGAGTAGAATAGAATAGAGTAGAGTAGAATAGAGTAGAGTAGAGTAGAATAGAATAGAGTAGAGTAGAGTAGAGTAGAATAGAATAGAATAGAATAGAGTAGAGTAGAGTAGAGTAGAGCAGAGTAGAATAGAATAGCATAGAATAGAGTAGAACAGAGTAGAGTAGAATAGAATAGAGTAGAATAGAATAGCATAAAATAGAGTAGAATAGAGTAGAGTAGAATGGAGCAGAGCAGAGTAGAATAGAATAGAGTAGAATAGAATAGAGTAGAATAGAGTAGAGTAGAATAAAATAGAGTAGAATAGAATAGCATAGAATAGAGTAGAATAGAGTAGAGTAGAATAGAGTAGAATAGAGCAGAGCAGAGTAGAATAGAATAGAGTAGAATAGAGTAGAGTAGAATAGAATAGAATAGAGTAGAATAGAATAGAGTAGAATGGAGTAGAGTAGAATAGAGCAGAGTAGCATAGAGTAGAGTAGAATAGAATAGAGTAGAATAGAATAGAGTAGAGTCGAGTAGAGTAGAGTAGAATAGAATAGAATAGCATAGAATAGATTAGAGTAGAGTAGAATAGAATAGAATAGAATATAATAGAGTAGAATAGAGTAGAGTAGAGTAGAATAGAATAGAGTACAGTAGAGTAGAATAGAGTAGAATAGGATAGAGTAGAGTAGAATAGAGTACAGTAGCATAGAGTAGAGTAGAATAGAATAGAATATAGTAGAATAGAATAGATTAGAATAGAGTAGAGTAGAATAGAATAGAATAGCATAGAATAGAGTAGAGTAGAGTAGAATAGAGTAGAATAGAGTACAGTAGAGTAGAATAGATTAGAATAGAGTAGAATAGAATAGCATAGAATAGAGTAGAATAGAGTACAGTAGAGTAGAATAGAGTAGAGTACAGTACAGTAGAGTAGAATAGAGTAGAATAGAATAGCATAGAATAGAGTAGAATAGAGTAGAGTAGAATAGAATAGCATAGAATAGCATAGAATAGAGTAGAATAGAGTAGAGTAGAATAGAGTAGAATAGAATAGAATAGAATAGAATAGAGTAGAATAGAGTAGAATAGAATAGAATAGAGTAGAGTAGAGTAGAGTAGAATAGAGTAGAATAGAATGGAGTAGAGTAGAGTAGAATAGAGTAGAATAGAGTAGAATAGAGTAGAGTAGAATAGAATAGAATAGAGTAGAGTAGACTTTATCATCGCTGCAAATGGTGTTTGCAGTCCATATAGCCCAGGAAAAACAGCTGTTTGTTAACATTTCAAAGTTTCATTTATAAAAAAAATGCATGATTTATGTCAGCTGCTAATATCTTACACTAAAGTAAAACATCTAACACTAGACTTTAGGTTGTATATGCTCATTAAAGGTTCACTCAAATTTCTTTCTTCTTCAATTTCAATTCAATACGTTTATTTCATCCAAGTGAAAAAAGAGGGAGGAAGAAGAATAATCTTATAAGACCTACCCCCTTCTACTGAGTACAAAGTCATTTACAAAATAGCAAGCATACATCTTTCTTTCTTTTTTTTGCTAACACTACCACAATCAAAACATGTCCATATCCTTCATCATTAACTCATCAAATCATGGGATTTTATCATTTTTTCTTTATAAAGTTTCTTAAAGTGATCAGTTGAACATTTTTTAAAATCATCATCCAGGTTATTCCATAGTTTTACTCCATATACTGAAATACACATTAGCTTTAATGTTGTTCGTACAATTGTTCTTTTAAACTCAGACTTCTTTCTTTTTTTCCCCCATTTGAGATCAAAACAAAAAACGTATGTAACTTCATTGGCAGTAACATCTTTTTAGCCTTGACCGTAATTAGTGAAGTTTAAATTTAAAGTAAATGAAAATAATTTGTAAAAACCACGTGCATATCCATGATTCTGCAGTAACAATGCAGAGATGTCCTAATTCTGCTATTAGATGAGAGCTCCACACTGAAACATTCAGCTAGAAATTATGTGAACAATTTGATCAGACTAGATTCACACCTAGTTTAAAATACTGGCATTAAAATAAAACATGACTTTGTTAATGAATGTCTCACAAGGAGTGACTGTTTTTAAACCTGTGATGAGGTCCAGTGCTTTATCTCATGATTACCCAATAGGTTACTGAATGGTTTTCCTCATCTTTAAAAAATATAGAGCCTCAACTTTCTCAACAGTGTTTCATGAAATGTGTTAATATTTGTGAACATTTAATAATTAAAATAGAAATAAAGTATCCATTAAATATAGAGTTTAACGTAAATGATTTAATTTGAATATAATCAAACTTACATGTGAGTGTCATGAATACCATCTGATTATGAGTCGATACAATGTAAAATATACAATATGACACAACGTGACAACACAATATGATGCAAAATCAATCATATGGTACAACACAACGTAACCACATTATAATTTGATATAAAACAATATGATAAAGCATGTAATATAAAACTATAAAACTCAAAATAATACACAGAAACAAAACACAGATACAGTATGAAAAACAATGTTTCATATGATATATGATACAATACAGAGTATGATACAAAAATATGGTACAACACGATGCAACTGATAATACAAACAATATGGTGTCATATGATGTGATAGTACAATACAATACGAAATAACACAGTATGATATAATATAATATGAAACAATATATTATCCTTTATTTTATTCTTTAGAAATTTGTTTTTTGGATGCTGCCCCAATAGCAAAATTTGCAACCTAATTCAAAAGTAAACAAGAAAAACAAACATTTACAATACAAATACACTCCACCAGAAATATGTTTACGATAAAGATACTGTACATAATTCAGAATTCATAATATTCAGAATATGGGGCGGTGATAGCTCAGTAGGTAGAATGTTTGTCTGGCAACCGGAAAGTCACCGGTTTGATTCCCAGCTCCTGTTGGGTTTTGTTGTTGTGTCCTTGGGCAAAACACTTCACCCAACTTGCCTATGTGTGAATGTTGGTGAGGGTCAGAGGGGCTGATGGCGCAAAACAGAAGCCTCGCTTGTGACTACAGATGTAGTTTACCACCACCAGAGTGTGAGTGAGTTTGTGAATGAATAATGGAGCTTCTGTAAAGCGCCTTGGGTGTCCAGAAACACACTATATAATTCTATTCCATTATTATTATTATTACCGGTATATATTTACCATATGTGGTACAAGTGGAACAAAGTAAAAAAAAAGAAAGAAGAAGATCCAAAATAATTTAAGTATTGTACAACCTCATTATGATTCCAAAATACCTTTTTCCCAACCCATTTAGTTTTTCAATGATCAATTCTTTAGCAATCAGGAAAAATTAAACAAGATTTTTGTGAAAGTAACAAGCTGAAAAAACTGAATGTAGCTGAAATTCATATTTTCTGTCATAAAACATTTTGTTAGTAACAAAGAACTAGAAAAATGCAAATGATTCTGTGTCGACTGAAGAAAGGAATACATCGTTATAGTTTACTTTATCCTAAATGTGACAGAAAGATTCAAAATCAATGCCTAGTCAGCAAAAGCCATTTGAAAAGGAGACCCATCCTAGACATGTTAGAGCAGATTCACACCTCCTGACTACATCCTGGAAACATAAAAAGCATCAGAGTGGGACAGAAAGGTACAGGCTGCTGATTTTAGATGATCTAATTTGGCTCGTAGCTGCAGCTTCATATATCTCGTAAGTGAAGATTATGACATTTATAGCAGGAAGACGGGCTTCCAAGGGTTTGAGGGCATGGCAGACGCTCAGAGACGGAGACTGTAAGTGAGGCCAGAGCAACGCTTTAGCTGACTGGGTTTGGGACCTCTGGGAATTGGTGAAGTCCTGTGGAGCCACTGGTGGTTTCTCTCCTGACACAAACACTGCGGCAATTCACACAGAGATGTGCAAAAAAAAAAAAAACCCTTTTTTTGACTATTTTAAAATCACAATAAAAAAGAGAAATGATTTATGTACTGTAGGTATGCTAGTGCTCGTTTTAGTGCGTCTTGTTGTGAATGTATGGACGAGGTCTGGATTTAGCTTCTTCACTTCATAGAAAATGAGACCTGTCAGCGATGATCTACACTTGTGGCGTAGTATTCCAAGGACTGTAATGATGTAAAAAACATCCAACAACCACTGATTTACTTTTGTTTTTAATTACTGCCTCTCTCATGCACATTGTGAGTGTGTGTGTGTGTGTGTGTGGGGGGGGGGGGGGGGGGGGGGGGGGGGGGGAGTGGGTTTTTGCTTGTGAACGACTGGGACCCACAGAGTGCACTGACAGGGCAGAAGTACTTCCACCCTCACTTGCAGTGCAACTCATCAGCAAACCACAGAGTCACTTCTGCTACCTCAACTGGAACAAAAGGTCAAAAATGATCTTGAATCTACTTTCAGTCGAGTCCAGTTCCCATAAAACCATAAAAGGTGTATGCTCTTTGAGATGGTTTTTTGTGTTTATTACATGAAGCTAAATGAACAAAGATGCACATTTGGAAAGAAATAGTCTAAAAGAATCTATCTTGTCTGTGCTTATTGAGAGTTTTATTATTAATTTCTCAACATTTCTATATTAATGCTAATTTAATTTAAACTCTGATGATATGCTACATGTTTAGCATCTGATGCAGCAGTAATCAAATTCACACAATTCAATAAACTGGTTAAAATCTACAGTTCTTCCAATTAATTGCTCCTTTACCAACTGTCCTAATACACAGTTGCAGTCAGGGAATATTACATACTTAGGTGTTAATATCTCTCCTAGACTAGCAGATTTAACTAAACTAAACCACATCCCACTCTTAAAGAAAGTGGAAGATGATCTGGTCAGATGGAAGTCTCTACCCATATCGCTCATGGGGAGAGTTGCTTCAATTAAAATGATGGTTTTACCAAGAATCAATTACCTATTCTCAATGATTCCAAATAAACCATCATCTGACTGGTTTAGATCTCTGGACTCGTCTATTTCTAAATTTCTTTGGAAGGATAAACCTCCTTCTCCCCGTGCGTGCGTGGGTTTCCTCCGGGTACTCCGGTTTCCTCCCACAGACCAAAAACATGACTGTCAGGCTAATTGGGCTGGTAAATTGTCCTTAGGTGTGAGTGGGTGTGTGGTTGTTTGTCTCGTTCGTCTCTGTGTGGCCCTGCGATGGACTGGCGACCCGTCCAGGGTGTCCCCCGCCTCTCGCCCCTTGACCGCTGGAGATAGGCACCAGCTGCCCCGCGACCCTCTGTGGAGGAATAAGCGGCTACAGAAAATGGATGGATGGATGGATAAACCTCCACGTATTAGCCTGAAAACGCTACAGAAAACCAGACAGAGGAGGACTTGATGTACCTAATATTTATCATTACTTCTTAGCCAACAGGCTACAATACATCTTAAGATGGATTAAGCAGGACCTACTAGATGAGTCCTGGTTAGACGTAGAACAGACAATATGCAACAATATAGAGATTTCAGATCTACCATTTATTAGCTCAAACATTAAACGAAGCGACTGCTTTAAAAGCCCTAACATCAGCTCTTCACTGACAGCATGGTGGGAGTATCTGAAAATGACTGAGTCTTCACTGATTCCATGCAGGCGTACACCCATCTGGAACAATCCTGACATCCTACAAAACAACAATATGATCAACTTCTCAGACTGGAGGAGTAAAGGAATCGTATACCTGGAACATTTCTTTGAGGGAACTGATTTCATCCCGTTTAACAGGATAGTCTCACAATATGGGGTTGACAGGAATAGATTTTTAGAATATCAACAAATTAAATCTATAATAAAACATAAATTTAAGTTTAATAGAACAGAGCTACAAACACCATCAAGGGTATTAGATTTCCTTAATCTCAAATCTCCGAAGTTACTATCTAAAATATATAGGTTACTGTCTAAAGTAGATGATT
>SSNR01000003.1:4938446-4950853 GCA_006937965.1 Callopanchax toddi | reverse complement strand
TGGGCCTTGGGGACGGGTCTGTGGCTCCTCGAACTTATTATTGAATGTTTCAATAGAGAAACCTTACATAAACAAGCGCGCATGTATACACACAGGTGATCACAAGGTGCTCACATAAAGACGGACTCAGGTGTTTTCAGACACATTGACTGGGGCTGTGGTTGACACTGAACTCTCTTGAACTGGTGTATACGTATACATTTGAAGAATATCACAACTGTTGTATATTCATATGCTGTTTGTTGCTGTTGTATCTTTTCTCCCTGTTTTGTTTGTTTGTGCTTTATTTACAGGTCTAGAAGTGGACTCTTCACGTCTCTTGTTCTCTTCTTTTTCTGTTTACTTTCTCCCCCATCCCTCTTTCTGTACCCTTCCCTTCACTTTCAGGCTCCGTGTCCAATCAACCATAAAAATATTCTAATAAAGATTTTGGGGGTTATATTTAAACAAAAATCAGGAGGAGTTTTATAGCAGTGGCTGTAACCTCTCACCTGAAACAGCAACACTGTTGGGCTTGTTTTTGGCACTCAGACATTATTCTGTTTGCTCCACAGCCGGACAGGACACGGGGTTAAAAAAAAAAAAAAGTACTTCCACTCTCACTTGCAGTGCAACTCATCAGCAAACCACAGAGTCACTTCTGCTACCTCAACTGGAACAAAAGGTCAAAAATGATCTTGAATCTACTTTCAGTCGAGTCCAGTTCCCATAAAACCATAAAAGGTGTATGCTCTTTGAGATGGTTTTTTGTGTTTATTACATGAAGTTAAATGAACAAAGATGCACATTTGGAAAGAAATAGTCTAAAAGAATCTATCTTGTCTGTGCTTATTGAGAGTTTTATTATTAATTTCTCAACATTTCTATATTAATGCTAATTTAATTTAAACTCTGATGATATGCTACATGTTTAGCATCTGATGCAGCAGTAATCAAATTCACACAAGGCACTCAGAAACAATTAAAGATAACAGAATGTTTTAATCTGTAAAAACAAACAACATGAAAGAATGTATAAAATGAGCAAAAATGTATTTTTATAACTGACCTGTTCTCTATATAAGTGAAGTGAAACTGGTCACAGAGACAGAATACCAAAGCAGCCAAACGCTAAAAGTCCTGACCCCTGGGTCAGCTGAGCTGCATCATGTGTATAACTAAAAAAACTGTAAAAAGCAGCAGCAGAGAGAAGCTCCTGACTCTGACCGCCATGTGTGGCTTCCCCATTGGTCGCTGCTTCCCTGTCTGTAGGGGAAGCAGGACAGTGCCAGGGTGCGATGTTTTATGAGCCGGTCTCAACCAAACTCACCACATTTCCACAAGCATTGAACTAAAGGACGTGACTCTGGCCATGCAGTGGCTGCAGCCAGACCACAGGGAGTGTGCACAAAACATCTTAACACATACACATGCAAATATACTGTATGAATTATTTTAATATACGTGCGTTGCTGAAAACTCAGTAAAGGTCAACCCACCAGGCTCTGCATGGGAAACAACATTGCAGAAATGTTACCAACTGACTGCATCCAATTTTTCAGTCATATCACGAAAATACCTGCAATTTCTCAGTATTTCATAGATATTAATATACACAGGATAGGTTGGTTTAGCATGCAGAGTTTGCTTACACAATGACTCCCTGATTCCCCTTTTTTTACTAACAGCACTGGAGAGTCATTCAGAGTGGAAACCATCAACTGGATGGTATCCAAGAAAGGAAATGTGATAAGAACTGAAAAAATATCAGGTGTTCAAGAATGCTTCAAGCACCTTAAGATCATACAGTTAAATAGCAAAGAGACTCCTAAGAAGTCAGGCATGACCTGCAAAAAGTAAAGCAGGTCCGTAAGAGCCAGCTGAAATCCAAGCCATTGACATGTATGTCCTGCAAGACATGCTGGGAAAGCCTGGCCAAAGGACGAGATGGAAAATCAAGACAAGAAAGCTCCTCGTGATGCACAGAGGGTTTCACCCCCAAGTCTCGTACCCTGAGAATGGACACTAATGGGAAGGAAGGAGGACTAGTGATTATCAGAGCCATTGTACTGAGGTGGTAGAAACCCAGTGTGGAAAAGGAAGAACAGCAGAAACCATTGTGGTAGAGCAAAACGCTAAGTGGCACACAATTAGAGAAGTGGTATTAAAGCATCAAAAGTGGTTATTGAGAATTCCTACCAGTGGCTAGCGAAGGCTGGACTATACGAACATGGCAGCAGAAGAGTGCTAGAGGCTGGGCTCCACAACATCAGGCAGAGGCCCCTGAGACCATTCAGATCATTAGAGGATAAAGATTAGTGTTTATTATGTACAGTGAAAAGACAGTTCAACTAAAGATTCTGCTTAAAATGTAGGAACAAACTCTTGAAGACTTTAACGAAGGAATTCAGATTAAGAATTCCCTGGTCAAACAGCATGACTTATAGAAGGGCTGAACAAGAACTGCTAAAGCTAATGCAGACTGGAATAAACAATGAATTTAAAGAAAGGGCAACTTTGATTTGGCTCGAAGAATGATGGTTGGATGATCAATTATATGTGGCTTTGGATCAAATAAACATAAACATGATGGGATGAAGATCATTTGGTTGAAGTTATGACAAATTTGAGAACTGACGGCAGCATGAGGAAAAGGAAGTTACAGAATACTGTTGTAACAACCCGTATGCTGCAAAAGCCTTACAATAGTTTACATTTAAAGGGTTGTGCAACAGTAGAGCAGTTGTTTCTTGATGGTCACCATTCTGCATGCTTTTAGATATTTCTTTGTTTCGTAGGTAGGCAACCCTGATCCTCAAGGGCCGGAGTCCTGCAAGAAGAAGTTTCCTTGCTTCAACATGCCTGATTTAAATGTTCAGTCACCTCCAGAAGCCTTGTAATCAACCATTAATTCAGATCAGGTGTTTTTATGCAGAGAAACACTTAAAACATGCAGGACTGTGGCTCTCTGGGACTAGGATTGCCCACCTCTGCTCTATTTTAACACAGCTGATTTGAATAAATGGGTAATTAATAGATTTCTGCAGAACCTTATGAAATCACGTTGGAACAGGAAAGCAAAAAAACATGCAAAATGTTGGCCCTTGAGGATCAGGAGTGGAAATAACTGCAATTGAGCATCATAGTAGTGCTAAACTATACTGTGATGTCTTGTTTATAGACAAGTATGATCATTAGTTGATGCTATTCACATTCTAGATTTTTTTTGTCAATCAAGAGTTCATATATATATGCCAACACATGTAGAATTGCAGTAAAACAAACTAAAACACGACAATGCAAACGAGGAACATCAACTTCGCAGACATTTTTAAAGAGAGATATTCAGTTTCTTTGTTAACTCCTGATAAGATGCATACAACGCATTTACAGTACGTAAACGACCAGGCAAGTTTAAATTCTTGTCAAAAATCACAACAAAAACTTCATTTCTTATTTTCTTGTGCCTTGTAAATGATTTCACCGTTTAATCTTTAAACCTTCAAGTCTAAAATTCTGCTTTTCAGAAGAGAAGAAGCAACATTATAAAAAAAAGTTAGCTCTCTGTAACACTTGACAGCTCTTTTCTGACTCGTGCCAAATCATGTTCCCAACTAAGATAAATTTATGAAGGGTGGACATGTAGAATTCCAGTGGCCTTTACTAGCTGTCACACAGCCAAGTTCCAAATTTTGTAATGAAAATGTGATCTTCATGCTCCACTACATCACTCAGAGTGATAAATACTCAGTTTTACTGTGAAAATCACAAATACAAATCGCCACCATACTCTCCAGTGATGCTGCTCTCACAGCACAAAGCAGGTTTAGAAAGGGAAGGCATTCAGTGGGTTTCAAGCATGTGTTGGCATATCCTGTGTGAGGTTGACCAGAGATAGATTACACACCCGGAGTGTGTGGTGACCTGTGTTACAGCCAACCAGTAGTGGTTCAGATTGCAGCACTAAATCATTTCATATCACAGCCATATCGGCTCTTCCCATGGCAGTTAGGAGCTGCAATCTTAACCCGCACAGTCAACTGCAGGAATGTCCAATAAAACAAACTCGGTTTGCGAAAGTTGGCAAATCCAAACCGTTCACACATACAAAAAATTATTTAAAAAGAGAAAAAATATATGATACTGCAATCATGTAAAATTAGAACAATTTTGCATATTACAGCAACACAAACAGTGTCTTAAATAAGGACTTTTTGTATATTTTGACCACAGGTTAAGATGATTAAAAGAGGCTTTAACATTATTAAAGGTGTGGATCAATAGAGCTAATAATGGTTTTTGTAGGGTGTTTTATAGGTGCTCACAGGGATTCCTGTTTATAAGTGATGAATGGAAACTTTGAGGTCATAATGTTCAGTTAGGGTTGGTAAAGTTTGATCAGCTCAACACTGACATCTGCTGGTGGTCTGATATATTTCACCCAACTTTGTGATGAATGATTGAGTTTGTTTTGATTATGCAAAAAGATATTTTAAAATGTGTATTTGTTTGTAAAAAAAAAAAAAAGAAAGAAGAAAAGAACATTTGAAATAACCAATTTTTAGAACTGTTTTTACAGCTTTTGATCCTCTGAGCTTTGATTAGATTTCTTGCCCAAATTGTTACCAGTGAGGATTCAGGTAAATCTGAAGGTTTTGTTTTTAAAGCTTTTCTGGATTTGGCTACATTCTTTCTTCTAGTCTAAAATCTAAAGAGTCTCCTAGCCTCTGGTGTAAAGAACTAAAATAACCCACCATGTTCCCCTGTGGTGATGGTTCAGACCAGATGAGGAGCAGTGAGTGTTTGCCACAGATGGTGGAGGTCCGATCCAACGATAACCATAAAGGTCCAGTAGATGAAGAGCTGCTGATGACCTATAAGCTGTTTCTACCATCTGTCTGTTTTTGTTTTTTTACAGCTCTGACTGTCAGAGAAGATGATGGGGCTTCATGACTAACCATTTGCTTTCGTTTTTCTTTATTTTTGGGCAAAGCTGGCAAATTTTGTGTTTTTAAATTCTCAAATACTATTATTACTGTGATCCTGTAACCTATCTGGAATACCGAGGATACTCCGAGACATTTTTTACACCTTTTTTTTTGGTTGTTTTTACACCTTTTTTTTAATGTCAAATCACATTTTTTGTTATGACAATCAACAGAAATGCCCTCAGGACTCTTTGCAATGTGTATTTTTTTCTTCCAGTGTGAGTACTTTTTAAGAACATGTCCAATATTTTGAATTTTTCCACACACAGGCTCCAATCAAAGGCTAGGCAAAGATCAATAATTATTTAATCAAACTGAACTTCTCTGAGGTGTGCAGGAAAAAAAACTGCAGATTCTTTTTGAAATCAAAGAATTCAGATTTATTTTTAATTAATAAAAAAAGCATGTTTTCAGGTTGAGGGAAGTAAAAAAAAGAACATAAAAAAAGTCAAAAGTGAAAACATGTTGGGGGAAAGTAAAAAAATCAAAGTACTTTTTACAGATGATGTTAACAGGCTCTCAGACCAAAATAATAAAGAATAACTGACACCGTTATTATGTTTACTCTGTTAGAATGAGTCCTGATTTAAAACATTGCTGTGAAAAGCTCTGAATCATTCTAAATGCCACATATAAACACTCCTTTATGTAAAAATCTCCAACTGACTAAAATGATTCACATTGTCCTGCCTTAACCCTTTAGTCATTTACTATATTTGTCCACAAAAACTTTTATTTTTATATAATATGATGCTGGTATAGATCCATTTAAAAAAAACTGCTAATATTCCTGGATTTGGTCCAAGGGTTGCTTACATAAACCATGGATGTTTTGTCAAAAAAAAAAAAAAAAGAGAAAAAATACACACAAAAAGAAAAAGCTGCAGATCTCAAGCTTACAATACCAGGCAACTTTCTGTGTTCCTCTGTCAAGGTTAGCCAGGAGAGATAATACAAAGATGTGTGAGCATGTGCATGTGGGGGAGGGGTTGGGGAAGGGGGGTGAGTCATCTGGATGAGTCATGTGCTATGTGTGTGTGGACAGCTCAGCGAAGGATGGAGAAGGAGAAGGAGGCTGCGGCGTGTGGAGTCTGAAGTGTCACAGAGCTTCAAACGGACCAAACGCTTACAGAACAGATGTTTTCGTATCAGGATTTATGGGCGTGCATCTAAAACCTGAAGCCATTGTCTGATGATTTTCCTCCTGAGAGACAGAATGACAAAGACGGTTTGGTGTCATTCATGTGGGCTCAAGTTGGTGGTGATTGTTCACAACCAGCAGGGGGCCCCTAAATATGCAGATTGAAGGCAACAATCAAAAGGAGCAAAAACTGAGGAAGGATGGAGAGGGGGGGGGGAAGTCTGGGAAGTGTGAGAAAGTTTTACATAAAAAAATAAATAAAAAAGGAAACACATTAAAGGAAACAAGATTGAATGTTTGGAATTCAGGTGTCTGAACATTTTTCACCTCTGCATTCTAATGAGAATCATCCAGAGCCTGAACACTTCATTCAGAGCTCAGCCTCACATTTCTACTTTGTCTGTCTCTGTTTTTCCACTTATTTTCTTCCCCACAGAGAATAAATTTACATCAAAGAAGGCTGAATCTCCCTGATGTCAGAGACACTCTGTCTTATGCTCGCACTGTAATGTGTCGCTCTGCCATCCGCTCACGCTGCCTTCAACATAAAATATATGATATTTACATTAATGACTAAGGAAAACAGTGTGACACAGATCAAAGCGAGAAGGGCGACAGGACACTATTTTTGCCAAAAGTGTGCTGCTGTGCTTGGATCTCTCCGGTCGGAGGAGTCGTGATCAGCTGAGTCAGACTGCAGACTTTGTCCAAATTCATCTGATTTATCCTCAGTGGTTCAGTGGGACTCTACATCTTGATCAAACAGCCCTCTGCCTTAAAACGATCCGTGACGATCGTGTCTGTGTGCGCAAGGCAGCACTTCATCAAGTTTACGCTCTCTTTAAAAAGAAAAAAAAAATCTTCCACAAGAGAAAAATCTGGGTGACCATCATGATGCACTCCAAGGAGAAGGTCAGCTCTTTGAAATGAGCAACAGATTTCTCTGTTTCTGCAGAGACCACACCTGTATCGTATCAGCAGCATCAAACCAAGCTCCGGGTGATGCTGTTTAATTAATTCTCTCCCACTAACAGTGGTTTTTGAAAAAGAAAAATAGGAGAGGAGGAGGTGCGGTGAGGGAGTGCTGTGGAGGAGGAGGAGGAGGAGGAGGAGGGGGTGTGATGAAAGATTCATGAGCGGTGGTGATGTTCGAATATAGATGGGGTTATTTTTTTGTATCAATCCAAGTGAAATGGATGCCTAAGATGAGCATGAGAACTAAACATCCAACCTAATCACCACGATTCTGACAAATCGGTGTGTAAACTGACAGAATACACACTTGGATTTCTTTTATTCTTTCTTTTGGCAGAGCTGATTCTAAAAAGGCACATATAACAGTCCTGCAGGCCGCTCGCTTCAGACTGGAATCTAATCTTTGAGTTTTGTTTGCGTTTCACCTCGTAGATGTAAAACTATGCAGCTGTGGTTGAACAAAAAGACAATAATGAGGGAAGGAGAGATGGTGAGTGACCGCCATGTAAAGATGAAGATAAACTGAGTGAGAAAAGCTGAATTCTGATGAGTGGTGTGAAAGGCAGGGTTGCATTCAGGGGGGGAGAGTGGTGTCTTGCAGGTGAACGCTGAACCCTGAGGGCGTCTGTCTCTCTCCTCCTTCTTGTTCCCACATTTGCTTGTGAAACCATCACCCATGGAAACGAACAGACACTGGGAGGATGGGAAGAGGTGATACAGTAAAAGACAGCAGGCGAATTAGTATTTAAGAAGGGAATTGCAGAATAAAAAACTTAATTGTGAGAATGCAGACAATCCCTGGACATGGTTCCCCATCACCCCCACCCTTCTCTTCATCTCTCCAACATCTTTGGTCTTCATGTACGCAGATTTTCTGTCTTCTTTTTCTGTTTATTTTTTATAGAGGGAGTATAATTTGGGTTGAGGTTGAGCAGCTTGAGATGATACTACTGTACAACATGAAAAAAGCGGGAATCTGGAGCAAGGAGTTGGGAAATATAGCCTGAGGGTAAAAAATGGGGGGCTGAGGTTGATGTGGTAAAACAAGCGTAAGAACATGAGGTGCGCTGAGAATTTCACTCCCAGTGACGTATTCCTGTTTCATTCTTAATTCATGACACCCTGGTGAGAACGCTGACGGCTGGTTCTGGATTTAGAGTGAGTAAGAGGACTGATCGAAGCTACCTTTTCTGTATGATTTATTAATGTTTGACTCTCTGGTTTGTAAAACTCATCACTTCTCTTTGCGTTTGCGTTCAGGAAGGACTTTTAGGAGCTGAGGGAGAGTTGGGCCCTGTGATTTTATCAGGATAAGTTAAGTGACGTCTAACAAAGAGCTGCAATTAAATTATTAATAATGGTTTAGTGAGATGCTTAAATGACTAGAGTGTACTTGATGTTTTTATAAATGGAACAATTCTGGCATGTGCAAATCTATAGAGGTGGGGCCACGCACAGAACGACCCATGTTTACAGTCGCCACACTGGAAGAACACGGACATTGATCTGCTAAAAAGTTAGCCGTTCCCCGGCTACCAAGGGCTACATCAACTTCAGAAAAAAACACAAAGAAAAGTCCAGCGACTGAACACATTAGAGACCGGAGTGACGCGCATAGAGGTGGGGTTAGAGGGAGTGGGAAAGGGGGAGACGGGATGTTTTGGCAGGGACCTTGGTACGTTGGATTCAAAAAATTCTCTCTTGCTCAAATACTCCGGACTGCAGCTTTAAGCTGATGGTGATAAATGCAGCGGAATCTGCAAACAGCTCTACAAAGCAGACAAGAGATTTGATAAGTGTGATGTTGGGAGATGGAGAGCCCCAAAATAAAGCAGTTCCCCCAAAACAAACTACCGGTATGCATACTAAATCGACCATTTCAACAAATTTGATGGACTAGTCAGTGCATAGCTAAAAAATGAAATGAGGGGCTGCCTACACTTAGTTAAATTAGGATCCCCAACAGATATTTTATATAGTATGTCATGAAGTGTTTAAGTTTGAATGCTGTTGTAGATTTTACTACATTTAAAACATTTTAAATAAAGAAAATAATGTATTTTTTAAAACTCAACTATTTACTAAAGATGACATTTAGTTGTCAAAAAGTCAGTTTTCGATTTTGAAAAGGAGGATGTCTTATAATCAGGGTCGTCTTATGTTATCTGGTCAGGAGGTTTCCTGGACGCCTCCCTGGGGAGGTGTTTTAGGCATGTTCTGCCAGCAGGAAGCCCCCGGGTCGACCTAGGACACGCTGGAGGAAATGTCTCTCCAGGCTGACCTGGGAACACCTTGATGTCCCACCAGAGGAGCTGGTGGAGGAGGCTGAGAAGAGGACACATGACTTCCCTATTCGAGATTCTCCCCCTGCAATCTAGATCTGAATGAGCAGAAGAAAGTGAGGGCAGATCTTTTTTTCAAAACAATATGGGAATTGTGACTTAAGTATTTACCAAAAATAATTGTAATTATGATGTTTTTATATAATTCACCAACCTTGACTCAGAATAATATCTAACTTATCTCTGTCTGGTCTCTTTCTCCAAACTGAGGTTGTTCAGCTACGTATCTACAACAGGTAACTTATTAATTGTTTACAACCTTTACACAAATCTGAACTATTCTCTTAAGAGACAGAATTCATGAGTGAGTCTAACTTTTGAGTAAAGGCAGTCTTGATTGTGAAATAAAAACATCAATCATGAATTCATTGTCAGTGCCACAACAGAAATGAATGTTTTTGCTCATTCGTTTTGATTTCTGAAGGATGCATATTTTGACTTTTCAGTCAGAGAAAATCGATCTAAACAGGAGGAAGTGAGAAAATAGAATTCGTGAAAGCACATCAAAATCTATGGTGTGTGTGCACAGTCACAGACTAATGTCCTGGATTCATAATATTATCTGGGGCTTTAAAAGTCTACAAATAACCTGAAAACAAATAATCCATTCATCTCAAATTAAAAGATGGCCGCCTTAAACACGTGATGATCCTTCAAAAACTCAAAATGACAACCCCAGAGTTCCTGCTATCGGCAGCTTTTCTCTGTTTGATTCATCAGCTTGATCCCATGTAACTCTTGTTCTTCAGTCTGTGGACGTTTACCTCCCCTTCTCACTTTCCTGCTTTCACTAAAACTAGTGAATCATCACTGTCGCTCCCTCCCTCTTCTGTTAACTGCAGTTTTCTCGCCTGTGCGCTCACACATAGGAAATGAGCCCTCCATGAACAATACCACCTATGAGGAGGTGAGATGTAAGTGAATGAAGACAAAAGGCAGAAATAAATGTGGTAACACGAAGATAAAAATCTTTACGTCTTCATAGTCATTTGTGTTTATTAATATCTGATCTATTTTAAAACAGACAGTGAATTGGATTTTAATTTATGAAATTATACATTTTCATTATGAAATAATAACCTGAACATAATTAGAATTTCCAAATATTGACTGAGCCCTTTTCTAATACACACAAAAATGTATTTTCTGTTCTATAAATGGCAAGCACTAGTTGGAATCAGGCGATAAACATAAAAAAAAGCAAGAAAAGTTACTGTGTAATTATGATTTGATTACAAGAGAAGAAGTTGATAAAGTAAAACCCTGAAACAAATAGTATATAAGGTTAAATATTTAAATCAGCACTGTAGATTTGATGAAGTAATCAGACTTTTGTATCAGTTACGTGAACTACTACACCTTTCTGCACCAGAAACATATCATTACAACTGAACTATCCTGTTGTTCAGTGTGTCCATTTACACCCTGTTATAGGATTCAACCTGCATATGTGTTTTTATTTCATTTCT
The DNA here is from genome assembly GCA_006937965.1 of Callopanchax toddi. NCBI lineage: Eukaryota > Metazoa > Chordata > Actinopteri > Cyprinodontiformes > Nothobranchiidae > Callopanchax > Callopanchax toddi. Next base: position 4,939,959 of record SSNR01000003.1, on the reverse strand, counting down.
ATGCAGATGACTTACAAAGAGATCTGCCACTAACCATTAAACTTACAGCTTTGCTCCAGGCCATGTTGAACTAATAAGATTACATTATTTATTAACCTTTATTTAACCAGAAAATGTCCCATTGAGTTTCAGAAACTTTTTTCCAGGTATGTTGTGATCTGTGGGGGAAACCAGAGTACCCTGAGGAAACCCAGGCATGCATGGGCCGTGCATGCGTGCGGTTTCTCCCGGTACTTCTGTTCCCCCCACAGATCACAACATGCCCTATAGGGTACAGGGTCCAGGACTCCCTTGTAAAAGAGATTCAGAATCTCAGTGGGACTTTCCTGGTTAAATAAAGGTTAATAAAACATGCTAACTCCACGCAGAAAGGCTGCAGCCAGGATTTGAACCTGCAACCTTCTTGCTGCAAGGCAACAGTGCTGATAACTGCGTCACCATGCAGCCTTAAGCTGTCTTATATGTTTTTATGCGGTTTAGTTGGCATCTTCAAACCATGGCCTACAGTGTGCACTGGGGCCGCTAACAGCTGAATAAGAGGCCAGGATGAAAGATGGATGCTCCAAATCGATCGTTGTTCTCAACTGGAGAAAAGTGAAACGCTTCCTCTGAGCAGGTTCTGTTAAATCTGGGACTGGATCTTGAACTATCTGTGGAAAATAGACAGATAGATAAACAGAATAAAAACAAAATTGATATCAGCGAGGCTCAATGAGGCTCTGTGTATTCTTAAATCCTCTGTGACTTTGACAAACTTGGCTTGATTTTAACAGTTTTTAAAAAATTAAACAAACACATCACCTCAGTCACTTAAACAAGCTTCTTTTGGTTGAGACTTTTAGTGAAGGAAGTGTCACTTTCTCCAAGAGTTATTTTACTTATATATTGTTTTACATTTTCTTCTGGTATTGATTACTTCATTTCTTTGTGTTCAGATTTAGACCAGATCCCTCTAAATGTGGATGCTTGTTTTTTTAAACAACAACGAGAGAGCCTGATCACGTAACAGCAGTTATGGCTCCACTCAGCTGACTTCCTGTTCATTACAGGAAAGATTTTAAAGTTGTATTGATAGTTTATGAGGCTCTAAATGACCAGGCTCAAATTTACTTTAGAAACCCAGGTCCAAAACTCTTATATCCAACAATCTCAACATTAAAACGTTTGCAGGAGGCCATTATTCTGTTAGACATGAATTCATGTGACTGTTTTCACTGGCGGTCAAACTCTTCCACTGTTCTAAATGTGTTTTATCAGTGAACTGACATTTATTGATATGATTCTTGGAAACGATCCATGAGTCACAAAAGCCTGCTTGACGTTTCTTATTCTACAAAGAAAATGACCTAAAAGGCAGAAATCAGTGCTACAGAAAATCCTTTAACAGGAAGATCCAGATGACTCATTTATTACCTTTATTTATTTATTTATTTATTTATTTATTTATTTATTTATTTATTTATTTATTTATTTATTTATTTATTCGTTTATTTGAAGTCAACTTTTCCAGTTT
>SSNR01000003.1:4885301-4938346 GCA_006937965.1 Callopanchax toddi | reverse complement strand
TGCCCAGCAAAAAAAAAAAAAAAAAAAGATAAAGACCCATCAGTCTCCCCCCCCCTCCCCAGCCCCATCCTTTCTGCCATGCTTCCCTCTCTGTTTCTCTCCTTCCTCTCTCCCCCTCGCGGAACCCTGAGCGTCCTCCTGTTGACTAAATTTCCTCGATGACGTCAGAGTCCACGTACATCGTCTATGTAGGTGATGCTCCTGAATGAATGAGTGTCCCCTCCCATCTCCATTACTAGTACTACGGGATGTCTATAAGAGCAGATCACCGGGACAGCCCGCTGAATTTTATCAGCTTCTGAGGCGCGAGGACGAGACGCGAGGCTGAAAATAGAGCTAAAACCCACACTGTGGCTCCTCTTAGATAAAACGAGACAGCTGCATTTAAAGACACGTGCCGCCATGTTTTAATTTTAGGAAGCAAAATTATGTTTTTTTTAAACAGTTGAAATAAGTCGTAAAGTATTGACACCTCAGATGGAAACAATGAAGACAAAAAGGTAAGTTATCTTTTTATCTTTAGAGATTTCTTTATTTTTTCCCCTCCTAAATTCATGAAATTCTAAATATCTTTTTTAAACCCACGTGTGGCAAAAGATATGGTGCAGAGATGTGCTTTTTAAATCTAGTTTAAAATCTCTCTTATTATCTAAAATGTCTCTGCGCGTCGTTTCGTGAATGTACGGTAAATTACAGGGGCTGGAAGTTACTGCAGTGTGAGTCACTTTGGCGCACATGGGCAGTGACAACTGTGGAAAAAAAGAGAGGAGAATGACTTGTGGGGTGTAGGCTACGCTGATTGCATGTTAACCAGGCTGCATCCCCGCAGACACACAGAGCGAATCACGACGTGCGGCGGGTTTGTGTCTGTGTGGGACGTCCTAGCCGTCTGCTTCTCGGACTACCTAATAAATGAGTGGTAGGGTGGCTCTAATTTCGAGAAACATCATAGAATCGATCAATCCATCAAGAGATGTTTTAAAACTGTGACCTATCCTTCAGGCAGAGTTTTTTTCCCCCCTCATCTTCCTCCTTCTTTCTTTTCATGTTGAAATTACATCGTGACGCGCTCTTGAGGTGAAGTCAATTTTGCGTCATTCCTGCGCACATGCGGGCAACTTCCAATCACCCAACAGAAGGCGTTAAAGACACAGCACGAGCCGCCTATGTTCGGCTATAACCTGCATTGCGTTGCGTCTCTGTGCAAGGAGGGGAGATGAGGGAGACGAGGGGGTGGGAAGGCCTGGTATCTGATGGAAAAAAAAAAAAAAACTCCCGAAGGTAACTCCTGGAAGGGGCTGCGACCAGAATGACAATTAGCCCCGTTCAAAAACCGCCTCAGACATCTGTTTTTTTTTTTTTTAGTAAGCTTTAACGTCCACCTGCGCGGGACGTCCAGTGTCTCCAGGCAGGACAGAGACACAGCGTGGAGCATACAAATGACCCGCCTGTCGCTGTCCGTGGTGCTGAACACCGTCTGCAGCGGAATCCGGTCAAACACAAGCCTCACACACTGCTAATAGATACTGCAACATAGCTTTCTTTTGTTATTAAAGTAAACTCTAATGTATAAAACTAATAATGTAAAGAGGCTTTTCTCAGCTGCTTATTTTGTTAATATTTCACTGGATTCTCGCTTTAAGTTCCTACCCGGTTCGACAGTTCAGCAGCAGGGATGCCGCAAACTCCCTGACCCCTGTCGAACATGTGTAGTCTCTTTACAAAAGGAGAGGCGCATCTTTTGGGATAGTTACGGCTCACGTAGCTGCTGAAACTCGACCAGCTGCGTTTGTCTTTCAGGTGGATGATCTTCAGCACCACGGACAGCGCTCAGATAGTTTCTAACCGAGGAATAAACGAAAACCAACAAATGAGTTCTTACTGTTTTACATTCAAAACTCCTTCATGAGTCAGAGTTATGAATTCATAATGTTGCTCATCAATAGTAACTAATGATGGCAGTTTTATAAACACACACACACTAGAGTGTGTCACCTTTGATGACACCTAAATGGCAGCTTTCTCTTATCTTTGTTTATCACTGTCTGTATTTCCTAGAAATGGCAAAAAAAAAAAAAACCCTAATAAATTTCTTCCACAAACCACTTTTCACAAAAGCACACATCATCGCCTGCGTGAACAGAAAATTTCTGATTACTGACGTCAGTTCTACAGTTACTCAGTTGTGCTTGCATAAGCTTCCAGCTCACCCTGTGTTCCTGTCTATCCCTATCTTGTGGCTGAGTCATACATAATCGGCATGGAAATCAATACAACAAATACAACAAGTGGGCTATGGAGCTGTCTGTCTGGCCACACATACCCTAAGGCCTCAGCCAGTAAAGGCCATGCTGTGTGCTTCTGTGAGAACTGTCGTTTATCTCATGGCTAACAATGTATTTTTCTTTGTGCTTCACACCTCTGTGTAACACAATTACAGATGACATTTAATAGAGACGAGTCTGTTTCACTCTGCATCCTTACATTTCTCTCTGCATGTTCACAGGTTGTTTGCACTCACTGCAGCCTGATTTTATTCTCAGTCAGAGCATCATTACCTTGGCTCTAGACTGCTTACTGCTAAAACTCCTCAAAAGTACAGTAACAGTCTACAGTCATGGCTACTGACGCCTGGCAAACCTCTGCGTGGTGCGATCGAGTTAAAGAGTTGAGACGCTGCTGTGCTGAGTGAAGTTCTGAGCCCAGCACTACTGAAGGCTGCATCACCAACACAGAAAAAAAAACACACACACACACACTCGACGTCAGCTGTTACCTCGGCCAATCATTTTTCCTCAGCTGTCTCCATGGTAACCGTGGCATTAGATTGTTACTGTAGCAACAGCACCACTGGTAACAGTCTACAGCCATGGTCGCTAGGGGGCGATGCATACATCTGAACCAGAATGGTGCAAAGAGACTTGTTTCACTGTTTTTAATACATTTAAGCCATTGTGTGATTTGAGTAATAAATATCTATATTGTCACACACTGTATTAATTTGATCATTCTGTAAGTGGGGGGTGAGTTCAGAGATCATTTTAAGATTTGAGACATTCAGCTTCACCAAACAGTTACATATTATTTGTCTACTCACCTTAAATGACCTAAATGTTTCAGATTTAAAATATTTTTGTGCATGTATGTTGGATTGTAAAAGTATTATTTATTTCTATAAATAAATATATGCATCCCAAACACTTGAGACTTTGTATGTTTGCCAGTAATGATTTTAAGTTTGAACTTTTTCAGAACTGAGTGAAAACTCATGGTCAGCCACATAGCAGTGACCTCGGACTTAGCAGGGGTTTAATGCTTTGCTCGAGGCCACAGTTTGCCCATCATGGATCAATTGGTATAGAAATTCAGCTGAATTATTCAGATATTTTCAGACTTTTGCTTCACGAGGTTTTATTGCTCACTTTAAGACTCAACATGCTTGAATTCATTGGAGAAGCATGTCAACTCTTGCTGTTGGAATGAACAAAAGCTGCTGATTATAATCAGTCAGAGCTGAATGTACGTGATTGGCTTCATAATACAAGCTTTTAATCATTTTAATCATTCAGCAGTTATTGGCAGCTTAAGATTAGAAAAGGTAAAAAAGGCAAAAGAATGCAGAGAAATAATTTACATTCTAAAGATAAAGTAAGGTATGGAGTTAAACAGACGTGGATAATTTACAAGTGATAAGTAAAACTTTATAATCACTGATTTATGAGTTTCTGAAACTTTCAAGGGAAGGTTTCCACAACCTGCCTGAAGGTAAAACCTGTTATGCAAAGTACTAATGAGTATTTTTGTTTGGAAAGGAGTATAATTACTTTAAGTAAAAAATCTAAGTGGTTCCTTTCAAGGCTATGTGGGAAATGTTAACATAGTTTTTGATTTTTCATTAAAAAAAATCATAAACAGGATTTAGTTAGAACACTAAAAAGGAAATTAAGTCCATTTTAAACAGAAGAAATGAATATTTAGATTATTTTAAGGTTATATTTTGTCACCTGAAATAAAATCTTTTTTTTCTCCTGGAAAATGTGTTTTGTAGTTTGCAGCTTTTATATAAAACTTTAATGCATAAAACATAGAAATGACCAAATAACTCACTTATGACATTTTAAGAGATTTAAATGGATTGCTAATGCATTTATTTATTAATAATCACAATTTATTATAAAAGTTATGCACCAGTGATCTCAGACCATATCATCAACAATGCATTAAGACTTTTGAAGTTTGACATGCATGTAAACAAAAACGGTCATGTCATGAGGGGAAGTAATAAAAATATTTACAATGATGTCATAAGTTTACATCTATGTAATCCAATATAAAATAAATTAAATCCTGAACAAACTTGTGCACCTAAGCCAGAAACTTTTCTGTGTTATCAGCTACATTTTGTAGAACTACCTGAAGCCTGACACTTTGTGGTGACATCACTTGTCCCACTGTTAAGGACCCGCTTCACAAAATGCTGAGATATGCTGAATATTTGGTCAGCAAAACTTTGGGAATATTCTCATGTCAAACTGTTCTTATCTGTATTTTCAGTCAAATTTAAAGAAATTATCTAAAAGTTTTGACTCTGTTTTTGTAGCCACAAGACCAGATGGTCTTAAGGTGGCTTTATTTGGTGGTTTAATAAGCAAACAAAAATAAACGTATCTGTAACGAGTCAAGGACTGAAGAGTCAAAAAGCAGAACATGTCAAAATGAATTAAATAAAAAACAAGGACAAATATTTTAAGATTTCCCTCGACTGAACTATCTTAAAAATTCAGCTCGACCAAATCAAACACTTCTGTCTTTATTCACTGAAAACATTTCGACGGATTAGAAGTGCTTCTGTCTAATTTAGTACATTTTGAATCCTCTGAAGGTTTCTCACGTTGCAGATCTCTGTTTTAGATCAAACTTTTAAAAACCAAAATAGAAGCAACTAATAAATGGACACGTTTTCCTATTAGCTCCATCAGAATGAACCGAACAACAAAATCAGTCAGGTAAAACGATGAGCAGCAGTCCTTAATAATTGGTTGCAGGACGTGGCGTGTAGAGAAAGAAAGTGACTTTAGTGACAGGCCTGCTGGGGTGGCTGTTGGCCGGATAATCTGGGACAGGCTGACCTCCCACACAGAATTAGTCATCTCTTTACAACACTTTTTTTTTTCCACTTAAGACTCTTATTCAACCTTCTAGCAACCTTCCACCCCACTGGTGTTTGGCCGCCCAGGCTTCTTCTCTCCCACACACACGGAGTCAGCCGCCTCTACACATAATTATTTATTGTTCAGATTTCCAAAGGGATACAAGTGCTCATGAGAAGCACAGAGGCTAATAGAAGCAATGTTTTTCCTTTTCATTTACACCCTTTTTACTTGAAAATTGATCTTATTCTGCTCTTTATGGAATGGTGGCTTTTTAAAAATGAATATTCTGCCTATTAAGTGCACATGAGAGATAAGCCCCACCTACAAGCACACACGTGAACAGATATCAACTGATATTTAATAAAAGTATTTCAGAGAATTTCTGTCAACTCCTTCAAGAATGTTCTATGAACTGTCCAAATCATGCAAAATGCTCACTGACGGCATGCAGCTTTTTCCCAGGCCCTTGATCTGAAAATGAAATTTCACCTGCTGCGCCACATCAGACATCCATTAATCGCAATAGCACTCTCAAAGAAAAGCACTTCTCTGTGGCTAAACATTGATTTTTCTTTTACCTTCGTATTTCTCTCCAAGCAGCTTCTCACCCACCTACAGAGTGTCTTGACAGGTATAAATACAAGCAAATTTAAACAAATCATGTGTCGTCTCCTCAGTTCTAATATAATCCAGTAAATGGCAGAAGGACTAAAGAGGAAAATGAGGCGCACAGAAACACAAACCCCTTCAGTGTGGAGGTTAGGTCCAACGCTGACTCCTCTGCATATTTCATAATCATTTTAAACAAAAAGTAAACTCAACTGAAGCTAATTAAATATTTCAATAGAAGACTGGAAATGCACCTGTTTGTAAAGTGGTGCTGTCGAACGCACATGAGGGGTCAGTGAAAACCAAATGGAGGGATGGGACAGAAAGAGACGGCTGTGACTCAGCCTTTCCTCAGTCGGAGACAAAAACATCGAAATACATCACGAGTGCTGACGCGCTTTTACCTTCTGCAGGTAGAGACACAGAAAAACAAGCCATACAGTTCATTTAATGTGCAATTTGGTTCATTTTATAGGTGATGACTGGTTGTTCAGAATGCCTTAAACTGTGACTTGTCTGTGGGCTGCAAACAACACATAAACAGCAACAAGTTGACCATTCAGTGAGGGTTTCTCTGAGTGGGAGGAGGTTTATTAGGAGAAAAGAGGAGAACACAGAAGAGATATTAAAAGTTGGATTCGGGAGCAAATATTGCCCCACATCTGGAACAGTTTACAGACTTTAAATCTGACAAGTACAATGTGATCTGACAAGTACAAGGTAAAAAAAAAATGAAATAAATCTTTATGCACAGCCTCTTAACAGTGAGATGTGACGTGAAAACCCCGGGAGACTGCAAATAAACGAGCAAAGACTGCCACTTAGTGGTCACTCTGTTTCTAGCACAGCATCGAAAAATTACACTCTTCAGCCATCACATAGTGACCTCTAACAGGTGGAGTAATGGGGCTCTCATCTCATCAGTATATGTTCTACCTGCATCTTCACAATAATTTTATTTTAACGCCTTCATAAATGAGTCTGCAGATAAACAATAACCCAGCAGTCTGAAAGGAGGATCAGATCACAAAAAGCTTTCTCCAAAACCAACAGAGCCCAGTTAATTATTTGAATCCTCACTGACCAATTCCACAAAAATCTACGCAAATAAATGTATTCACCAGAAACACTCTGAAAATGTCTGTAAAGTGTCCATATGCTACATGTGTTGTTCTGCAGAAGCAGCCTGCTCACTCCTGTTGAATAAAAGATTCCAGCGACTCAACAGGATGTGCTTGTTGTCTGATTCTCTTCTTCATGATATGCCAGACAAAACTTTTCAAAAGGAGACAGATCTGGACTGCAGTCAGGTTGGTCAAGCGTGCACACACACTGTTTTTATGAAACATGCAGCTTCAAGTCATGCGGAATGAATTCAGGCATCGTCCTGCTAAAATAACAACCTCTGTGGAAAGACACACTATACCTTGATTGTTTCATATGTGTCTCCAATCCTCCACTGTATGACTCTACATCAGTCATGGGAACTGATACTGACTTTTTCACCTTTTGTTGATTAAGGTCTGAATAGATTTCTCATCTCTGGTGTGTAGAACTCGATGCTTGTTTGAAAAAGGAAAAAAAAAATCAATTGTCAAACCATAAAACATGTGTTCACTGTTTCCATGTCCATAAATCTGAGCTCAGAGAACTCCGTTGTGAATAGAATAGATTGATATTTTTCTCTGTGTTTGAGGTTGTATTCCAGGACGCAGCAGTGGACTGTGTTGAGTGACAAGAGGTTTTGAGATACTTCCAAACACGTGTGGCTTCACTGATCCCAGTGACAAGACAATATTTCATGCACTGCTCTCAGAGGGTTCAGAGGTCACATCAATTCAAGTGGTTTCAATCATTTTTATGGAGATTTACCATTTACATTCAGATGTTAAAAACCTCTTTTTTTTGGTTGTGATATAACGCATCTTTTTTAATTATTTGCTTGTTTTGATAACTGAATTAAATGTTTGTTTTGCCCTATGACCTGGTGACGTGCCCCCTGCCTTTTGTCTATTGGTTTGCTGGAGAAAAGCACCAGATCCCTGTACAGGCAGTGAGCACAGGAAATAAAGGAATGGCAGTTTGTTTTGACTAAGAAGTGACAATAAGGGATCTAAAATGTTTTTGAAGAAAGCTTTTCTTAAACTGTCAGTAATCATCTGCTGTAGAATCTCACAGGTTGATTTTACTTTACAAATATTCCCTTTTTCCTCACATAATTCTGGATCGTGGAGATTAAACTGGACAAAATTCAATCACATATTAATAACATTTTCTTTGATCTTATGTCTGAGAAAGAAAAGATGAAAGCTACAGATTGAATTTGCTGTTGCATTGCAAAAAATAAAGTCATACAGTTTCTGGAAATATTTTGTTTACAAGTAAAATGCATTTGATTAGATATATAGTAACATATTTACTGTAAAAACTACAGCTGATGATGCAATAACTGAACATTAGGAAGATGAATAGAATGTTTATTTGATATTATGTATGAATGAATAAAGTTATTGTGATTACTTCAAAAAACAATTCCCATAAAACAAGAAATATGAAAAATTTGTGACTTGTATCCATGATAAGCTCTTGTGAAAGTTTATTATATGTACAGCAGTCAAGCCTTATTTTATATTTTTATGTTTAAGCAGAATCTGATAGTTGAATTTCACATTTACAGAATAAAAATCAAGTGAAAACAATGAATGAGTGGTTGGGGTAAGATTAGGCAAAAGCTTTGAGAAGAAGTGACAAAAAATAAGATTCAGTAAAAACGAAATTAGGAACAATATACCAAACAGAGCAATGTCAGTTTTAATAATTAAAATGAATTCATGTATTCAGATCTCACTTCCTGATATTCAACATCAATAAAAACATGTTAGTTGTTCATCTAAGCTCATAAAATTGGAATCTACTGCAGCATGTTGAATCTTTAATCCTTTAGAAGCACTAACAAACCAAAGTCAGCTTAAACCTTTAAAACAGTTTAAATCAGGACTGAATTTTACTTTTACTGCTGCATCTTTAGTCTCTGATTACAAACTGTACAATTGAGACGAGAGAAAGGAGGACTTATAAAACCCCTCGACTCTTTATTCCTGACAGGATATACTGAAGAATAAATAAATCATCAGCTGAGAGAGTGAGAGAGGAATCTGCTAGTCAATAATTTATTTTTGACCACTGTACTGAAGATCACATGGCGTTTGGTGGCGAGTACAAAGCTCTTTAAACTAAACACCACTAGTGAGTTGCATCAGGAGAAATGTTGATATCTGGGAGGAGGACTGCATCAGACTCGCCTGTGTTGCCAAGGAGACACAAGTCTGACAGGAGATGGTAGTTGTAAGCAAAACAACAAAACACGCAGCTCCGCACCTGAGAGGGTGTTCAGCCACCTGGGGACGTTTCACACGATCCTGGGACACGCTGAGGCCACGATGAATCGCTGTCAGTCAGTTATTGCTGCAGCAAAAACACCAATATGTTGTTTTTTTTATTTATTTATCGACAAAGTCCGACATAAATAAATGATGAGGATGGAGAGTAGTCGTGACTAGCTCTGCACACATCTAGAATCTCACAGCTCTCAGCTTCGTAGAGCTCCAACGTGGCCCTCGATAGAAAAAACAGACTAAAGCATGACGGAGGGCTCAATTTATGATTTATTGTTTAGGAATCTGACAAGAAAATCACACAAACAATCACACATCTTTACTATTTACACTGTAATCAACAAAAAATGATGCCAAAATACATCTGATCATCTTTGTAACACATCGGAATAGATGAACGTTTGGATTACATTTGATTAATGACACTTCAGCTCAAGGTCATCTCACAGTCTCCCTCTGTCATAAAAGCAAGAAGTGCATTAAAAAAGTCACACACGCACGCACACACACGCACGCACGCACACACACACGCATGCACACACACACACGTGCGCGCACACACACGCACACATAACCTGACAGGAGAAAAAAGAATCAGAGCTGCAGAAATTGACAACATGAGCCATTTTTTCCTCATTTGCATATTATCTGACAAAACCTGAAACAAATTTTGAGCTACAAATAATCAAAATGTGAAAATGAGCTCTGAGTTTGCTTTGATCTGCTGCACTGGAGGACCAGGGTTCAGATTCAGATCCTAATCCTGGTGGTGAGGCTGAACACTCCTCTGGTTTTGCTCGCTGATAGCTGGTCTGATCACTCCTCCTTTGGTCTGACCTCCTTCTTTAGACATGAGATGAATAAAAGGCAGAGCCGGTCTCGACGTGTCATTCCTCTTGACAGCCGCAGGGGGCGCTCTGACTCTGCTCACATGGTTTGAAGGGAAGGGCTGGCTCCCTGCCTTGTTTCTGCAGGCAGGCAGTGGGATAGCATTAACACTTGGATCAGTGACAGCACCTATCTCAGACAGATTAGTGGTAATATTAGGCATTATGGCTACCGCGGGGTGCATCAACAAAGCTGCATTTAAACTCATCCTTAACCAGCTTTTTAAATCCTAAATGAATGAGGACGTTTAGGAAGCACATGAAGGTCACAACCACACCTTCAGGAGAAATCTCCACGTGGATGTTCGGCCGCCACTGGGTGTCAGTGTGGTGACGTACGGGGGGGTGAACATTAAACCCAGCCTGAAACCAACTCCCTCACCCATCCATTTTCCTCCCTGTCAGTCATTCTCTTATCTTCTGGTCCGGCTCACCTGTTTACGAGCGGGCCGCACAGGTTGGTTGTCAGGGTGGTTGGGTGTCCACGGCCCCAAACTCTGATTGGAATAGAAGTCCATGGGGTACACGTCCGTCCATCCTACCTCTTGTAGAGCTACAGCTGCCTGAACAGAAAACACAGATAAATAAATTGTCTGAGACGTTTATTGCACGTTATTCAGCACAAAATCTGTAGTTTTGCATAAATAATTAGCAGAAAATCAGAGTGATGAGAAGACGGCAAACTGACTACACACACAGGACAGGTGTCACAATATTAAGCCTGGATAACACGCGGCGTTGTCATGTTATCCCTATGCAGCTGCACTTCATGACATAACAGCTGTTAGAAGAGAGGAACCGCAGCACCAAGACGGAACAACAGCATCCTGTTAAGTGCAAACGGCTCCATATGGAAGAGAAGTGACAGTGAATATTGATTATAAATGAAAAAAGAGCAGAACGAGTGAGCAGATGAACAAACAAAACACAGGGTTTATTAAGACAGCGAGGTTTGAGCATCGTCTGAATTATACATGAAAATAAGATGAAAAAAGTCACAGCAAAAAACAAAACTTTTGTTGTAAAGAAAGAAGCATACAATCATATTTTAAAGTGACAATTAATCAGTGTTACACAGTTAGAGTTCTGCTAGTGTGAAGTAAAACAACACTGACTCGTTTAACTAAAAACCGCAATAAAAATACACGTAGAAAAAAAAATAAAAGAAAAAGAAACTATAAAGCATAAAATAAATGACACACATTAGATTAATGAAGTTATTTTTCCTCTAATTATTCTCATTTTTAACACAAACCCTCTGTTCACAAAGCAATTAATTCAATTAGCAACTTTGAGGGATTAAAACATTTCTCCTTCAAGAATTCCTTAGATGATCTTTCCCAGGCAAAAAAAAAAAAAAAAAAAGCAAACCGTAATTCATATAAACATGACAAACACAAACATTCCCTTTTTTCTTTGAGCCTTCCCTTTTCCCCAAACATCCTTTGACTGCTTCTCTCCTCTCCTCTCATTCCTCCAGCTATTAATGACTCTTCTCCTCCTCTCCTCTCACAGAGTTCCTCTCTCTGTGGAAGCTAGCTTCCTTTGCTAATCCCTGCTCTGACAGGAAAGCCAAGTGTGTCTTATTGACTATAAATATAACATGAGACGCACTGAAAATAAATGCTGCTGCACCCCCCCCCACCCCTCCATCCAACCCTTCTCTCTCCACCCTCCCGTCTCATTCCTCTTCATCTCCATCCTAAATGCCACAGTGTGCGCCGAGACGTACGACACTCACAGGTATGAGGGGGAATTAAGTCTTATCACAACCATATAGACACAAGAGCAGCTACAAATTATTGAAATGCACAGACAGGTTCCCCCCCCCTCTAAATTGCTAGTAGGGAGAGCTAAGCCTCCATTAACACAAAAGAATTTAGGAAAATAGATTGCTCATTTCAGCAGGGGTGAATTTTAGACTTCATATGCACAATCATAGAGCTCGGCGCCAAACGGCACGAAAAAAGAAAAACATCCCCCTTTACTTCTGAGGTGAATGCTATCATTATTCTTAATGGCTTTGTTCTGAGGCGTAAGTGCTTCAACAAGAAGCACACAAAGATGTATAGTGGGAATAAAACAGCACCCATTTCAAATCACAATCCAATATTCAAGAGAGCAATTCCCCTCGCAGCCATTTTACAAAGATTCAAATCAGCTGAGTATCACTGGGGGGGTGATTCTCTCAGGGATTGACAGTTAAATGCTAACCAGTCGGGTCAGGAGTTGCACATATTTACCAAACGCTTCATAAACAGGCCTGCTTTTTTTTTTTTTTTGCAGCAACGGCTGCAGCAGCACACACTTCAACCGCTGCTCTGAAGTGGATCTTTACAGGCGGATGTCCGATCTCTCTCTCTCGCTCTCCCTTCAGAAAAACAAAACAGCTGCATGAGGGGTGGAGCTGTGTGGTCCAGAGGCCAGCAGGGGGGGCTGGTCTGCCGCTCATTATGTTTGTGCATACTGGAGTGCTTTATTACAGTGAGGAAGGAGTGAGCGTGATACTCCATCTCGAGCACAAGCAGGCCTTGAGGACCGCTACATAAATTCACTGCCCTTTCAGAAACACTTAATGCTGCAACTCGTCTTCTGTACTTTTAGAAAAAGCTTCGGTGTATTGTACGTTAGGTGATCTGCGCCACCGTCATGAAGGCTCTGTGTGTGAGAGCAGTGTCGTGTTTGAAAAGTGAATGGCAGCAAAGTGGCAGCAAAGTGGCAGCTCGGTGCATGTTTACCTCATACGGAGACAGCAGGGGTTTGGAGAAAGCTGTTCCCCAGTCGATGGAAAGGCGTGGGCAGGCGATTTGGACCCACCTGTAAGAAAAACAAGATACCAATCTGTGCTCACATGTACATCCATGAGTTCATTTGGCTAAAATGAGAATGAGAGACACTGAGCTCCTATTTAGAGAGGCAGAGCACATCTGTGACTGCACACCGCACGCGGATACGTGATGCAGCGAGGTGAGGCAGGGAGCCTCCCTCCACCTAATCACCAGCATCTGTTGGGGAGATCTGTGCTGATATGTAACCCCTCTAAAGACTACACTGTCTGAATGCAAAGCCAGTCTGTGCAAAAGTAGGGCTGAGAAGGATGGGAGGGAAGAAGGTGTGTAGTGGTCTAGATTGTGGGAGGCATAAACAGAAAAAAACCCAACAAGAAACGGGGAGAACAGGGGTGGAAAAAGGAAGAAATGCTGTGAAAGAAAAGAGGGAGAGGTTAGGTGAGTGTGAATAAAAAAGCTGCACCAGCTGGTCTCCACGGAGGTAGCCTACATAGCTCGCAGACAGGGTGGTGGGGTGGGGTGCATTAGAGGGATGGGGAGAGGGTGGGCAAAGAAGAAGAAGAAGAAGAAGAGCAAGAAGGACAGAGATATGCAGTGATAGGAAGAAAGAGCAAGAAAGACGAAAACAAGAGGAGGGGCCAAAGAGGCTGAAGCAAGAAGAGAAGACAGAACAGAAGCAAAAAGGAGGGAGAAGATTGGCAGGGAGAAAAGTGTTTACTTTGGAAAATGCATGAGAGGAATGAGGAGAGTGTGGATGTAAACAGCTGCAGGGAAGAGTGAACAATGGGAAAATGAAGACAGAAAGCGGCTGGGGGTACGAGGGTTAGCTTTCACAGATCAATGCTATCCACAGCTCCATCTCTACCGAGGCAGCGCACCTTCCTCTGTCCCTAATCCTCATCATACAGCTACGCCTGAAATATTGACAAATATGGATTTAGCTGCAGCACATATAAAAATAATGATAGATGTAGGGAAATGTCAACGAGAACACGGTAGTTAGAAAAGCAGAGCAAAACAAAAGCAGATGGTTAACATGCAAAAGCAAAAACATTTGCCTGAACCACTGCAGTAAACATCCCTTTTTCTTCATGTTTTATTTTCCAACTTTCAAACAGATTCCCAGCTGCAGAGTGGATCGCACCACTGACTCCCCCTCCACTCTGTTCTGTCTTAGAAACATTTCAACCCTTCTGGGCAAATGCATGACATTTTCACATTTTCAATAACGCTGATTTATTATTTTTTTTCTATGTCTCTACTCAAGAAGTGATTTTTTTCTCTCCTCCCAATCTTCTAATTTGAGATTCAACAGAGTCATAGACGTTGGCACAAATCTCCTAAGACCTCGTTTTGCTGAGTCTGGACAAAGAGAGGAATCCGAGATGTGACCTTTAAGTCGATCAGTGGTTATTCTATAATCAGTTCTTTAAACACAGTGCATGTGTCAAAGCTACTACAGTCTATTACACCAGACTTTATACATGAATGTGTACTATCTATCTAAGGATTCTGATACTTCTGCTATAATAATTAGGCTCAAATTTATTTAACTTACTATAGTTACTTGAAGATGATTTGACTTTGAAAACTAATAGAAAATCGTAGAAAAATAAATGAGTTAAAATATACTTACTGCTCATTGCCCACCAAAGAATAGCAAAAGGTGGGTGATGTTTTTGCCTGTGTCTGATCCTTTCAAAAAGCCTTCAATAGATTAACATCTAAAACTGAATAATATTTGGGAGTCAACCTCATTCAAACTGACTGCCACTGGAAGTCAATAATAGCAAACCCATAGATAACTCAGTAAATTCTACAGACATTGAGCTAAAATGTCATGTGGCAGTAGCTGTGAGTCATCCACAACACATATTATGACTACTAATGGCAATGTGCATTCCTTCAAGGAATGCTAGACCTATAATGTTTTTGTTTTTATTCCTACTAAACAAGACAAACGACACGTTACTAGTGTCCAGTGGTTGAACCGTGATGTGATGTCAAATCGTTTCTGGAAATAAAACACCTCTGCATGTCTCCACTGGGAATTTAGACCACTCTTATCACAATAAGAGTTCTTGAAAGTGTTAAAAGGATTGCTTCTGCACATAATGCACACAGGTTATAAATAAAAATCTAATCTTCAGTCTTCTTGTCTAAAGTCCTAGAATCACCACCAAGGCTATTCTATTTAATTAAAAATAATGCAGACATCAATCTCTGACGATTCAGTAAATGCTGCGTTATGTCTCTTCCTGAGCAACATCTCAGCTAAGCAGTAAAAACACTTGGTTTTTACCTGGAGGGAACAGAAAGCCAGTAAATGTAACGGTCCTGAATTCCACCAACGTAAATATAGTTAAAAACTCAATTAACTGTTAGATTGATGTTATAGAAAATAAAGGCTTTTGATTTGTGAGAAATTAAAGGTGCTATAGGTAATCTGCAAAACAAATTGGTTTAAAACGTTTTTTATGGCTCTTAGCAACATTCCAACATAGTACAGCTATAAATCTAATGTGGCGATTAAAAAATACATAAATAAAAGTGGTTTTCTCATATTGTCTAAAAGCCAATCACATGTTTTGGACCAAAAGCAACTACTGGACAATCCGGATGTCTGTCTTGCCGAACTGCTGCACTTCCTTGGATCCTCCATTGACGTGCGCTGGTGCATTTAGCTGCAGAATATGCCGGAAGTTAAAGAAGGAAAGAAACACCCGACTGCTGCTGCTTCAATTTTAGGAAAAAAATACCAGAGTCCCAAAAAGAAAAACACATGTTCGGCTAGCAGAAAACAAAAGACATGGACGTAGAAAGAGGAAAAACCAAGGTGAACATCAGCTACTATGAACATACTCATAAATTAGAGTAATTGTGGGCTTTAATTTATTTGTGTACAGCATGCCTTTCTCTTGTAACGTGCACATGTTTACAACGAGACACTGGCTGGGGGTGGAGGTGATGATTAATGAGCGAAGACCTCAGAATAAATCCGATTCGGAAATAGGAAAGGAGCATGAAGGGGTGAGCAGAGCAGATTGAAGGGAGAGTCTGACTGACACAGGAGAGACTTCGAGGATTCACAGAAAAGACTCACATATTCAGTAAAATTCATGATTGTAAACAAAATAATTCTGAGAAAGAGATTAAATTGTTTTTTTTTTTGCAGTCAAGACCTTATGGTCGAGAACCCACATCATGAAGTGCTGTAAAACAAACAAAGCTGTAGTGAAAGAACAGATGTAGGTGTCGACAAAGGAGGTGGTGGATTTTTGTCTCAAGTCATGTCGTCTCATTTCACAGCTTAACTTGAAAAACAAAAGTTAACTGAAATATTGAATGAGTGATTAGCACTTTGACAGACACTTCCTCTGACTAACTCTCTTGAGGATATGTTTACTTCAGCAGAACCTTTCAACACAAAGACACAGAAGGATCAGAGGAGCGAGATTCAGGTCTGGTGAGCTCCACGCTGGGATACATAAAAGGTGAAACCATGTGACATTTTCAGCGGCTATGCAATGCGAGCTCCAGCCTGGCCACAGTGCATTACCTGCTGTGGACCATTACACCCTGACTCTGTGTGGAGGACCTCCACCTGCATGACTCTCCTTCATTTAGACTCATGGTTTAGAAACACTAAAAGCAATAAAAAATAACCTTTTGGAAATCGAGGAGAAAATAAGTATAAACAGCAGATTTCATTGAAGAAAAGCAACCAATTTCATTTAAATGTGGTCAAAAATTACATTTAAAAAAAGATAAGATGAAGTACAACATTTGCTGTTTAGCTTAGATAAGTGTGGGTGTGGCGATATGAGTACAACAGTTTAAAACCTGCTTGGGGACAGCCTAATTATACACTTTAGAGCATATGCTAATGGTGTTTCAGTATTTCTACGGTAACGTCTGAGTGTTTAATGACAGAGAAAGCCTGGGGGTGGGATCAGTAGACTACGGTGTGTCTGCTAATGCTGAGCTGAGCTGCTGCTCTGTCTATTCCAGCGCTCCATCTATCTCTCCATCTCCTCCGTCTTTATGCTTCTATTCCTTCAACCAAACAGCCAGATTTAACACAACCTCAAACACCAGATAGTTTATAATTGTCAATTGTGGGTTGATGGCGGAAGCTTGTACTCTTACAAACTATTCTGAGCAGTCTGAGGGGAAAAAAGACAAGAAAATAAAAAACACAATTCCATGTCGTACAAGTCTGTAGCAGAGAGTTGTTGATTGAATTTCATGGCCACTTTGAACGCCGTAGGGTGTTTTTGATTTCTATTGTGTAATACAGAAAGCTTTATACCACTTTTCTAAGAGGCTAATGAAGATGAAATATAACAATAATAACTTATTATACAGGACTTGTTGAAAAAAACAATTGTTAGTGTTTTAATTTAACTTGCAGGGTTTTTTCAGTTGCTCTTTTAATGAGGAGAAAAAAATATCTGGACCTTTATGATTTGATATGAGTGCAAATATTAAACAGCTGATGCTGTATATGTATTAAAAACTAAATAAAATACAATGAATGAGATAACATATCCAGTGTTGAAACTGAAACAGGTTTATGTGTTTTATGTATGAGGCAATAATTTGTGCTGCATTTCCTCTTTAGATGGATGACTAATTTTGTAGCTGTAAAACAGAAAGCACTTTATTTTCATAGTTTTTTACCTGCTGTGGCAAAATTTTTAAGTAGGTATAAGACAAGTTAAGCAACTAAGTATCTTGTTTTTTAAAACCAGAAACTCATGTCTGCTAATTTTGGATAGATATTGTCTCACTAATGATTTCTTTACCAGTGAATTAAGACTTCGGTATTCTCTCCATGACCTTTTAAATTGTATCTGAATTGTGACAAGCATGGAAAAGCTCCTTTAGTTTGAAGGAACTCGCCAAAAAGTATTTTAATACTTGCCTAAAAGGTTTATCCTTGCTAATTTTCCTGACGCACTCTACAATCAATGCATATTGCTATGATGATCCAGCCATACACCCACAACTGCACCATGCCCAGGGCCCAGTCCTGGTAAGACTTGTTTGAATTGCATCAGGTGAAGCTAAGCATCAGATGTTTATGTCACACTAGAGCAACACTGCTATACAATCAGTGGTGCACACAATATTTTCATTGAGCACTCCTTCACAGCACCACAACTGGATGTGAAGTTCGTCAACGTCTGATGATTGCAGGGCTGCGCGATCGGGACCGTGAATCACTAGAATCACTATTCAACAACACTCAGTCGCTGGCTGAAACAGAACGGCTCTTTATTTAAAACGATTTCAGAAAGCATAACAGTATGAACCCATCAGTTCTATTGTCGAAGCTAATTAGCTACGCACTTGGGTGTTGCAACAAAGAAAGTCCCCAAACATAGTTCCACATGCCAGAGCCCTTCCACAAAGGTGCATATGGGTGGCGGGATCAGGTAAGCGCATGATATCTGGGGTGTGCATGTGCATTAGCACCAGTTACGTGCACACCTGTATATAATGGTAATAGGAAACCAGTGTGGAATCCTGTCAAGTTCTCAAAAAAGAGGCCATGTTGGTGCATGTGGGCCCCACATCATGACACCGGCTCCACACAGGACCCCAACACACTGCTGGGTACAGGCGGCTGTAACGAGCTTCCTCTGCAGGGTGGCTGAGCTCAGCCTTAAGCCTGGGTCACACAGGAGACTTCAGCGCTGCGCCACGGGGCACCCGAGCTGTTTTTTCAAAACAAAAGCATTATAGTCAGTGAAAGTGGTCACACGGAGACCGCCACAGCACGTCCCAGAAGCGCCGGTCAGCGCCCTGCTAAAGATACACGCCAGTTCAATTTCTGCGCCATGGCGCGCCTGAGATGTGGGTGTCACAACATTGTGGAGTACTTTATGACACAGACAGTACGACAATATGCTGAACCGCTACTAGCATGACAAACATAAACAACCACTAGCTGTGGACAAGGAGTGAGTCATTGTGGAATATTTACATAACTGATCTCTAGAAACAGATTATTCCAATAAATATCTCACTTACCCGTTGTTGGAGAATAGTCCTACAAAACAGTTCTGACCAGACACAGACCAAAAGACGCGCTTCATTCTTCCTGTTCTGAGTTCCCACGAGATACTGTGACTATTGCGCGATTTTGCAAGCTGCGTTCAAGGGTGCTCTGCATTTAGGAACATGTCCTGTGAGACCAGAAGACTTTACAAAGACGTAGCGCTACCGCATCAAGACACTGAAGTCCCCTGTGTGACCCAAGCTGTAGAGATGAGGTGAGGAGCTCTATCACCTGAGGAAAGTTCATTGCTTCTCATCAAAAAGTGTCACCTGAAGTGGGTCAGGCATCTGGTAAGGTTGCCTCCTAGTCACCTTCCTCTGGAGGTTTTTCAGTCACATCCCAATGGAAGGAGATCCTGGACATTCCCCAAACGTTCCACAGGAATTATATATATAAATTCTCTAGACTGGGAACACCTTGAGATCCCACAGGTGGAGCTGTAGAGCAGTGATCAGCAACTCCAGTCCTCGAGGGTCACTATCCAGCAGGTTTTAGATGTTTCCCTGCTCCAACACACTTAATTCAAATGACTTATTTTTCCCCTCAGCATGTCACGTTCTGAAGAAGTCTATTAATCACCCATTCATTAGAATCAGGTGTGTTTGAGCAGGAAAACATTTAAAATTGGCCACATAGCAGCCCTTGAGGACTTTCTGATAACTGTTGTAGATTGTTGCTGGGGAGAGGGATCTTGGACCTGTTACTTTCACGTCCCAAACTTGAATGAGCAAAAGAGTATATGTTGTTATGTACTGTATTCATCAGTTTGTATTGTAATAATGCTTCTTTCACACTTGTGCAAATGAACCCATTTAATGTGCTTTCCCTCAACAACACAAATGCTAGCTTTCATTAGCACACTGGTAACAAAGTCAATGAGTGTTCTCTTATTTTGTCCCAGGACTTTTCATAATCAATACATATTTTTCGAGAAAAAAAAAACTCAGTTTCAATATTTGATGTTCTTCTAAAACAATTTTCCCTTAAATCTAAGGTTTAGAGGATTTGCAAACATTATATGTTTTCACTTTACACAGCATCCCAACTTTTTTTTTTTTTTTACTGTCAGAGCCATTTTTGAGCTTTCATTTTGTATTCAAAGACTTTTGTTTTCTTTAGATCAAGGCTATACTTGCTACTGAAGCAGATCATGTTGAAAAGCTTTTTGTCTGTAATGAGGGTTTGTTTTGGTTGGGTGAATCGTGCCTGAATTACATAATTTTAGAGTTGCACTCACACGTCAGCTTGAAGAGGAGCGCCCAAAAAGAAGAGAAAAGAAGAATGGCTCTCACCACAATTACTTGCTTTCCAAACACGGCCCCCTCAACCATCTCCGCATCTTTCCATCTCGCTCTCTACAACTCAATCTCTCTCAGACCTTCTGTCCCTGTCTCACCCACTCCTCCCTCACACATCACACCTCTCATTACTCCGCAGTGAGAGGCCAATCTGAAAGAGGGTGAGTGCCAGTGCCTGCATGATTGGAGCTGTTGCAAATCAGTGCCTCGCTGACCCTTGTCCATCTTCAGTACTGCTCTTGTGACTGGAAGTCAGATAAATCAGACAAACTGAGACTTGGAGTCTGAGTATCTGATATTTCATTGAAGAAACTTGAGGATTTTATTTCTGAAGATAGAAAGGAATGCTGCTGTGTTAAACTAAATTGCTAAATGATGGAAAATATTTCAAAATCTTATCTGTGATTTCAAGAATTCATGACTATTTTAGGATATAACAATAAAAATAATTAAGCCAGGGGGATTGATAGATTAGTTGGACTCACACAAAATAACATTGTTTTGACATCAGCTCAATGAACATCAAGTGATACCTTCTGAGCCACATTCAGCCTCCAAGAGCATCCTTTTCAGTCCATGAAATATTGAAATATATATCAAATATGCACAACTTAATGCAGCAGTCAGTTGTAGCCTAGTTCAGAAATAGCATCACCTCAGCCAATCAGAGTGCTTGCTTACAGCATGTGATCAAGCCCAACTCTTGGAACTTTGTATGGAGATGATTAAATTTCCAAGGTGGTGAGTAGCTGTAGGAAAATAATGAAATCCAACAACAACAGCTGCTAGGCTAAGCTAGGCTGTTTAAATGAGTACCAGTGACCTGAGCAGTGATTAGCAGTGATTTCAGCAGCTGGTGTAAAGTTTACTGTGAAGTTGTTTTGCAAATGGAGCAGTAGTGTACTGTAGATGAGTTAATTGTTGACATGATATCTCCATGTTTGTGTCCAATGTAGCTACACTCAAATAAAAGTAAATCAAGTCTTGTCATTTAGGAAAACACCAATTTTAGACATTTGTTGTCTCAGCTTATACCATTTAACTCAAAACTGTCAGGGTTTGGAGTAGTGTGGGACCCGAGTGTGGAGGACGGAGGCAGGAACAGGTGAGGTGAAACACAAAAGGAAACGGCTCCCATCTACTTAAAGTGCCCATGGCATCGTTTTCCGTGTTTTCTGACTTATCTATCATGTTGCAATGTTGAGTTCTCACCTTAAACCTGCCAGAAAGAGCAAAAAACGGCGTTCATCTGTCTCCTAGTCCAGCCAGTGAGAAGCTCTTCAAGATTTCAGACCCAGGTTTCAAACCGTTTTTTTCACCCCCAGCCCGCTATGAGGTCATAGCGATCCGGACTTGCTTATATGGTAAATTCTCTGCCCACATGCACGTTCACGACACCTGGAGCGAGGAGAACGCCAGCGCTGCTGCCGCCATTGACCATAGACCGTGTAGTGTTTAGTTTCAGTTTCGTTTCACTTTCATGCGACGGCACTGCCCCCTACTGCAGCCAAAGTGTCAGGTTGCCAAATAAGGAGAAACCCAGCAGAACCTGAAGGCGGAGCTTTCTTCTGATCTCTGAGTTGCTCGTTAGGAAATAATTACAGCGTATTTTGAGTTATAATGGTGCAACGCTAATCTAGAGGCATCAAAAATTACATCTGTTTAATATAAAGTGATTAAATATGGAGTCATGGGCACTTTAAATGCTCTTGCTAAGGCTTGGTCACTCCAGTCATCAAAGGACTGTCCGCTAGCAGTGGCTACACCATGCCAGGGACAGTCCAGACTCTTTCCATGTCATTCCATGATGGTGGAATGACCTACCAAGAGCTACCAGAACAGGGGCGTCCCTGTTCATCTTCAAGAAACTCCTGAAGACCCAGCTCTTCAGAGAACATCTTCTAGACTAGAACCTACCTCCCCCTACTCCTCTGTACTCTCTTAAGCTGGGCATACACTGTGCGATATTTTCAGTCGTGGCTCCAAGCTCCTGCACCAACTGTACGATTACATCGCAGGGTTCAATCGGTCACAGCTCATGAGTCATGTTCTCACACTATACGACCCGATGCTCTGATGCAAGCTAATCAAAAAAGTTGAAAATGTTTAACAGCTTGAAAATTAAAACATCATGTTGAATATCATTTATTTATTACAACACACTGGAGAGTTACCAGATACATTCGAACAATTTCTGGCCCTGGAGTAAATTTAGTAGATGACCCCTACTTCCGATGATAGAAAAAATAAATTGATTACAAAAAGTTTTCAGAGTAAAAGTAAGATGATTTAATTTTCGAACTTCTTTCTATGTATACTCTCACCGAATGCAAAAGTAGATCTGTAAGCACTTCAGTGAATTATTCATGTAAAAAAAAAAATCCACTTTCTTTGCACTCTGTTTTTAATGCTGAGGAAATTGTATGACATATTCAAGACGAATTATGCCGGAATCTCACCAAGACCTGAATGTCAATATTGCTTATGAAGCATTAAACTTGAGAACATTGTCAGCTGGGTTGTATCGCGCACTGGCAAACTGTGCTGACTCCCCAATTATGTGTACAATGATGCTTACAGAATACATCAGAAATGCTGCTGATTACTTGTTGTTCATCACAATTGTTCCATAGGAACATGACTCTGAATTTAAATGATTTATGCCTAAAAAGTGGCTGTGCAAAGAGACACACATGTAAGTAAGTAACTTATATATGAATATATATATAGCACCTTTCACAGGTCAAAAACCACAAAGTGCTTCACAAAACACAGAAGAGAAAAACATGAAAGAAATAATAAGAACATAAATATCATGCAGCATAAAACTAGTTAAAAACCAGCCTCAGTAAGTGAGTCTTCAACTGCTTCTTAAATGAATCAACAGATTCAAGGCAGCGGAAAGAGGAAGCAGAGCATTCCACAATCTGAGGGCCACCACTTTAAAAGATTTATTTCCTCTGGTTTTAAAATGCATTTGAGGAACCATCAACAGCCTTGGACTGGTAGATCGTAGACTACGAGAAGGGCTGTAGGGTTCTGGAAGGTCAGAGATATTTAGTCAGGGTTTTGACCACAGAGACCCTAAAAGTAAATACTAAAAAACAAAAGTAATGTGCTGCCTCTTTGGAGTATTGGTTAAAAGCCTTGCAGAAGCATTTTGAACTGAATGGAGGCGGTCAAGATCTTATTGAAACAAGTAAAAAGGCTTTTGCAATAATAAAGACGAGATTAAATAAAAGCATAAATAATCATCTCCAACTTTACTTTCAACTGGAGTTTGAAGCTTAGAAATATTTCTTAGCTGAGAAAAATAATTTTGAATTAATCTTCGGGAATGGCCCTACAAGTAGTCACAGAGCCAGTTTGATGCTTCTAAAACAACTTTAAATATTCATTTGGCTTAAATGAACAGTAAAGGTGAATATCATCATGACAAGACAATCTGCTTGATCATTTGTCCTTGAGGGAAAGTATACAAAAGGAAGAGAACAGGACCCTGTGGTACCCCACATGTCAGGTTCAATGCACAAGTTAAACATGTTAAAAGTTTGTAAATTAAGAAAATGTTCTACATTTCTTAACAGATTGAAACCTTACCCTTCATGAAATGTTACACAATATATATGAGTTTAAATGTACCAAATAAATTAGCTTTTAGCTCATTTTCCCCCAGAATACCTGCCATGAGAAAGATGCATTAACTAAATAGATGATAAAAAAACAAACAAACAGCAGCCTGTAAAACCACAGTATATGGTTTGTTTATGATATAGATATACCAATCTGACTTGACTACAAACAATGCATTCCAGGCATCTTAGGGGGGATTTGTTCTGAAATAGAGTAAATACCTCTGGAAACTTTACATGTGCAAAAAACACACCAAAATCTACGGAGAATCCCAAAACACCCATTAGAAAAGGTATGAAAACGAGGACATTTTATTTTTATATAAAACAAAGCTGAGCCATAACAGCATGCAGAAAACCACCAAACCTTTTTGTGTCACAATAATAAAACAGCCAGCTTTTCTACTGCAAAAGAGAGTGTCAGCCTTTCACTAGAATACTTTATGCATTGCTGTATGGCTGAGATGCATCAGGGGGTTGTTCAGAGAAATAGATCAAAATCACTTTTTATGCAACAGTCTCAGTCTCAAACCAGCGAAAGCCAAAATCTAAATAGTACGCTTGATTTGTTTTTGACATTCATGTAGTGAAAAACTGAAAATAAAATATTGGTTTCTGGAGGGCATATTTTCCTTTTTTGTTTCTACGATTGAGCAGTTCCAGCTCAATGGCCCCTCTCACATCATGAATACATAACATTAATGGGTTCATAAATCTGTTAAAACAGAGGCAGACAGTCGTGCAGATTTGGGCCACGTTTAGACTCGTGAACAGTGGTGTGAAAAAGTGTTTGTCCCGTTCCTGGTTTCCTACTTTTTGTACATTTGTCACACTTAAATGTTTCAGATCATCAAACAAATTTAAATATTTGACAAAAGATAACAGAAGTTAACACAAAATGATTTACTTGTGGAAATTGATGTTTCCCCTTAATAATAAAACACCTTCATTTAGAAAGTGCATTTTGTGTTTACTTGTTTTTCCTTTGTCTAATATTTAATTTTCTTGGGCCTCTCCGTCTTTCACTTTTTCAGATCCAGGTTGTGGGAGCAGCATCCCAAGTAGGGAATCCCAGATTGACCTCTCCCCAGTCACCTGCCCTAGCTTCTCTGGCAGGACCCCAAGATTTTCCCAGGCCAACCTGGAGATGTACTTCCTCCGGTGTGTCCTGACCCGGGGGCCTCCTGCCGGTAGGGCATTCCCAAAACACCTCCCGAGGGAGACGTCCAGGATGCATCCTCACAAGATGTCCAAACCACCTTAGCTGGCTCCTCTTGACTTGGAGGAGCAGCAGTTCTACTGAGTCCCTCCTGGATGTCTGAGCTCCTCACCCTCTCTCTAAGGCTGAGCCCGGCCACCCTGCAGAGGAAACTCATTTCAGCCACTTGTGTTTGCAATCTTGTTCTTTTGGTCACTACCCAAAGCTCATGACCATAGGTGGGGATTGGAGCGTAGATCAACCGGTAAATGGAGAGCCTTGCTTTCTGGCTCAGCTTCACAACAACAAACTGGTTCAGCGTCACTTAAAATACATCACTGTAGATGCCGCCCCGTTCCACCTGTTGACCTCTAAATTTGTTTTGATGATCTGAAACATTTAAGTGTGACAACCATACAAAAAAAAAAAAACCCAGGAAATCGGGAAGGGGGCAAACAATTTTTTCCACACCACTGTACATTTAAATTTTAATAAAAAATCTGAGTCAAAGAAAACAAGAATGACCAGGCTCAGGCTGTAGCTGACAAAATCTGTGTGTACAGTATAAGATCAAAAGAAAGAAGTACATGGCTGAAAGTCAAACAGGAGCATGTGTAAGTAAACAATACTTACGCATCCACCTGTGGCATCAGATCCAACTTGCTGGGGAAGATCTCAGAGAGTAGCACTCGAGTGTAGGACTTGCCCAGAGAATGAAGCTTTGACTCCAGGTGCTAGAAAGAAAGAAAGATGAATCTAAAAGCTCAGTTTAAGGACCTCCACAATAAAACAATTACTTTAACCTTCTTCAGTGATTAATAACTTGCGTATTTTGTGATTTTACCTTATTGTTTTTAGTGATTGCTATAAAATAGCAGACTGCCTAATGTAGTTGTAATATTATTATAGTAAAACACCCAAGATACTTGTGTATTTTGAATCACTATCACTGTACTTGTTATTTATCTGGATAATATACTCATCAGCCACTTTATTAAGTACACCGGAGGGTCACCGGTTCGATCCCCAGCTCTGGCTGGGTTAGATTGTCGTTGTGTCCTTGGGCAAGACACTTCACCCAACTTGCCTGTGTGAATGTGGGTGTGACTGTGTGTGAATGTTGGTGGTGGTCAGAAGGGCCGATGGCGCAGAATGGCAGCCTCGCTTCTGTCAGTCTGCCCCAGGGCAGCTGTGGCTACAGAGGTCTGTCATAGTTTACCACCACCGGTGAGAATGTCTGTGTGAATGAATAATGCAACTCTGTACAGCGTCTTTGAGTGACCTAGAAAAGCGCTATATAAAACTGATGCATTATTATTATTATTTATTATACACCGAATCAGCCAATAAGCTCGATGTAACTCAGTGCATTTAAGGCATCTAGATGTAGTGAAGATGACTTGATGAAGTTCAAACTGAGCATCAGAATGGAGAAGGAAGGAGATTTAAGTGACTTCAGTGGTGTGGCATGATTGGTTTCTAATGGAATGGTCTGAGTGTTTCCAAAACTGCTAATCTACTGGGATTTTCACTCACAACCATCTTCCAACAAAGAAATTACTCAGTGAAAATGTCTTGTTGATGTCGGATTTATTGAAGGCAAAAACCACTCTAACATTAGCAAGCCGTACCTAATGAAACGGCCAATGAGTGTATATTAAGTACTGCAAACAACATATACATACCTGACAAAAACAGGTACATCTTAAAAATTTGAATATCGTGAAAATGTTCAACATTCTTTGTCACTCATTTCAGAAAGTGAAACTCATATAATACAGATTCATTACACAGCGTGAAATATTCCAAGCCTTTATTTCTTGTAATTTTGATGATTATGGCCAGGGGTGCACACTATTTTTTCATCAAGGTACTCAAGGGAGAACCTGGCGTTGACGTCTGGTATGCACCACATCTCCGTGGTGGGGGATGATACGTTGTCAGTGCTGGGCATGTCTGAATTACGTTCGTGTGTTGGACATGCTGCGATTGTGTGTGTGTAGCTGGTGCTGCGCGAGTGTGGAGGTGCTGTGAGTGTGTGTGTCGGAGGTCCTGCTGTGTGAGTCTACTAACTTCAGGGGCCATGTGAGCACTCAATTGCTGCGCTGCAACCAGACGTGAAGCTCGTCAGAACGCGGGCTGCACAATCAAGACCGCGAAAGCGCTGGTCCACAAAGGCACGTTCGGGCAGTAGGTTCTGGTACACATGCATGATATCTGGTGTGCATGCGTACTGGCGCACAAGTTATGTGCACCCCTGATTATGGCTACAGATTATGAAAACCAAAAATTTAGTGTCTCAAAAAATAAGAATATTAAAGGATATTTTCAACAGAAATGTCTAATAAATCTGAGTTTTAGTTTCTGAAATGAGTGACAAAAATATTGTACTTGTTCACATCATTCTAATTGTTTGAGATGTACCTGTATGTCTGAACAAACAGCAGATTTTATTATCTATTTTCTATTGTGCGGTTATATTTAAAAGTATGTTGTCAGTTGAAGTTATAACTCATGAATGCAGCCAAGTGCAACAGTAATCCTGTGTGTGGGTGAAATAACCACTAATTTAAGATGCATATTGCTTTATAAAATCATGTTTTATAAATGACTGGGGTGTTGCATGATGTGTACTATGTGTAACACAACTAGAGACAGATGTGTGTACGTGTTGGTTTGCATGTTGTTTGATGATATATAACAACAATTCTACATGCAGCAAGAGAGTGGAACCAACCATCCTTTCTCCTCCAAATGCTTAAAGTTAATCCTGGCCTTAAGTAGTGTTTTGGCTGACACTCCAGCTTGGGAGCTGTGATAAATATGTCTGGTATCTTAAAGCCCTTTAACCCATCACTTAACATCTCCAATCTACGTTTTCTAGCTTGTAAAGCTCTACTACATGACACAAATTAAAGTGAACAGTTTTCTCTTCACTCTCATCCCTCTGAGCTCTCAGTGAGGTTATTCAGGGGGTTGATATACTGTAAAAATCTCAGTAGGTAAGTTATTTATAGAAACCTTAGTCTTAGAAATCCTCAAACAAGCACTGATCCATTTACACAAATCTATATTCTGGTGATTGCGTTTTGGGTGTTTTTACTTTATAATCAAACAAGGGACTCAAGGATTACCAGCTGAGAGATTTAATTGAATAATCACAAGTTCAGTTAACAAGATACAGACAGTATGTAATCTGGATTTCTCTCTGAGCAAGAAAAACAATCTTTATTACCTCATCACCTTTATGGCAGCAATCTGAAGCAGTTACATTCTCACAACCAGGCAGGTTTTCATAAAAAGATTGTAGACTCTCGGAGTCTAAGCAGAATTTCTCTGGGTCAGTGTGACATTACCCAACCAGAATATTATTAGACATGAAGTTTTAGTTTTCATTCATAATTCTCAAATTCTAAAAGAGCAGGATGAGCAACGTAGAAGGAAGAACCTTCTACTCTGCCACGTCCTTCAGGTACTACATGCCCTTCTTTTTCTTTTCTCTCTCTTTCCAGCCATAACATTTCCTGAGTTAAGCATTTAAATGTTGACTCACAATCACTTCCCACTCAGCAGTAACCAGCTGCTTTGTTTGCTGGAGTCTATTTGAGTTTGCAAAATTATATCATAAGTAGGGCTGCAACACCGTCGCTTTATTAATATACTTCATCACATTTTGTTACCTCTGCCTATTTCATTTTATTGCCTACTTACTTGCTTGTGCTTGTTGTTTGCTTTTGTCACTACATGTTGCACCGTGAAGACTGAAATCTTTACTTCGCTGTATGTCTGGCATATGTATAGCAAATTGACAATAAAGCTGACTTTGACAATATATTGAAAATGTATTAATCTTGTGACATCAATATTTTAAAGGTTCCATATTCTACACTTTATATGCACCCTGAATCATTTCTTTTACATCTTGTAGTGTTATAAACCCTGGGGTTTATTCTACACCTTCCGTAAGAACACTAATGGAGTTTTGTTAGTTTTACACAAAGGTTGAACCTTGACACTATCACTCTTTTAGTGCCTGAACGGGGATATTTCTCTAGGTTCTTTAATTACAGGGAATTAGTAGGACCTTATTTATATTGACGAATAGAAGCTTGAGTCATGGAGCTAGACTTCATTAATTTTATTAAGAAACACATACGACAAATATCACAGATAAGAAAGAGGTAGTTAGCAGGTATTCAGCATTAAGTCATTCACGATGGTAAGGTGTTCTGAATTGAATCTTAAATAAGTTTTAGCACTCTGAGTCTCATGATGTTTGGAGACTAGGGATTTACTTAATTTAGATTAAGGATTCTGATGGAGGGGAGCTAGTTACGGATGGATCAGTAACTAGTTTGAGTGAGCTAATGTTGTTAGCTTTAACAAGAGGCCTTTAAGTTTACCAGAGTTGTGGGACTTAACTGCGTTCCCTGGATCGTCACTGTTGGGGGTCGGATGAGACACGCGGAGGTGAGGTTTTCCCCCTCGGTCAGGATCAGACGGCTGCGGGGGTCGAGGACCGCCGAAGGCCACAGGTGTCGTCCGTAGATACGAAGTTAGATAACCCATCTCTAGCAGGGAGCATCTAGGCCTGGCCTTCCCATAACAGAGCGTCAGACTGAAGGTGTCTGACCTCAGAGGGAAGCTGGTTTCATCGGCTCAGACGGGCTGGGGTACCGTCTCAGGGGGAGCCGGCAACTAGCGTCAGCTGTGTAGGGTTTGACAGCTGAGAGGAGGTCTGGTCAGCGTCAGACCAGAACAGCTCTCGTCTTCTCTTAGCTTGTTCAGCTTGTTTCTCATTGAACTGGCTCTCTAGCTTCCGGGGTCGGAAGTTAAAGGGAGTCTAAAAGACGTGGGCCAATGAGGAGTTATTAATGTCACGTGACTCAGACCGCTAACTCTTATTGGTTGTAGTAATGAGTGACATGGTTGTCAGAACCTTTATCAGTATATGTGTGAAATACTACTGAAGCAGATCAACATTCATTAATGCTGGAAGAAAATGCATTAATCATTTAAGACATTTTAAGACAGTGGATTAAAGGTAGTGTCCTTTAGAATGAGACATCAAAGAGTCTTTAAGTTTTATTTTTAACTAAAGAAAGTCTTCTGAGTCTTCCGACACGACCGGGTCCTGGAAGGAATGTTGATTCAGGTTAAGTAATAACAGAGTCATTTTATTCCAAGTTATTGGGAAAAAGATGGTTATTATTTGTGATGATCTAGAGGTCAAAGTTCAGAGGTAGTAACGCATTTGGGTTCGTTACAATCTCAATGACATGTAAATGTTCTGCATTGGTCAAATTTACCCTTACTTTAAGTGCAGCTGATGTTCTTCCACCCCTTATTAACCTCCTAAAGCAAACTTTCCTTTCAAATGAGTGGGGCAGTTGGGAAGCCAAGCTTTGTTGATGAAACCATCTACGAGGCAACTGCCGTGCTTTGCTCGTAGCTTCACGATGACTGTTTGATAACGTTTGTGAGGATGAGTGCTCCCATGGTTTTTAAAGGGTGAGGTGGGTTCAGGTAGCCAAAGGTGCTTGTGATCTGCTCTGTCCTCTAGAGAGGAGTGGTCTTTTCCCTTCTTGACATCAGCAGGGGAAAGATTTAGAAACCACCCGTTTTAGCATTAGCTCAAAACACATTTCCCAAAAATGAGAATAAGGAAGTGAAAACGGTGAAAATATTTTAACACTTTTGGGTCTCAGACACAGTCTTTGGGACTGATATGTCTGTTAAAAGATCTTTAAAAAATGAATTTAGCTTTATGTGGGACTTTAAAGAATTGCAAAAGACTACAAACTGTATAACAAAAATGTGTTTTTAGCACTGTGGTGGGCCACCACTGCTGTAAATACTCACAGCCTGCACATACAGTGTGTGAGTATCGTGATGACAGAAAATGCTGGTCTATAGCTAGCGAATACTGTACCCTAAAATCATGCACTCATAATCATATCAAAGATGAATTTCCAAATTGCTCAAACATTTCCACTATTTGTATCTAAACATTCTTCATCAAGCATATGGCTACTTAAACAGAGCTATTTACAAAATGTAAAGTAGTAGTAAACAAGCTACCACTCAAAAATACTTTGTAAACAATTGGATGCAAAATCGTTCTCTGATAATTACCAAACTTCAAATAAACAGATGATAAAAGCAAATTCTGCAGAGATATTTGCTGAATAGAAGAAACCATTGTTGGTTGTTGCTGCCCCTACAGAACCAGCTGTCTGAGCAGGACACATTTAGACTGAACTTCTGGGTTTTGAGTCCAATAAGAATCCAGCTGCATTGCAAATTAATCCCCAGAAGATTTTATCCATAAAGAATTGGTAATAATGTAAAACCCATCCAAACCTCCCCTGAGGATAAACCTGTAATGTACTTATATAAAGGTCACCTTTTCAGGTATGAAACAATCAGATGGATACTAGCAAACTGAATTGTCAATGTTCCCCACATGCATGTAATTCGCTTACTTTAGGCAACTCTAGAAAATATATCCAACAAAGAGTTGTGCTGTAGAGACGGTAAACTGTGTGAAGTTGAGGCAAATTATATTTATTTGGCATTTTCACTGCATCTAATGAGCAAGTTTTCCAAGGAAGTGTTTGGGACAGTGTGGCATACCATCTATTTTGCAAAGGGGACAGATCAATACTCAGCCCTGGAGAGGAAAGGGCACAGGCAGAACTGGTTCTCCTTTTCCTCCTAAGTTGAAGTTACATCACACGCCTTGAGCATAAACCCTGACAGCAGGATTCATGTATCAATAAATTAACATTCTCAGCAAGTTTAAGAAACTTCCCAGCTGCCTCTGCCTTTGAGGTTGTGGGCAGTTGACGGAGGTGTTATGAGTCCAGAAGGCAACCAAACAGAGAGTAGAAATCCCACAAAATGCTCCTTAAGTGAGATAAAGGTACAAGCATCGCTGATATCCATCCTCCCAGGGAGGATTAGGAGACATTTCTATGACTGTGCTCTTATCAGAGATAGTTCTGTTCTTTCACTTGTGAGGTTATCTGACACCACACTTCTTAATCTCGGCAGATCGCTATGGGAGGGCTGGAGCATTTTTATTCAAATCTCCTTAAATCTTTTCCCCTCTGCCACCTTAAAATGAAATGTCTCCCTTTGCTCTCATTTTGACATTTTAACATCAATGCTAACTTGATCATTCAAGTCTGGATTTTTACAAACAGGAAAAGTACTCCAGCAGAAGCTTGGAAACACGTATCAACTTTAGAAATGTGGGTAACGTGGTTTTAAATCTTTAACATTTAGCATTTAAGCGATGGTACATGCATACTGAAATGCATAACTTTTGGTTTCATAAAGTTTTAAATGCACAGACTTTGTGTATGTTTTAGAAAATGTACAACAGATTATATTTGACTTTTTGTCATCAAAGACGTAAATAAAGTTGTTAAAACTTCTTCCAAACATTGCTAAATCAAAGATAAGACTGTCTAGAGATGTGTGACCACATCATACCAAATGTGAAATAACAAGCTGCTTGTCCAAATGGTACAACATGTCATCAAATCACTTGTCAAAGAAACTCTCGGTGCCAAGTATTACAAGCCATTGCACAAGATGCCCCAGGACAAGTATACTGCTGAAACAAGGATGCAAACTCACCTCTAAGACTTTGGGACTGCCCTGGCGCCCTAGTGTGCCCAAGATCAAACCCCATCTGTCGGCCAGTCGGGCCCTGTGAATAGCCTGCAGCCTTAAAGCACGCATGGCCTCATGGTCGTAGTACTCCCTGGAGAACACCTTGCTGTATGGGTCATATCTGCAAACAAGCAGAGGCAGAAATATGCTGAGACATATAGATGTTTTGACATGAGTGCACAAATGTAAACAGGCGTGTTGTATCATTACCAGATGTTGTTCAGGTATCTGTCTTCAGGACAAAATGCAGATTGATAAATTCAATCATGAAAAGCCGTCGGGTATGACAGGAGCTTGAGTGTTTTAGGGGAAATGAATGTATTTGTGAGCTTTTAATCTCCTTTTCTCTGATACAAGAGGTACACTTGAGATTAAAATCTTATTTATGAGAGAGACAGCCGTGATCTGTGTGACATCACATGTATGTCTAAGAACATCCTTTTACCTGAACGCAAACAAGCTCCCAGTCAAACAGAATTACATTTTCATTATATATTCTAAAGGCACAGAAAAAAAAAGATGTCTAATTTAAAAAATAATTGAAGGAAACTACAAAACGATCTTCAGATGATTAAAATATCAACTCAGTTTCTAAGATCATCAATAATGTTCATAACATTCCTTTTATTCTCTCTAAATCTGCTTGTTTTTACCTTTTTTTCAAATTGCGCAGTAGAAATACATCATTCGTGCATTATAAATTGCATTCAAATAATGTTTAAATTGATTTTAAGGACATAAACAGCAGATACGTAAAAGTATCCATCAAATATATGAAAGGTTCTGACAAAACATGGTGCTTTTTATTTCCTAATACCTGTAGGCAGTAATTTCTGGGTTTGCAATCATGATCGACTCCAAGTGAAATCTTCCATCTCCAAGATAACTGCAGAAAAACAGACAAATTAATTTCTGGAAATAAAAAAAGAATAAACAATTTCTTCAAAATAATTGAAACTCTGAGAGCTGATACAGAATAATAATACCCCATCTTTCCAAACAACTTTCTCTCCCTATATATTAAAATATCTTCATCTCTGCAGCCTCTTCAGACCAAAGTGATTGAAGCCAGGAGGCCTGAGGCCGAGGTGGAGGGCTGCCAACATGAGTGGTCTGGGAACAAGACCCCAACGATTGGAGCATGCTGTTTACCGAGAACACAAATCCTTTAAATAAACTCAGA
Organism: Callopanchax toddi; assembly: GCA_006937965.1. Taxonomy (NCBI): domain Eukaryota; kingdom Metazoa; phylum Chordata; class Actinopteri; order Cyprinodontiformes; family Nothobranchiidae; genus Callopanchax; species Callopanchax toddi. Next base: position 4,904,452 of record SSNR01000003.1, on the reverse strand, counting down.
GTTTGATTGCTTTGCTCATGCAGAGAGAAAGTTCACCAACTACAAACTCAAAAAAATATATACAAAAAATACACATTTGCATATTGATGTTTAAAAAGAAACATAAATTTGCAAACAGGGTGAGGTTGAGAAGAGTCCTGCTGTTACCATGAGGGGGTCTGCACCTCTCCCTAATTGGGACATGCAAATAAACCCACTAATTGGTTTGTTTGTGGGCAGCTTAAAGTAGTGTACAGGTTGTTAGCTGTACAGACAACTTGGAAAAAAGGCTAGCCCAGACTTTATATGCAGTACGTGTTTGTCTAAAGGCACACACCTATTTCTCTGTACGTGCCTGTGTAATAAAACTGAAAGACAGAACATAATGAATTCAAGCACAGCCTCTGCTGCATTGCTTCTCTTTAGTTGGAAACATCCCAGGTCTTCACATAATTACATCCCCAACAAGAAACCTGCAGCGCTTCAGCCCTGTTGTCCTGTAAAGAGGCCGGTGTGCTCGATTTGAGCCTTCCTCTCTATGCTTTTGCGTTATCGTCACATGCACACATTGTTCTATTCTGTGAAAGAGCTTGAGCAGCAGACAGAAATGGTCCACTGATCATTTCTTAAAACTCTTTTCAATGCAGTTTCCGTCTCTTCGGATGGGGGCTTTTTCAATGCTTCAAGATGAGCCTCAATAACTGGTACTGCTATTCATTCTCAATATAGTAGTTCATGCAATGCATTTACGACTTGTGCGTTTGGTATTTCTGGTGCACTGACTCATTTCTAATTAATATGAAATAAACTAAAGTTAAAGATTAATTGATTACTTTATTGAAGATTATGAAAACATGCACTGTTCGAATATGGAGCAGAGAATCTTTTTGTTAGAGACACTGAGTTATCAGTTTTGTCATTAACTTGATAGTAATTCATTAAAGTCAAAGGAAACTTAATTACAGGGGAAACTATTACTCTCTAATTAAGCTTTCAGTGAAGCTGCTGCAGCATAATAAACACTTTCTTATCTGGTTGCTGCACCAGATAGAGATTTATGGTTCATGTTAGGAGGGCTTAGGCCTTTACCATGTCAATATGTTGCTCATGTGTGATGATATAATCCTATTTGTGTTGAATGCGCATGTGAGGAAAAGAGAGAGATACGAAGTATCAAGCAGGCTGATCGATTGTTCTCAATGCTCCTGCTCACCTCAAATGATGCATGAAAGACATTATGCATTAGATTTGCAAGTGAAACACAAACTCTCATACGACTATCACTTGTGCACATGTGAAAGCACTTTTGTGTGCTGGAAGGTTTTAATCACCTGGACTAAATGACTGAATGTGTGTGGATCAGACGCAGGAGAAAATTCACCTCTGCATAATTAAATCAGGTGAATTACATTATCTCATCGTCTGCAACGAAACACAGAATTTGCTGCATGTTGATCAGCATGAGAAGGAACGACTCAAAGCAGCTGCAGGCTTGTTGTTTGCTTAGCCTTGACGCTTTGTCAAATCACGCTCTCCTCTTCAACACTTTGAAAAGTCTAACCTGCATGGTGTTTATATGAAAACACAGACGAGCTGCTCTTTTAGGACTTATGCAACTACTGACTGGATTTATTATGGGGGGCTTTTTCACAGAAAATGAGATAACTTAAAGTAGGCAATCACGTGAGCTGCAACAAATTTGCAAACTGTCATGTGTTGCGGAGTCTATCAGTTTTCACCGTCAACATGTCACAGTTGGAGACGTACTTTGCAAAATAACGTCTTAAAAACTTGGGAAAATTTGCCAAGGATGTGGCTATGTTGCAGTTTGAAACAGCCAAAAGTGTCAAGCTTTATCCAATTCAGCGATTTTTCACAGTGAAAATGTATTTTTAGTCTCACTTCTCTGGATTAGCGTCCGGCTTTTTCTGGATGCATGTAGACACATAAAACGAGTTACCTTTGCTGTTTCATGGGAGAATATTGTATGATCAGGAATAAGAATTATGGTGGCAATGACAATGGTCATTTCTGCATTTCAGGATATATAAAACTACAAAAAGGAAACTGATGATGGGCTTAAAATGTAGATTTCTTACATTATAGCATCAACGTGGCGATCCAAGCGAGGAGATGTACAGCCCAAAATTTCTCCTGGTGATAGAGGGCGACACTGGGGTACAAGCACATCATACTCTGGCTTCAGAGCCGAACTCACAGCCTGTAATATGCAGAAACAGAAGAAATAAAGCACAGAGGTTTTTAACAGGTAAGAAGATGGGTCTTGTCATTCTCTTTAAATGGATCTGATGTCCTTGAAATTAGCAATAAATGTTCATGAGGGCAGACAGATGTCCCTGCTGGAAATAATGTTTTTCCTTCTTTGGACAATTCAGAATTTCTGAAATGTATAACTATAACATTTTGCTTGATCTGCAATTATAGCCAAACACAACATGAAAATCTAACTAGAATAACAAAATAGAAGTAGGTTGGAGTTTTCTTGTTCTTGATAAACACACACACACACACACACACACACACACACACACACACACACACACACACACACACACACACACACACACACACACACACACACACACACACACACACACACACACACATCAGGCCTGACGCCCACCTGGCATTTCTTCTAACAGATTCTATAATGATGTGGATGAAATATTCAGTTTTCCTTCTGAAAACAAAAAGTTTTTGTTCATTAGCATTTTTGTGACAACTTTATTGAGAAACCCTCAACTTTTCCCCCTAAACTTAGTTTTTCACCTAGAAATAAAAGACTATATGATGCACCTTCACCACGCTTTAAGATGGAGTTCTGTATAAAACACTTCCAAAAAATTAGCTGTAAACATCCAGGATGTCAATGTCCATTTTAAAATATCATTTTTTCCCTTTATTAAAAAGAAATACCATAACTGACAGTTATATGCAATGTTTTAAACTCAGATTATATTATTTTACAATTTGACCATGAAAAGTTGTTCGTCATCCATCTTTTAGGAACAATCACATCAAAGGTTTTTTTAAACACTACACTTAAACAAATAACAGGTAACGAAAAGGCCAGTGAAACTGAAATAACCTCAGAATTCATCCATCACATCAAAGCTTCACTTTCTGTTTATTTCTTACTGCACGGTTTAGAGGTTAAGCACTAGTGCTTATAAAGGCTAATTTTATGTCAATCTTATTGTTTATTTTTATTATGATAAAAGCACTGATTGCTGGGTGAGTTAGTTGGGTTGCTATTTAAGGTATAACTCATTAGATGAAAGAAGTGCTGATCAGATTTTTTTAGCTAAGCAAAGCTTTATTTTCTATTCAGTGCTGTGGGTGTGAAACAGAAATAGTCTAGAGATCTGAGCATCTCACTGAAGGACAGTTTTCAGACCATGTTTTCACCCATGCATACACAACTATACTGATGCACAAAAACATACATGGACGCATGTACACACAAATGCACTGAAACAGCCAAACGTACAGTATAATATTACCCCAGAGGGCAGAGCGTGATTTAAAAATAGTGGTGGTTACATTAGCGAAGGCCCACAGAGGCGCTGGAAAGCAGTAGAGCACATTATAGAACAGGAAGGCAGCAAGCCAGAAAGATGGATGTTAAAGCTTAATACTATAACTGTTGCCACTGCTTATGTAAAGAGCAGTCCTGAGCATGACGCTGAACTGAGAGGCTTTCCGAGGTCACTGCACCTTTCAAAGCAAAAATAACTGCTGCCAGATCTGACAAACCCACACTTGAACCGAGCTAAGAGGAGTGTTCATAAAAGCCAGGAACCACAAAAAAACATATTGTGCAAGCGTTCAGATGAATGCATGTCTGTACTTCTGCACAGCGCATACAAATAATTTTATATAACAGAACAAAAACAAACACAAGTGACAACTGTGAATAAAGAGGAGTTTAATTTAAAATGCAGTCTATTCAATGTGCCTCTGCTCCTCTTGAAGCTAAAATGAGCACCTTCACATACAAAGAATAGCAATGATTCGTCACCTGCAATGCTGCCACAAATTGAATAGTGCTGACAAGCGCCAAGGATTTTCCAGGAGGGAAGTTGAACTTGACAGTGTCCAGGAAATGCGCATTGTCCATCTGGATATCCACAAACACATACAGCATCTTAATGCCTGCAGTGGAATCTATGGGAACTGCAGGAAGGACAAAAACAAGAAAAAGACAGATGAATAATTCACTTTCACGTCAAGTAAACCTGCATTTACTGCACTACTGATGGCGCCTCAAACATTAACGCGCAGAACATGTGCAGACATACAGCTATATGGGACCCATGCATGCACATTTATAGCTACCAGCTGGCGTCTGCAAGATATAATTGAAAATCATTCAGATCAAGTTGCTAGCTCATGCAGGAACTGATGCAAAGACCTCAATTATTTAGGGAAGGAGGGGGACACATGTGATTGCTATTAATGCCATTAATTTCATAGGCCATTTACCACGCACTCGGGCTTAGCTAGAGACGTGCCGAGGTAGATGCTGAGCAAAGTAGTCCAAGAAAAGAGGTGAGAAGGGAGTGCATAAAATGGAGGAATTACTGTTTGTGTTCATAATTGCAAATATTCCACTTTTTATGTTACATAATATTTACGCAAGGGGATTTGTTGTGCTAATTAAATACTGACCATATGTGGGTAAAATTAAGGAACCTACTCTTGATGGTCCAGTATAAAACTACTGAGACATGTTAAAGTCCAGCACAACAAGGTACAGAAAATGTAGAAAGAAATGCTGCTCTCTTTACAAAAACAGATTGGAAAAAAACCCAGCAGTGAACAATAAGAAACCCCAGTAGAAATAGGCTGGAAAAGACTAATTCAATTTAGGAGCAGGGGGGAGGCGATTGCATCGTCAACTATATAAAGTTCAAACGATTTGGCATGAAAGATAGGAGTGGAAAAAGTAATAGGATACCGCGTGTGTGAATGTGTTTTTGGTTTGGAGTGCGAGAGGTGGGGTGTCAATTAACTGGAAACAAAAGTGATGAATGGTCTCGCATCTCAGCAAGCAGGAAAAGGCAAAGATATGAGGAGTGATTCAAAAAGCTGCAGGGCACGTGGAGTTAAACCAGAAGGCTAAAAGGGTCGGGCCGAATCTGAGACTATCAGCTATGTGTTGCTTGTTTATAGACACTCCCAAAATGTAAAGGGCAGAGCAAAGTGACATCGATCTGTGTTCACATTAGCATGGTAGCCTGAGTGCACTTAGGTGCTGCAATTAGAGAAACAGTCAATGAGATAGACAGGACTCACTTGCATGACTGGATTTATTCTCATGTGTTACTGCAATAAGGTCTAATAGCTCAGTTGCTTATTAATGTCCATGTAAACAAATACACAGGCACTTTGAAGGTATAATGATATACTAGCTGGTATATAGGTAGGTTGTTAAACATTTATTTATAGGAGTTAATCTCATATATACAGCATTTAAATGTGGCACCCTTCAATGCTGGATTGAGATCCTGCTATGATCTTCATGACCTCCTTGACCCATTAGAAATTGCAGCAAATTTGGACCTCCACAAGCTCTCCAAAAAGAGTGTCCCAAAGAAGCGCCTGCTTTCTTTCTATTCTCACCCAATTAAAACTGTTTTACCATTTTCCCAAGTCAGTTTTTACTATTTTAATTCTGTTGCCTGAGCTCATCATAACGCGTCACCTCCCATGTCCCCTCCCATCACATCACACAGACAGGAGAGGCTGCAGGAGCTGTAGCAGCCAAAATATGATCTCTCATTCTTTGTGAACATCATTGCAACATGTGAAGATGTAGACTGTTAGGAAAATCCAAAATTTGTTAGATCACATTTTGATATTGACAAACTGCAAAACTTTATGTGGTTTATAGTAAGTTCCATTTTTAATGTCTTATTCTGTGATTTTGTCCATGTTTTCCAGATCACTGAAAACCATAGGGCCCTGGCTATTCACTAGAAGACTAGCCTATGTTAATGCAACACTGATGGAGTGATGGGGTTATGGTTAGGAAGCTAAGGCATGAGGCTAGAATTACATCTAATTTTTTGACAACCAAGCTATGCCAGTGTGTGCGCAGGCTCTACATTGCACCCAGGATCCTGACAAGCTGCTACACACTGACCTTGCTATGAAAGCTTTGTGCCTTCTCAAACCACTGTTAAGCTATTGCACTCATTCTTAGAAAACCTTGTTAAATCTCTGCAAAGACCACCCATGTTCAAGCTGATTTTATGCCATAGTGAGAAATCAGTATATGATTTGTGATCTATTTTTAAATTACAATAAAGAAGAAAACTGCAGGACTGAAATTGTGAGAAATGAGGAATAAATATATGAATATATAAGCAACTGTCTCACAAGTGTATATAGTAATTATTACCTGGGTTTCTAGTAAATTTAGGTGCAAATAAACATTTCAAGCTTAATATATTGAATGAATGAAAGTAACCTGGTGGGTAGGTTTAGTTTAAGCCTAGCTGACAAATAAAAAAACAAAACTGATTCCAAACAAAAATAATAATGCTTTTCCTGTGATGTGTACAGACAGGTCGCACAAAATATGTTCAAACAGTTGATGTACACAGAAGTAATCCTTTTCAATTATTCCTTTTCCAGCTATGTATTATGACTCACTCAAGTTTTGTCGTTTGAGCTGCAGCCTTTGAAGCACAGGTGTGCAGAGAAACTAACAACATGCATGTTAGCGATTGGTTCAAATGGCTGCCTTCTCCCTCCTCTCCACTCTCTGTGTGCACATCACAGATTCTCATGCGTTTGTGGCATAGAAAGAACAAGGATTTAAAACCAAGAGATGCAGCGTCACCCTGCAAGCATAAGTGAAGGTGTGTAGGAAGGTACTTAATTGTTTTTGCTTCAGAGTTTAACTACATTAAAAGTGATGGTAAAGAAATTAAAATTTTCAAGATTTTTTTTTTTTTTTTGCCTTTAGATGTGATTCAGGCTTCTTTTTGATCACAAATGCTCACTTACTGGGCGTAAGGGGTGGAAAGGTCAAGTCTGAATGTGAGGTTTGCAGAAAGTATCCAAAAATATATATATATTTTTTTTCACTTGAAGAAGTAAAATCAAAATATATTGAATGTAGTTTGATTTAAAAACACATTGGTGTATGACGATGTACAACAATGATCTCAAAAACATCCATTCAGCCACTGTTGTGGATATTTTAGGTTAGTATGATCCAGTTAGGTTAGATGGCCTTAGTGAGAGTCCATGTGCAGGAAGAGTCAGTTAAGGTCTCGTGTCCCAACAGTTGAAATTTTACACAAGTTCTAGGCTCTCTGTGCTGAGCAACAGATGTTTCCTTGGTACATTGTTCCAGGAAAAGTTGAGGGTTCTCTTCCCAGAAACCGTCAGCTTTTGGAAAGTGGTCATTTATTATCAGAACTTCGGAGAATGCGTCCAGAGGATGGTCTCATGGCAGCAGACGCAAAGTCGTGCGTGCTCATCAGACTCCTATTTAAACCGCACCCGGATTTGATCTGGGGCTTCTTCTAACATGCTGTCTTGAAATGTGTTTATGTGTTTATTTGTTTGCAAAATAAAGCCACAACACCAGTTTTATACAACTGTTCACTTACTGGGGGTTTCTGGTGTTTAGACAAGAAACTGTAAAATCATCAACACATTTTTAGTAGATTGAAATTGCAGTCAAGCCCATTCTACTCATTTCCATTAGATTACTATGGGTCCTCATGCATGGAGCCAAAAATCAGCCTTCAGGAACAACTAGAACACTGGCAAACATCTGTCTTTCTTGTCATTTTGGCATGTAAGACACCATCTGCATTGTTTTTTCAGCCAATTCAACATGTTGAGTCAGTGATGGGTATGTCGGTAAAAAACCCACTGTGTTTGGCTGCTTGGCAGAGCAAATTAGTGAGTAGGGGTGGAAACAGCACCAATGAAAGTCAAATGGTGAGCAGACATGTTTTAACTGCAAGGGAGTGATAGAGGCAGATTAGCATATTCAAAGATCAGCACAAACTAAAGGAGAAAGAGGCGGAGAGTTACATCTAGATCATTTTAAGGCATGAGTGGAGGGGGAAATGATGTATATTTCAATTAACATTTATGGATGCTAGTCTATTTCAAAACACAAGCGTTAAATAAAATTCTAATAACTGTTAACAATATAAAGTCTTCAGATCATGATTTGACGATACAGCTCATGTAGTGCTGCACAAATTGTAAGTAATTTGTGATAATAAAATTATGAAAAAGCATAAATATATGAGACAAGTACTGCAGGGAAAAAAAAAAAGAAGAAAAGAACCAGGGCAGACAGTTACTTTGTGAGTCAATCAAAGTGCCGTCTTTCATCTTTCACAGGTGGCTGAAATCTTGTGAAATGGTGCAGAAGATGTCTCCCGACACACCGGCATCCATAAACTCTGGGAATCTATTTGCTCAATATTTCTGAAAATCTTCTATTCTACTTTCAAAACCCATAAAGAGCTTTAGTACCTTCATCTTTACATTATTCTAGTTCTTAAAACATAAATATCTCAGTGTAAATATCTTATCTCCTCTATAAACACACAAGCCTGCACTCACAAGAACTGACAAGTACCAATATACCAAACCACACAAACAAAAACAAATAAAAATGCCTAAATAGACACACACAAAAAATATATTTTTTCCATTTGTATTAAAATTCTGCTGGTTATTTCTGGTATTTTGGAGAGGTGAGGTGTTCTGGCAGGGATATATCAAAATTATTGATTTAACATTTCCTCCCATGTTTTGCAGTAGACAGGCAGCGGGGGTGAGCGTGAAGGTCCTCATGAACTGCTTCAGGTTTTCAAAGGACGACTCTAATGCATGTTCTAAATTGATCTAAAAGCGAGGCTCCAAAGGTCTGGTACTCTTTCCATATAAGAGCTGGACAGACTGCTCTAACTAGTTACACTTTCCATTCATCGATAAAGCCATCTGTCAGTCTCTGCCTTTGTTCGTGCTCTATTATTTTTCCATGCGGCCCACTCTCAGAAGGTGGGCGTCCTTGATGCTTGCTTTCTGAACACTGGCCTTTGAGATGCAATTTGCATTCAGAGTAATGAAGAAAAACACAAACTTACTGTATAGATGGATGGTAATGATACTCACTGAGACAACTGTGACCATAGTGAACCATGAAATCGGCTCCCAGGGCTCGGGCTGAGAAGTCATCTACACAGCAGGCCCCGTACGTCACGTCCCCCATAACGATGGTATCTGCCTCCGTAAACCTGGAACGCACAGCCACCGATCAGTGCAGTCACACGCAGCTCTTTTCCACCACACTGATCAATAACCATAGCATGCAAGGCATGGTGTGATTATGAGAGAGCTGAGTAGCATCAATGTCTATCTTGGAGGAACTGAAAGCACAAAATACAGTTTCTGAAAATGCTGCTCATCAATGGATGACTCACAGAAGAACAGGGTGACTCATTCCTATTTATTCAGACTTTATGACAGGTGAAGGATAGTCATGGCCTTACTAGACAAGGATTACTAGGTCATCAGACTACCCTGATTAATGAAAGGCAGCTACACAATGAGGAGTTTGTATCAGCTTTTGTTGTTTTATCTAAGGCCTAGATTTATTGCTCATCTGTTTGGGAACAAAAAAAGAAAAACAGCCTGAACATGAGCTGCAGCATGAAAATAAACCACATAAAGAAGATGCTTTACATCACAAGTAGGTTGTAAAAGTGTATCACAAATCATGTGGCCCTATTGTTCCACTTTGCAGTAATAGAGGACAAAATTGTGGTTGTGCCTTGAGAGGCAAACTAACAAAATTCAACATGTTTTTTTATTCCCACATCTGTTCAAAAGAACTGCAGAGAGCAGAGCTGGAAAAACTGGCTGTTTCGTTTATAGCTCTTCATGGGCAAATAAATGCTAAGTAAAGCCATTAGGGCTAAGTAAAACAAATAAAATTTGAGAGCAATACTCAGAAAAAGTTAATGAACAGGAGCTTGAGGCATTGGGAGGGAGGAAGACAAGGGACTGGTTGTAAAGCGGTGGTTTATGCCAAGTGGCTGTGGCTGTATTCTGACAGATTTAGGCAACAAAGAGACGAGACGTAGGGAGAAGTAAGAGTTGAAGGAGATGATAAACAGGAATGGCTGCACACAGGACAGCATCAGTAACAACCAACTGAATCTTAGTAATGTGTCTCCTGCTGCCCAATCTTTCAACCTCCATCCACTCTGTTTATTCCTCGCTCTGCCCTCTGCAAGAGGCCTCAGACAAAGTTTCTATTAAGCCTTTCCTCCCTCATTTTCTCTGATGTAAACTCTGGGCTAAGCTCTCTCTGGACTCTCTGTCACTGTCCTCTTGTTTTCTATGTTGTTTCTTTTTCTCTCTCTGCATTCGCCTATCCCGTCTACTCTAATGGCTGCTCTCGAGTGAAGAGCAGTGCAGGACCAGCTGAGCCCAGCAAATCAGACAGAGCAATTTATCAGGAAAATAAATATTTGCCTTTGAAGATTTGAATCAATTATCCTCTCTGATGTTAAGATTGTGTCTGCATAAGCCAGATTATATTGTGAGCCAACTATAACATGACAAATATAAAAATTATAGTGCAGTTTTAGGATTGTAAACGCTTGCAAAACTTTCCCTATTCACTACGGCCCATTGTTCTTTCATTGCAGCCCGCTGATATATTTGAAAATGCATAAACATGCATCAACATTTCAGCTAAAACAATATACAAAGCCTACTCACCAGGAACAGAACAAAAAGACTAATTCCTGCAACTCACTGCAGACCATACAGAACCATCTACAATGCAGAAACACAGCACTACAGAAGATTATTGTATCTAATCAACCATCTATCTGCCAAAAACATCATTATCACAGCACTTCCACTGGCAGTGCAAAGCATATCTAGTTATTTCCAGGGTGAATTTTTATGGTAATAAATGCTAAGAATTTGAATAAGAGGCCAATATGAGAGGTGTGATTCTACTGGAATATGGGCAGAGTAATTACTGGGCAATGCATACCCCCCATATCCCACTGGGAGTGAGAAAAAGAGGCAAAACGGCTGATGGGGTAAAATACAGACTGTTAATACAAATTTCATTTCCAGCACATTATTTATAAAAAAAAAATCAAACAGTGTAGGACAGTTTGGTCCTTAAAAACTGTCCTCTGTCCCTCATTTCACTTTCCTTAAGAATCCCTAGCTCTAGTCCTGTTTGCATGCATCTCTTTACATCTGCACTGGTTTCACCCTCTCAGTGCACTCTGTGCAGCCATTCCAGCTCAAATGTCATTAAGATCTAATTAAGATGTCAGAGAAGCTTGTGAACTCTAAAACAGCCTTGTTAATTAGCTCTTTAGCGTACAATTCAGTATATGTCAGAAATCGCTGGCTGATTTAAATCTTTCTTCTGCAAAATGCTTCTACGACCAGACAGAAATATATATTTACAAAAGCACCAACACACAGGCTGTAGATTTATCGCTAGCCGAACGTATCACTGTTTATCAACAGGTTAAGTAGCCATATTTCACATAAATGGCATGTCACTTAGCTACATTACTGTCCTTGTGTAGCGGGGTAAACATAAAAGCCAACTAATCTTTCTGCTCTGTCCTCTAGAGATGATATTCTTTTTCCGACTTTGACAGGAATTTCTTCAGATGCCGTTATAAAAGAGAAACTTGTTTGGCAATAACACCTTCCAGCTCAGAGGTGTTGCAGCAGACAAAAAACAGGGAAAACTTTACCTTCCTCTGAACCATTAGCACACACAAAGACATTCTGCTGCAAAAGACACTCATCTTTTAAAGGAAATAACTAGACAGGAATAAACAACAGGCTCCCACCATCTGCGTGAATGAATAACCTTATTTCTGTGTGATTTTTGATGTGAGACGTTACAGGTATTTTTCCATCTGACTCATTTTTACTCTTGAGAAAGCATAAAGGCTTCAGAAGGCTCACAGTTCTAAAATAAAGACAAATGGTTCATCTTTTTTTTTATTCATACTTTTTCTGACAGTTCAAGAAAATATCCAGCTGTGAACTGTATATGTAGAGTTGAGGGGACATCTCTGTTACTGGGACTCTCTTTTTTGGTTGTTTTTAGTGGAGATGGACAAACAAATACACACTTCAGTCTGTCATAACTGGAGGGTGTCAAATATAATGTCAGCCCTGAACTTCATACGGCCATTTTTCAGATGAACCTCGAGCCGAAGGGTTCCAACAGAGGCTGAAATGTTTCTGAACTGCAGGGTAACAATGAACTCTAAAAGAATCAATCACATCATGTGATTTATGGTTATGTGACAGGCATATTTACAGAGAGAGGAAAAAAGTATTTGATCCCTCGTTTATTTCTCAAGTGTTCCCACTTACCGAGAGGTTGGTAAGTTTCATCGTAGGTACACCTCAACTGTGAGAGAATCTAAAAGAAGATCCAGAAAATCGCAGTATGATTTTAAATACCATATTTGCCTGAATATAAGAGGAGGTTTTTTCCATTAAAAATAATTTTAAGAAGGGGGGGTCGTCTTGCGCCTCAGCCCACCAGCAGGGGGCGCATGATTTATGGTCAAACGGCAGAAGCGGGAGCAGCAGAAAGCAGCTCTTAGACCGCGAAAGGTCCCAGACGTCCGCTCCAGCTCAAAGCTACAGGTCCACTGAGGATTAAAACACCTGATGGCAAAGTTCAGCTCCAGCCAGGTCTACTTCTGGTGTTTTCAGACTGGTGTGGGTACGGAGCCGACACCTTCTGTCGGACCTCGGTGATTTGGAATTACTAGACCCGCTGCGCCTGCAGTGTTTTCAGAGTGAGCTCTGTACAGGTGAGCTCGTCGCTCGATTCACACACGCATTCTTCCTCAAGCCTGGAAAACACTGGAGAATCCAGCGCTGCCTGGTGTCCACAGACAGGACCCGTTTCTGAAGCTGCGCGTTCTACGTGTAATTACGGTACTGGCTCGACACACACACACAAACACACACTCGCACACAGTCTCAGTGAGAGAGAAAAAAAGAGAGGGAGGAGGGAGGTGAGCCCACTCAGCCAGAGTGAGGAAGAGAGAGGAAATTGACCGGAGCTTCTTTTTTTCCCCTCTTTTTTTCCAATTGACTGAAATCTGTTGTCACAGAGAACTTTAATTCCTGATTAATAAGCAAATATTAAAGCAGTCTGTAATTAAGGTATCATATAAATTATTTTCTCAAAATTTAATTAAAAATTGTTTCTTTAAAAAGTGAATTTATTCTTTTTACTGAAGATCAGTCTTGAAAAATGGGGGTCATCTTATATCGGGTCGTCCTATATTCGGGCAAATACGGTAAATTGTTTCCATTTTACTGAATGAAATAAGTATGTGATCCCCTACCAACCAGCAAGAATATTGCTACAATTCCTTTGGCACAAAAACATCTATGTTTGATATATTTTTGATTACGAACAAGTATAAAATGCTTCATGAATTCCTTCTGGTGCTGAATATTGTTGTAGTAAAAGTTATTGAGAAAAAAAGGAACATTTTGGACCCTAGACATAGATGATATCTACATAATAATCCATGATGATGCCACATGCAGCATCAGCAGCTGCAACTAGATTATCACAAGTGAACTCTTTTGGTCGCCAACATTGACAAAAATCCACAGCTAACAATTCAATATCCAGGTTACAAAGAGTCTCCTTCTCAGTGACATGTCCCAGATTGCACCATCTGTTGTTAAAACACCACAGTGCCTTCATTTTTCCTGCTGCAGCTCTATCTGCAGTTTTTGTCTCCTCAAAGTTGGAAAGAAAAGCGTTGGAGTTGGAAACATGCCACTGCAGCCATGTCTCAGAGAAACAAATAACACTGCATTCCCAGATTTCTTCTTTTGTCCTTGTCAGCTCGCCACGATTTTCAATCTAATTTGTCTTTTAGACCTCACGGTTCCCATGACGATCAAGTGATGAAATGGTTTGAACTTCTGGATGCCAGTTTTGCTTCTGCAATTTTTATTACTTGTTTTGCTTAGAATTGCGGGCAGGTCTGTTTCTGAGTATTAATTTAGTTTTTGAAAGCTCAGTAAGCTGATTTTTTTGCATGTAAACAGCCTTCCTGTTGACATGGTTACTCATCATACCAGATGTTCAAAAGGGGGAGAAAAAAAAAGGCTCCAAAAAAAGAATCATTTACAGAAAATCTGAAACCCACAACAGAAAATCTCACTAAGATGTGAGAACAATCCCTAGTATGGCCCAATTCTACCTTCATCAATATATTTGTGATAAAGTTGGTTTTGTAAGATATTTAATTATTTGATGTGATGTTTTTTTTTTTACATACTGCTTCTAAACTTGTTTAGTTACAATTTAAAAATGACAATGTAACAAATATTTTATGTTGTTTAACAAAGTTTGACTACATCTACAAGCCTTCTAAAGACCAGATTGGATATTTTTTATTAAAGTTTTTGATTTATAAAACCTCAGAAATGAATGAGGACATCAGTTTTCTTCAATGATTGCACAGCAATGTAACGTAGTAAAGTGTGGTGCACGACAGCCACTATCCTACATGTTTTAGATGTTTTGCTCCAACACATCTGTTTTGAGTCAATGACTTTTGCAGGACTTTGAGGACACACTAAACAGGTAATTATTCCACAAACTCTGTAGGGAAACAACTCAAGGATAGTGTCCCTCAGAGACCAACATGGACACCACTGATTCCAGATATGGATCACAAGGTGCTTTATTACCAATATAAACTGATGAGACAATTATATACAAGTTAGACAAATACACACAGAGAGATTGTTAACAGAATTATAAACAGAAAAGGAGACATCAGAACACTTAACTAATCTACAGCAGTTCATGAAAAGCCAGTTTTAACAGATGGGGTTTGAGCTGCTTTTTAAAAGGGACGACTGAGTCCACTGATCTCAGGCTCAGGGGGACACAGTTCCAAAATCTGAGGGCCACAGTTGCTCCTGGGAAAATACTTTGGAGAATTTATGCAGAAAGATAAGAATATTCCTCAAATTAAGCATCTACTGTACAACTTAATTTGTTGTGCACACAAAAACATTTAAACGCAGATGGAAAACAGTCAATAACCTTTTAAAGGTATCTAAACTAAAAAAAGATTTCACAGTAGAGTAAAATGTTTACGTGTAGCTCAGTTGGTAGAGTGGCCGTTCTGGTAACCGGACGGTTGCCGGTTCAATCCCAGCTCCAGCCGGGTTACATTGTCGTTGTGTCCTTGGGCAAGACACTTCTCCCACATTGCCTGCTGGTGGTGGTGAGGAGGGCCCATAGGCGCCAGATTGTTTGCGGTGACTCCAGCCCTCTGCCCCAGGGCAGCTGTGGCTAAAATGAAGCTAATCACCATCAGCGTGTGAATGTGTGTGTGAATGGGTGAATGTGTCTAAGGGTGAAGCGCTTTGGGAGTTCTAGGACTTAGAAAGCGCTATACATGCCATTTACCATTTTAAGGCAAAACAATCTCTAATTTTATAAACTTATCTTTAAATTAAAAAGAATGAAACATTTAAACAACCAAATATTTTCTAAAATAATTATTCTTACCGGAGTAAAAAAATGAATTGTGTTAAATGAATCAAAGGATGTTTGAAATAATCATAACACTCTTTTCGTTCTAACTGCAAATAAAACAATGTTGTCAGACCAGTCATATTGCTTATTATACCATCATTATTATTCTACAGTTGAGATAAATCAAATTAAAAACAATGCAGCAATAGTTTATTTACTGACTATTAAATCCATCTACATTTCTATCTTTGCACTGTTTAAACACAGCAGGGATTTTTGGGGCAGCTCCACCTGTTAGGAAGCACTCCACCTCCCTTTACTGTTCCCTCACTGCCACAGCATCGTATGAAGTCACTGAATTCCCAAATGAAAAGAACCTGATGCACCAAACTACGCAGGTAGTTCAGGTTTATGCTCCTACACTTATTTTGGGTATAATGAGGTGTGTCACCAGTTTCTGTAAGATCAACATTGCTATTCAGATTCAGCTGGCCTGACTTCAAAGGTGTTCTGGCTCCTTAAGAGCCACCCTGCATCTTTTTATCCAACCACTTGGGGTTTATCCAGCCATTGTTTGTTTTTATGGGACTTTTTTACATTGTCCGTTTTATTTTGAAAGTCTCACCGGAAGTGACTGCGCCGCGACTTCCTGTTTAACAGTAGAACGGAGCTGTTCACTCCTACACCTACTAATGCTGTGTTTGGTGCCAGCACAGTCTGTAAGTTGTTGGAAATGTTCCTATTTACCCATGTGTGTGTTAAACTGGCTGCTATGAGAGTTATTGAGGCAGTTAACAGGTGATTTATTTAGGAATGCGTTTCATATTGGTGAGATCTTTAGTTAGCTGTTAGCTAACGCTAACTGTCAGCTGGCATTAACTGTTAGCTCCTTCAGTTGTACATCACTTGCTGTTAAGAAATCATAATTCATGATGTTTATAGGTTATTGTATTTTCTGATTGTAAGATGTTTACACACATCAGCTCATAAACATCATTTTGTTTCTTGTTCACAGTTTTACCATTCATTGTTCATTCATTGATAAATCCATGCTGCATCCAACCAAATAAATCTGGAGGAAGGATCATCGGTGTGATTTTTTGTAAATGAAGATGAGGGTTATCTATCTGCCTAGTCAACCACGAGGGCAGAATAGTAAAAAGACTAGTGAAACGGCTACTCCAAGAGGCACAGCACACAGTCTCTCAGGCTTCTGACTCAAATGCAGTGATGATGTCAGCAGAAGAGGAGCATCTGGAGATCCGGTCTGCCTGCTCCAGCTCATCATCCAGATCCCGCCACTCACTCACCAAAGCAGCAGTCGAAGCACGTGCGAAGGCCGAAGCAGCACGTACTAGAGCGGAGTTTACACGACGGGAGATTGAGGTAAAAACGAAGCAAGCAGAGTTAAGTGCTACATTAGAAGCACTAAAGGAAGAAAAGGAAGCAGAAGCTGCGCTTGCTGAAGCCAGTGTGTTTGAAGCAGCGATAGCAGAGGAGGTGAATGGGGAAGCGTGGTCACATGCATCAGCAAAACGTGGGGAATCAAAACAGGGTCAAGAAAACTCACAACAAAAACTGAACTCTCACATGCTACGCCAGCTTCCACCTTCAACCCATTCATACAGTCTACAAAGTTACCTTGGATTTTCAGCTGACCATCACAGAGAAGACTTACCAGACCCTAAACACTTCACACCCATTAAACAATGTGCCACAAGTCCAATCTCTGAGCCAGCCATCTCACTTCAATATGCCCCACAGTTAAATCAACAGGTCATCAAAGATGAAATTGGCAGCTCCCTGAAACCAGCTGCTAATTCCCAAGAACAATGTGGCCAAGGATATGTAAATATCACATCCCAACCTATGAGCTCTTTATCTCCTTACACTCCGCCTTTTCAGCCAACACAATGTGACACTGGGAACAGTGAATTTGCTAGTCTTGCTAAATTTCTGGCAAAAAGAGACTTAGTAACAGATGGTCTAACAAAGTTCACAGACAAAGCAGAGGACTACTGGGCATGGAGAGCTTCCTTTTGTAATGCTATTGAAGGATTGAGCTTAAAACCTAGTGAACAGTTAGATTTGCTTACCCGGTGGCTTGGTGAAGAGTCTTCAAAACACGCCAAACGTCTACGCTCCGTCCATCTCAACAATCCAGCAGAGGGTCTACGTCGAGTTTGGACACGGCTACAAGAATGTTATGGCACTCCAGAGGTCATTGAGAAGTCTCTACTCGACAGACTCGAACGCTTCCCAAAGGTGTCAAATAAAGAACCCCAGAACCTCAGAGAACTTGGAGACCTTCTTTCTGAAATTGATGCAGCCAAATCTGATGGCTCTTTACCTGGACTAATGTATCTGGACACATCACGTGGCATTGCCCCAATTGTTGATAAGTTGCCAACAAATCTTCAAGACAAGTGGATGTCAGAGGGAACCAAATACAAGCAAAGACATGATGTGTGTTTCCCTCCATTTTCATTTTTCTGTCGCTTTATACAAGACGAAGCCAGAATGAGGAATGACCCCAGTTTTAAGTCTGCTGTGTCAGCTCCCACATCCGATCCAGCAACCCATGACAACCACTATACAAGATTTGTCAAGTCAAAACTGCCCGTTGCTGTCCACAAAACAGAGGTAAACAAAACTCACAAAACAAACGTTGTTAGCACAAGTGAGTTCACAAACAAACAGTGTCCCATTCATAAGAAACCGCACTCACTAAAGAAGTGTAGAGGTTTTAGAGAAAAGACATTAGACGAACGTAAAGCTTACCTCAGAGAACACAACATCTGTTTTAGGTGCTGTGATTCCTCCACGCACCAAGCTAAAGACTGTAAGGAAGAGATTATATGTTTGGAGTGTAACAGCAAGAAACATATTGCTGCACTACATGCAGGTCCAGCTCCATGGATCCAGAATACAAAAGCTCAGAACATTACTCCAGACCAGGGTGAGGAGCACAGGGAGGAGTATGGCGGGGAGAGTAGTCAACACTTAGAGACCAGCTCAGCATGCACTGAAGTTTGTGGAAATTTAGTTGGGGGACGCTCCTGCTCTAAAATATGTCAGGCCTACATCTATCCAAAGGGGCAGCCAGACAAGAAAGTCAAGGTTTATGCTATCATAGATGACCAGAGCAATAGGTCATTAGCTAAATCAGACCTTTTTGACACCTTTGACATTCCCATGAGTAACCTAGCCCCATACACACTTAAAACATGTACTGGGGTTTCCACAACAAATGGCCGCATAGCTGAGGATCTTTTTATACAGTCCACTGATGGCAAATTCAGCTCTCCGCTACCCTCTCTGCTTGAATGTGATTCCCTTCCAGACAACAAGACTGAAATCCCAACGCAAGAGGTTGCTCTAGCCCATCCACACCTCAAACACCTGGCTGATCACATCCAGCCCCTTGACTCTGAGGCCGAGATTATGCTGCTGTTAGGCCGAGATATAATACAAGTGCACAAAGTGTATGAACGAGTGAATGGACCAATCAACGCTCCATTTGCCCAGAGACTTGCACTCGGGTGGGTTATTGTAGGAGATGTATGCCTAG
>SSNR01000003.1:4809765-4884659 GCA_006937965.1 Callopanchax toddi | reverse complement strand
ACATTTTTCAGCCAATGAAATTCAAATGTCTGCATTCTCTCAACATGCACGCGCATCGACCAAACCTGTACCAGTAGGGGGCGCTGTCGTACAGGACGCTCCGTGTGTTTCTCTGCCGTCTCAGCCGTTCACTGAGGACTCACAGCTCATTTCTACTAAAAACCTACCCATTCCTCAGCTAAAGATGGATTTATTTTTATTTTTAAACCTTTCACCTCACAGAATGGCAAGGCTTGACAGGATTACGCGTTTATTTTGGTCAGAAAGTTCATCCAGGGCCGAGTCAAGTTCAGCTTCAGAGTCCAGCAGCTGCTCGCTGCTAACCAGTGATGGCAGTAACACGTTAGAAGTAATGTGTTACTGTAATCTAATTACTTTTTCAAGTAACGAGTAAAGTAAGGGATTACAAAGGGAAAAAAAGTAGTTGGATTACCGTTACTTTTCCGCGAACACGCTGCGTTAGTGCGTTACTAAACCATGATTTTGTCGGAGCGCCTCCTGACTTTTCCGTCTGAGCTGCGACATCAGCGGTAACAACAAACCGGTGTTTAGATCAACCAGTGATGACATGTAAGTAAGTAAGTAAAGTTTATTTATATAGCACCTTTCACAGAAAAAATCACAAAGTGCTTCACAGAAAACAGAATCAAACATGATAAAACAAATAAAATTAATAAAACAAACAAAATATCATTACAAATCAAAATCATTAAACAACAACAAGAGAACACAAAAGAGTTATTTAAAAGCAGTTTTGAATAATTGGGTCTTCAGCTGCTTTTTAAAGGAGTCCAGACTGTCTATACAGCGTAAAACTAAAGGAAGGTCATTCCAAAGTCGCGGTGCAACAGACTGGAAGGAGCGATCACCTCGACTTTTAAATCTGGTCCTTGGAACTGTAGGAGATTCTGGTCTGTGGACCTGAGAGCTCGGGTTGGAGCGTACGGCTTTATCAGTTCAGTAACATAAAGAGGAGCTTGACCATGTAGGGCCCTGAAAGTTAGAGTCAGGATTTTAAAATGAACTCTACATTTAACAGGTAACCAGTGCAGAGACTTCAGAATAGGAGTGATGTGATCTTTTCTGTTTGCTCCAGTGAGGAGCCTCGCTGCAGAGTTCTGGACCAGCTGAAGGCGGTCAATGGCTTTTTGGTTCTAACATGTGAAAAGTGTGTTACAGTAATCTAGACGGGAGGAGATAAAAGCATGAAGAACCATTTCCAGTTCAGGTTTTGACACCAACTTTCTCAGTTTGGAAATATTTCTCAGATGATAAAAACAGTTTCTGACCAGCTGTTTTGAGTGACCTTCAAGAGACATTGATTGGTCGAAAATAACACCCAGATTCCTCAGGTTTGACTTTACAGCAGAACTTAAATGTCCAATATGTTGACTGATCAGAGGGACCATCCTATCAGGGGCAACAATCAGACATTCAGTCTTTTCAGGGTTTAACTGAAGGAAGTTCTTTTCTAACCAGTTAGTAATGGCTGACAGACACTCCAGTAGTTCAGACAGTTTGTAGAACTCTGAGTCCTTGAAGGAGCAGTACAGCTGAATGTCATCTGCATAAAGGTGGTAGGAGACATTGTGACATCTANCAACCCGGCTGATCAGGGATCAAGATCTCTACCTGCTAGTGAACTGTTGTCCAGCACATGGTTAAAAGGGCCAAAGTTTCTCTTAAACCCCATGGAGGAACACTCATATGACACATTCCAACTTCAAAACCCTGATTCAGACATTGAAGTTCGCTCCTTGATCACTACAACTGTTCAAACATCACGTCCCTGTTTAAAGACCACAAACATGGAATCTTTCTCCAGCTGGCAGTCCCTTATTAGAGCTGTTGCTCATTTGACACACATTGCGCACACCTTTAAGCTAAAGCAATCGGATGGCAACTGTAAGGGGTGGCATATGTGTTGCGAACTCACTGCATCGGATTTTAAACAAGCAACTGAGACTGTTGTAAAAGCAGTACAACAAGAAAGCTTCTCAGAGGAGCTCAAACAAATAGAGTCAGGGAAGGACATTTCAAAGAAAAGTTCCCTCATAAAGCTTTCTCCCTACCTTGACAAGTCAGGCCTCCTCAGACTTGGTGGGCGCCTTCCCCATTCTGACCTTGAAACTACAGAAAAACACCCTTTGATCCTGCCACACAAACACCATGTAACTAATCTGTTAGTCCGCTATTACCATGAAAAGATTAGACACCAGGGTCGTCATCTCACAGAGGGTGCTCTGAGATCAGCAGGCTACTGGGTGTTAGGAGGTAAACGCCAGATCAGTAGCCTCATTTACTCATGTGTAGTTTGTCGCAAGCTAAGGGGAGTAACACAGTCTCAGAAAATGGCAGATCTCCCTCCAGAGCGTCTTAGCACTGATCCTCCATTCTCTTACGTGGGGATTGACGTGTTTGGGCCATGGGTGGTTTCCTCTCGTCGTACCCGGGGTGGGCTTGCTAGCAGCAAACGATGGGCAGTGTTGTTCACCTGCATGAGCACAAGGGCAGTTCACCTTGAGGTCATAGAGGGAATGGACTCATCTAGCTTCATTAACTCACTCCGCAGGTTCTTTTCAGTCAGAGGACCTGCTAAAGAGCTGAGATCCGACTGTGGGACTAATTTTACAGGGGCCTCTAGAGAGCTAGGGTTTGACAAAAAAATCCCTTCTGACCCTCACTTGAAGTCCTTCCTAAATGATAATGGATGCAAATGGGTCTTCAACCCTCCCCACTCTTCTCACATGGGGGGCAGTTGGGAGCGGATGATAGGGGTGGCTCGCAAGATCTTAGACTCCCAGCTAGCTCAACATGGCTCCAGGCCCCTCACTCATGACGTGCTGACCACCTTCATGGCAGAGGTGGCTGCTATCATCAACGCACGGCCGTTAGTCCCAGTGTCAAGTGATCCAGATGCTCCATGCATCCTCACTCCAGCCACCCTCCTCACGCAAAAGATTGGAGCACCTTCTACACCTTCAGGAGACTTTGGAGAGAAAGACCTTTACAGACAACAGTGGAAAAGAGTCCAGAGTCTGGCGAACTCTTTCTGGCATCGTTGGCGTAAGGAATACTTGTCAACGCTTCAGTGCCGTCGCAAGTGGCATTCCACCAGACCCAACCTGCAGCAGGGAGACGTGGTCCTCCTGAAGGATCCCCTTGTAAAGAGAAACCAATGGCCAATGGGGGTCATTACAAAGGTTCACCCTAGTGGTGATAATCTTGTTAGAAAGGTAGAAGTTAAGGTAGTGAAAGACGGTAAAGCTAAAGTTTACTTTAGGCCAGTCACAGATGTTGTTCTTCTTGTATCAGATGCTATGCAAAAGGTTTAGTTGGGTTCAAGTGTGACATTTTACAAATGTCAGGCGGGGAGTGTTCTGGCTCCTTAAGAGCCACCCTGCATCTTTTTATCCAACCACTTGGGGTTTATCCAGCCATTGTTTGTTTTTATGGGACTTTTTTACATTGTCCGTTTTATTTTGAAAGTCTCACCGGAAGTGACTGCGCCGCGACTTCCTGTTTAACAGTAGAACGGAGCTGTTCACTCCTACACCTACTAATGCTGTGTTTGGTGCCAGCACAGTCTGTAAGTTGTTGGAAATGTTCCTATTTACCCATGTGTGTGTTAAACTGGCTGCTATGAGAGTTATTGAGGCAGTTAACAGGTGATTTATTTAGGAATGCGTTTCATATTGGTGAGATCTTTAGTTAGCTGTTAGCTAACGCTAACTGTCAGCTGGCATTAACTGTTAGCTCCTTCGGTTGTACATCACTTGCTGTTAAGAAATCATAATTCATGATGTTTATAGGTTATTGTATTTTCTGATTGTAAGATGTTTACACACATCAGCTCATAAACATCATTTTGTTTCTTGTTCACAGTTTTACCATTCATTGTTCATTCATTGATAAATCCATGCTGCATCCAACCAAATAAATCTGGAGGAAGGATCATCGGTGTGATTTTTTGTAAATGAAGATGAGGGTTATCTATCTGCCTAGTCAACCACGAGGGCAGAATAAAAGGCTTCTCACCTTCTCTGCCTCTCTGCTCAAAATAAAACAGATAACAATTATTTCACCTTTTTGTTATTAGGTGGTAAAATGTTTCATATAGTAAATAAAAATATAATGAATCTTTATATTTCCACGTATTATGTTTAATACAATTAAGTTTTAACAAAAATATACAATAATTTGACATGAATATTAAATTCCTTTATCAATGACATACAAAAACTCATGTACTTTTGTTGCCAAAGTGAAACAATATTTTGATCATCTTGGTTTACAGATAGCTAAACATGTCACATTCTGTTAGGGATGGAGCCACTTTGACCTTTAGGGATGATTGAAAGCAGAATGGTATGAGGTGTATTTGGGGATTTATGACAAAACTAAAACAGAACTAAAACTAAATTAGGATGTTTTTCAGTTTCTTCAATTAAATTTGTACTGAAAAATACACTCAGTCCAACATATAGTAGAGCATATTAACAGTAATTGCTAATTAGGTTTTCTAACTGGAAGAAATTATCTAAATATCTAGTTTGCAGCTTTAATAAAATGTCAGCTTTATACTCTAAATACTAGGAAAATGAGCTTTAAGTCTGACTTCACATTAGCCGTTAGCTGAGAAAACAGAATAATCAGACTTTTAATGAAAGAAAATTAGAATATTCTCTTTTTAAAGGATTTCTTTAAAACAACAACATTCAAAGTCAGGCTCAGTTCATTTAATTCAGTCTCAATTCATAAAGACAAATATAAGGACATTAAGGTGAGGGTGTGCAACCAGTGAAAACACATGTAGCTCAGTTTTTATCATCATTAAACTATTACAAATCCATCAAACCAATGTCAGTAATGAAGTCATATTTCATGTTTTTTTTTTTATTGTACACACATAGGCTTTGTTTAGAGCCTGTAAAAAGCATCAGACTGCATTTGTTTTTGTTTTTTTACATTTTCAAGACAGCAGCAGCTTTTCAACTCCAAAATCACAATCCATCCACCAGTCATCCTTTAACTCTGGTGGTTTTCAGCAGCATCAAGGAAAAGTAGTGAAAGAAGAAGTGGAAGAAGTGACCTGTGTGTAATACACATAGGTCACTTCTTTAAAGTGTCTGATCGTAACCCTAGTTGAAGGTCGAACTACAGGAATGCCTGTGGAAGAGTATGCTTTGTGTTATTTAGATAAGAAGTTTAAATGACATTTGATCTACTGTACAAAGGTCAAGAACCACTAATTCAAGTAGCAAAAAGTAAATCCAATATTTGATTTTGACATAATTGTAACTTGAGAATTAGGAATTACTTTAGAGGTAAAGTTTGTATACATTTAAAATGCATGTCATATTTGTAATTTTGCAAAAGAAGGAAAATAAATGAGCAGAGATGGGTAGCGGTTGTCCTGTTCTCAACTGACAACACATTAGTGCCTAACACCAAACACAGCTGAAAACATGGATGAATACAATGGAAGTGTTATTATTCCCAAAAAAAAAAAAAAGAGAGAGAAAGGCTCTCCTCTGTTGTGATAGCCAGAGGAGAGCTGCAGCACTCTACACAGTAAGTTGTCTGTTCATATGACTGTGTAGCCGGCAAGACTTTTGCATCTAAAATCTAATAATAGAAGAGGTGGTAGACCAGCCTCGCAGGAAACAAATTGACAAGCAGGTCATGGAGGTTGGTACAGGCGCTGCAGCACTGCTCCTGTTCAGCCACATTGGACAGGCAGCTCAAATGAGCACATGCAGTGTGTTTTCATCCCAAATCAAGTCATGTGTGCACCAACACCCACAAGTGCATCAGGATACGAGCCCCCCATTTCCCTTTGCACAAAACATGCATGTATTATTTCCTACAGCTGGCCAAAGCTCATCTTTTATTCCATTACATTTCAGATTTTAGCCCCCTCCCTCCCTGCCGGCAGCCCATTGTGTGCCTGTGAGTGGGCTTTGGCGAGGAGAGCAGATTGGTGCAGGAAAAGAGGCCTCTCCCAAAGGTAGAATAGCTCTGCACAGATGAATTGTCATTATTTCCTCAAATGAATTCATTTTAGGTAAGTGGGGAGAAAACAAGATGGAATCAGAGCAGGAGGACTGAAATTAAAGTCCAGTGGAATAAATAATAATGAGTACGGTGGAGAAACAGGAGGATATGCAACTTGAAAACCAAAATAGGAGAACAGAAGGACTATTATCTATAAGATTCTAATAAGAATGGGTTACAAATATGAGAAAAGGTGAATACAAGGATAGAGAGGAAGAAGAAACAGGGAGGCAAACACACAAATCAGGTTTGTAATTTCACTAAATCTGATATCAATAATCTGCTTTCTGCACACATAACATAAACAATATCCTAACTACCCCCCTCTAAATATAAATCTGGATGTTTGATGGACATAAGGATTATGTTTTTTCTTCTATTCCTCCCCCTGCTATTTAATTCCCATTCCCTCTTAAATCACTCATTGTCATTTCAATCTATAGAAACTCAGGAGTTTCTCTTCTATG
Source organism: Callopanchax toddi (assembly GCA_006937965.1). Classification (NCBI taxonomy): domain Eukaryota; kingdom Metazoa; phylum Chordata; class Actinopteri; order Cyprinodontiformes; family Nothobranchiidae; genus Callopanchax; species Callopanchax toddi. The sequence goes on along the minus strand of SSNR01000003.1, from coordinate 4,878,135 downwards.
AAGAAAATCTGGAGGGATGGACGAGAAAAAAGACCAGAAGCATGTGACACTCAACCTGCAGCCATTGAATTTCTGCCAGGAATGAGCAAACAGAGAAAACAGCGAGGCAGCGAGTGCAGAATGATGCTTACACAGATGTTTTCAGTAATACCATTAGATAATCCTTTAATTCCCCGGAAACAAGATCATTACTGCTATTTCTCTGAGTGTATCTCATCTGTTTGTCATGGCATTTATTCAAAAGCCTGAGCAATGGGTCATTATAGCAAAGCCTTCAGATTTATCTAGATAGATCCCTCAACTATACAGCATAGCATTGCATGCTAAAGAGAGCAAAAATCCAATTTGTTTAACAAAACAAAAAAGCAATTTGGCAACAGTTATTAGAAAGGACTGTGCACTGATAGTGCCATCAAAGTCAAAAACCTGAATCTAAGAGTACAACCAGGAATCTCTGTGGATCTTTGAAGAAATAATAGTAAAAAAAAAAAAAAAGAATTTAGTTTGACACAGTGGTTATCAGATCTGTGAGGGTTTAAAGACAGATCAGGATCAGCGTGATACAAGACAGATAACCGAGATATTAAATGCTACTGAGAACAGAAAACCAACGCTTCTTTAAAGTTGCTGTTACTGTGGGAAATTAAAAATTCATATCTTGTCAGGGCTTATGTAATTATTAATCATTACAAAGGCAGTTATTAAAAAACCCTACACATAGTGGCATTTTAAAAATTATTAATTTAGTCCTATAACTTTATTTCAGCCAAAAGTTCCAACATGCAAGCAAGAATTATGGAGGAACAATAGTAGAATAAGACACTGTCATATGGTGACATTTTCCAGCTTATTTTACCACATTTTTCCCACATGCTGTAATTGCACTGGACGTCAAGTTTCTTATGTCTTAGAATTGACATATCATTATGCCTACTCAAACTCTGGTAGCCAACTAACGGATTAAGAGATAAAATAAGTTGTTTTTTAATGTAGAAATGTACTGGGCAAGCCAACATTCTTGTTTCATTTATTATATCATATATAAAGCTTATTTGTAAGAACAATAAAGGATTGGATGTGGACTTTTTCTTGCCAGAAAGGAAAAAAAAAATCAAAATGTTTTTTTATTTTGTTGTTTTACTTTTACTTTACTTCTATCATTTGTCACCAACTTAGCAATAAAATCTACAATGTAAAAAGTAACAAAATTCCTCACATCGGTCTTAAATAGTGAGTTTGTAATATATACAGTCAGGTCCATAAATATTGGGACATCTACACAATTATAACAGTTTTGGCTCTATACACCACCACAATGGATTTGAAATGAAACAAACACAGTGTGCTATAACTGCAGACTGTCAGCTTTAATTTGAAGGTATTCACATCCAAATCAGGTGAAAGGTGTAGGAATTACAACAGTTTGCATATGTGCCTCCCACTTCTTAAGGGACCAAAAGTAATGGGACAATTGGCTTCTCAGCTGTTCCATGGCCAGGTGTGTTGTATTCCCTCGTTATCCCAGTTACAATGTGCAGATAAAAGGTCCAGAGTTCACTTCAAGTGTGCTGTTTGCATTTGGAATCTGTTGCTGTCAACTCTCAAGATGAGATCCAAAGAGCTGTCACTATCAGTGAAGTAAGCCATCATTAGGCTACAAAACAAAACAAACCCATCAGAAAGAGAGCAAAAATGTTAGGCGTGGCCAAAACAACTGTTTGGAACATTCTTTAAAAAAAAAAGCAACGCACCAGTGAGCTCAGCAACACCTAAAGACCCAGAAGACCACGGAAAACAACTGTGGTGGATGACCGAAGAATTCTTCCCCTGGTGAAGAAAACACCCTTCACAACAGTCGGCCAGATCAAGAACACTCTCCAGGAGGTAGGCATGTGTGTGTGTGTGTGTGCGCGCGTGCATGTGTGTGTGTGCGCGCGTGCCAAACGTGATCCAAAACAGCCTTCACAGTTCTGGAACAACATCCTATGGACAGATGAGCCCAAGATCGACTTGTACCAGAGTGATGGGAGGAGAAGAGTATGAAGAAGGAAAGGAACTGCTCCTGATCCTAAGCATACCACCTGATCAGTGAAACATGGTGGTGGTAGTGTCATGGCGTGGTCATGTATGGCTGCCAATGGAACTGGTTCTCTTGTATTTATTGATGATGTGACTGCTGACAAAGGCAGCAGGATGAATTCTGAAGTGTTTCAGGCAATATTATCTGCTCAGATTCAGCCAAATGCTTCAAAACTCATTGGACGGCGCTTCACAGTGCAGATGGACAATGACCCAAAGCATACTGCAAAAACAACCAGAAAGTTTTTCAAGGCAAAGAAGTGGAATGTTATGCAATTGCCAAGTCAATCACCTGACCTGAATCCGATTGAGCATGCATTTCACTTGCTGAAGACAAAACTGAAGGGGAAATGTCCCAAGAACCAGCAGGAGCTGAAGACAGTTGCAGTAGAGGCCTGGCAGAGAATCACCAGGGATGAAACCCAGCGTCTGCTGACGTCTATGTGTTACAGACTTCAGGCTGGAATTGACTGCAAAGGATTTGCAACCAAGTATTAAAAAGTGAAAGTTTGATTTATGATTATTAATCTGTCCCATTACTTTGGTCCTTAAGAAGTGGGAGGCACATATGCAAATTGTTGTAATTCCCACACCGTTCACCTGCTTTGAATGTAAATACCTTCAAATTAAAGCTGACAGTCTGCAGTTATAGCACACTGTGTTTGTTTTATTTCAAATCCATTGTGGTGGTGTATAGAGCTAAAAATATTAATTGAAAACCAATATTTATGGACCTGACTGTATAGGTTTTTATATACATCCCACAAGTCAGCGCTCAGAAAATGTTCCCATATATCCCTTCACTTAAAACAATAAACTTTATACCCACAACAGCTCTAAAAACTTATCATGAATTATGTTTTACTATTATTGATTTATTTACATGCTTTAGGAGAGCTTCATTTGCTGTCTTATTCAATGTATCACTATATAAAGTTGGTCAAAATAACCTACAGACGACTGAGTCCAGTATTTTATCAGACTCACCCCATAAATGCTCCTTTTACATACATGTATTCAAATGTGGACAAAAAAGTGTCAAATACAAAAATATAGCTTTGACATAAAAGTAATTTCTGAAGAACAACCATCGTAACAATCTTTCCTTGTAACGATTGATGAGGTCACATACATATAAACCTCCTTTCATTCACCCTTAAGGCCTCCCTCCATCACCTGTCACTCTGATCCCTCAAGTCATTTCACATTTTTCTTGTTTTGTTTCATTTTCTCTCTCTCTCTCTTTTTACTTCTTTCCTACTTTTCCTTCCCCTTGTCAGGACTTTTCTGAGCTGCTGTCTATCATTACATCCAACACCTAATTTTTGGCTTTGTGTTGATGCAGGATGACAGGTTGGTCCATATGATTGAGTTGTTCTTAATTTCTACTTCTACGCAAAAGGACATCTCATCTTAGCTTCTTCTTGTCCCTGGTCTCTCAACGGGAGCAGTGATGCAGAGTTAACTATTTCCCAAAAGTGACTTTGTGCTGGTGTTCTACTGTCTCATCATATTTATTTAAACACGTTTCTAGTGTTTGCCCAAATGCTTGTAATATTCAGGATAAGATATGGTCAAATTACAATAAACACGCACAAAGAAGCACTAGTTATATTTTCAATATAGGGACTAATTTGTCTTTGCTTTGTAAACTAGAAACTTAACAGAATTTTTCTAGCTTTGCAAATCTGAAATTTTCAGTGACATATCAGGGGATGATAAAACCCTAAATTGCATTTTTTTTTTTAATTGTTTTAGTGAAGCAAGATTTTGAATATTGGTTTATGCATGTTGAGTGTAAACGGAGATACATATGAACTTCTTTAAAAGGATGTTTTAAAAGGCACACTTTGCAGTTTTGGCTTGTTTTTAACACCCCCTAGTGTCCGTTTTAAATCACTGTCATAAAACAAACTGTACAATGTAGAACATATTTGGGCTGTGTATTCAGAATTTTAAAAACACGAGTAAGTTCTTTTATCTTTCATCTCTTAAACTTGATTGTAAAAACGGATTGCCCATGTTCTAACCATCTAAACTTAAAGCAAATGTCAAAGATGCTTTGGCATCTTGGAGAAAAAAAAACTTTGAGACTGTGTCATTTCTGATTTTCCCTCCAATCACCGTACACATGACTATCACTATTATAACACCACAGATACTGGTTTTTACATTAGTCCTTTGCAGGAGTTTTTACAAATGCCATTTGAGGCTGTGCTTAAATAAAAACAAGATTTGAAAAAAAAAAATAAACCATTAAGTTGATTTAGTTGTTTGGAAGTTAGCAATTAAAAATTTGGATGTATTAGGGAGCTTTTAACTGAAAATTCGGACATCAGAAACAGAAACTGAAAAAATGTGAATGACAGCAGCCTTATTAAAAATGTCATCACACTAAGATATAGCATAGACCCACATCAACTAGATAATGTTTAAAATGTGCTAAATAACAAATGGCAACCATTTGCTTTAGAAAAATCTTTGCCTGATAAATTAAAGTGATAATATGCAACTTTTTCATATTTTTAAATCTTTTCCTTGAGCCAGTATGTGCTAATATGACCCTTTACAGAGTTAATGAAAAGTCACTTAGCCCCATCTGGTGATTACAGCCGGAAAACCACGATTGCAAGATCTCCGTTGCCGTCACGGTACCCAGGAAGTCACGTGTCTCACGACGGTTAGGCTAACCCAAAGTGGCTAGCTGTTATGCTAGCGCCGGAGTGCTTTTATCTCATGATTCCTGATTTTTTTCAATCTCTCCCTGCTTGAACACAGCTGATTTCTTTGAAAGAGTAAATAACCGCTCCTGTAGAAAGCTATGAAGGCTGAGGAGACATTTCAACAGGTAGATATTGGCATTTAGAAGCTGAAACGATCTGGTAACTTGTTTTGGAGCCCAAAACAAGCAAAACTGCATATTATCACTTTAACATTAATTAGTTCACTTTGGTCTGTCAGACCTGATTTAGCTCACACTTTTCAAATTAATTATCAGCATTAAAAATAATTAATCTGTACAAAATAAATAAATAAAACATTAAACTAGTTCCTGAGTTGAAAAAATAAGTTTCTCAGACTTTTTCCTGCAATTAATTATTTTAAAAGTGAAGACCTGCAATTTAACCTTATTTAGTTTAAAACGACAAAAAAGTTTCATTCAACTGGCACTTTTTTTACTGAATGGTATTCTGTACATGCAATTACATGTGTGTTATTTTTAAATTGTCCCTTAAATTGAGAATGATCATAAAAGGGTCAGATAAGTTATGTTGGATAGAAAAATGACCCATATTACTGAAGAGAAAATGTATTTCCAAGAATAGGAGCCAAACATAAAACAGGTTGTCTGTATTGTTGCCTTCAACCTAGCAATCATTCCTAATTTCATTCCCTTTTTTTTTTTTTTTTTTAAATCAAACCACAAAATTAATACAGCAAAGCTACAGCCAAAGTGGCTATTTCTTTTCCTTTCTGTATTTGTAAAGGGAATCAATTGCACTTTTTATGACAGCTAGGGCAATTTCAGAGGTGTTATCTTCCAGGATATCACATTACACTGTGTCAGCACCAACCAGGATTCCTAGCCTGTCGGGGCATGATGTGATGTGATGTGATTATGTTTCATAAAGGTGAAACTGGTAGGTATTTTTTGTGGTCTTTCTACTGTAGTCTTTGTCTGTGAGGTGAGGATGGACATAAGTGTGGTTGATTCACCTTGTATCGCAAAAAAAAAAGTCAACTGTGAAGTCACTGGTGTCATATCTTCAAAGGCAGATGATGTTTGACAGAAATCCCTGGGTCAGTCGTAACATTTCATTCTTAAATGTTTGCCATATTTTTCTGACCCTCAGCTAATTTATTTAATAAGGACAACTACAATTATTACTGGATTTTTATGTTGTAAAAGAAAAAAAAAATATGATTTTTTATTTGTCCTTCCAAGCACATTTTGGCTCTTGGAAAAATCTTATTTTATTTTCAATATGCCTTTATTTCCATCATGGTATCTTTCTCCAGAAGAAGTAATAAAGCAAAAATAACGTGCAATGACAGGGACTGGTTTCCACAGCATTAGCTTGTAGCTGCTGAGATGTTTCTCCTGCAAAGTTTCACGGGCAATACGAATATGGTTGGCAGGAGAGTTAATTAGGCAGCATATTGTTCTATGGGTGAGCTTGGAGCTCATATAGGAATATAGACTTACAAATGAGTATTTCAAATAGCCAAAGCTTTGACAGAAGTGAGTGCTGGCACAGACAAACAATCACTGAGCACAAATTTAGAAAAACCCATGCTCATTCATTCACTCATATATGCCAGGTCTGTCGCAATCGCTCAGCTGTGCTGTGGGCACCATGAAGATGGTGACGATGTGTGAGAAAGAAGGCGTTTGAGGCTCCTACAAGGCTCCTTCCTAATGCTGGATTTGACATTTACCCTGGGAGGCTGTGGGTCTGTGGCTGCTGCTCTCACAGAAATGTCTCAACCTGCTGGGTAAAATGGAATCTAGTCTGATGGATGTAGACAGCTGGGAAGTAGAGATGTCTGGGGGCTGTGTGTGCATATATTGTATCAAGGTTTACCAACACAAAGCATTTGACACAGCTCTTTACTTGAGCCATTTAGGGCCCATGTTGGCAGTCACCTATGGTTGTAGATGATAAAGAGAGACAGAAAACAGATCAAGTATGCCAGTAGGATCACCAAACTCCAACACTTTTTTTCCTCACTGAATCACTTCTTAAAGCACACAACCCCAGGACAGCTCAACAATGAGCATCTCATGTGTCTTCAAACCACCTCTGCTCATGGCTCACGTCTTCAGACATGAATGAATGTTCCTCTACTAACTGGAAAAAGGTGGATTGCTCCCTCCAGGACGGGTACGTCTCTGCCTCAAGTGAAGGAGTTCAAGAATCTTGTTTGTGAGTGATGGCAGAATACAGCAAGAGATGAACCAACAAAATGGGGCTTGTATTCAGTAATGAGGGCATTGCTCCAGTCTAGTGTTGTGTGCAAAAAGGCACAGTTCTTGATTTACTGATCTGTCTAAGTTATTACCTTCACCTATTTGATGTGAAACATGACCGAAGGAATGGGATTCTGGATCAGATAAGCGTCCTCTGTAGAATGGACAAGCTCTGCCTTGGAGAAAAGGTGAGGAACTCCATCGACTGAAGGTCTTTTACATCAAATGGAGTCAGGTGAGGTGGCGGAACACAGAACTTGCAAGAAGGAATGTATAGGTAGGGCTGCATGGTGGTGCAGTTGTTAGCACTGTTGCCTCGCAGCAGGAGGGTCACAGGTTTACGGAAAAAACACATGACCACACACGTGACCACATGGGAACACATGAACATGTTAAAAGTGTTCCAAATTCACATGGGAAACATGGGCTGAACATGTGTTTTATATGTTAATTTAATTTTTTTTTTAATTGGAAAATATGTGGGCTGCATGGTGGCGCAGTTGGTTAGCACTGTTGCCTCGCAGCAAGGAGGTCGTGGGTTCGCGTCCCGGCTCTGCGGCCTCTCTGCGTGGAGTTTGCATGTTCTCCCCGTGCGTGCGTGGGTTTCCTCCGGGTACTCCGGTTTCCTCCCACAGTCCAAAGACATGACTGTCAGGCTAATTGGGCTGGTAAATTGTCCTTAGGTGTGAGTGGGTGCGTGGTTGTTTGTCTCGTTCGTCTCTGTGTGGCCCTGCGATGGACTGGCGACCCGTCCAGGGTGTCCCCCGCCTCTCGCCCCTTGACCACTGGAGATAGGCACCAGCTCCCCCCGCGACCCTCTGTGGAGGACCAAACGGCTACAGAAAATGGATGGATGGATGGATGGATGGAAAATATGTTCTTTCTCCACATGTTTTTTGCATTCCAAATTCACAAGGGAAACATGTTGTTTACATGAAGTTCACATGTGTTACATGGTAATTTCACATGTTCTCACATGTGATGTCCACATGTGAAGTTCATGTGGTTTTTCTGGAAGGGGAATCCCGGCTGTGGCCTTTCCAGGTACTCCGGTTTCCCCCACAGCTGCTTTAATCTCATTATAGTGACAATAAAAGGCATTCTATTCTATTCAGATCACAACATGCCCTATAGGTGTATATGTAAGTTGCTTTGGATAAAAGCGTCAGCTAAATGAATAAACATATAACCTCCCTGGCCAGGGAATGCCTTGGGACCCCTCAGGAGTGTCACTGGAGAGACACTCCAAAGAAATGGTCAAGATGGATCTAAATAACGATTGTTTTCTACACACACACACAACCTACAACAGAAAAAAAGGCACTTTTCAATACACACTGAAAAAGAAAAAACACTTGCCTCTTACTGACATTACAATCAAGCTCAAATCCTGGACTGAAACACATTTACTTCTGCCTTATTTAATCATAATGAATGTGTCCATTTGTGAACACATCAGATCAGTTTCTTTAAATGCTAAACACCTTCTAACTTTATGCTTGTCACAAAAAAGGAAACCACTGACTCATTGCTTTGAACAAAATACGGTGAATTGTTGGCCATCGCAATCAGTGTGTAGGCTTTGTCATTGGTATATCTTTATTTATAACAACTTTTGACAAAGGTCTCCTCCTACTCTGGATTTGTTTTAATCTGTGGATCTTATTATGTGGATGAGACATTTTTAGCTGACAAAGAATGTGGGATGTTTCGGTGACTGTAAAATGTTTCATTTTCTGAGTAAATGTAAATCATTACATATTTTCATTAATCAATACCTACCCTTTTATCCTTTTTTTTTTGTTTTTTATATTATATATATATATATATATATATATATATATATATATATATATATATATATATATATATATACACTTTTTTTTAAAAATTTTTTTACTCAACATGTTGCATGCTTTCTTTTTGATAATTCAGATGAGGCTGGTTTTAACGTGATTATTTTTTCTTCTACAATTTTTAAACCATAGAAATATTTTTTGAACAACCCATATTCACTAACTCTTGTGAAAAACAGCACAAATAGTTTTCAAATATTCTTACATTTTTTTCAAATAGAAGAAAAGATTCTTTTCACTATCAAATGATGTTTGGTGGATTCACAAACATTCCCACTCACATAAATACCGTTTTAGAAGGACACATGGGTAAAAATCTGAAACAACAAAGTTGTAACACAAATATTTTAATATTATTCTGTGGAGCGTCGCAGTGAGGAATGTTTCATTCATTTCTCCTTGGGGTTTTTGCATGAACAGCAGAAGCCCTTGGCCTTGTGTGCTCAGCACATTTATCAAATATCTGTAAACAAGACCTCAGACCAGGTTAAAGTCCCACATATTAATGTATAGGAGACACATACCCTCCTAGCTGTTGGGCCAATTATATTTATTCAATGTCAGAAAACTGGCAGATGTAAATACCGCAGCGATTTCATAAAAGAATCTTTCAAACCTAAAACCAGAAGGCAGGGAAACCATCAAAGGCAATAAAACACACAGTGTCGTGACTGCATATACATCACCAGCAGGAAATGTGCTGCTTTGTTTTAAAGTTTCCTCTCTTATTTGCCTCTGAGAACAGATTTTAAGGTGTGTTTAAATTTATGTGACACTGTCACCTCTGGCAAAATAGTGAATTATACTCATTTACATAAAGAGAATCAGATAAAAGATGTGAAGCAACGTAATAAGTACACTGCTTCCCAAAAATAAAATCAAACACTTTAATTCTTATTTGCTGCAGTGCGATTCCTGATGTTTTTGTTTTTTAAACAATTATTTGTTAAAGACCACTGAAGCCAGGAATCTGGTTCTTTTCATTCAATAGGAAATGTTGAGGGTCACATTAAATGCATGAATATGAGTGAGAGATCATGTCCTTTTCCCTGGTTATAGGTGTGAATATTAATGAAACAAACAAAAAAAAGAATGTCAAGGATAAAAGCAAAATAAACAGATGGTAATGAACTTGTCATGCCTCACCTCAAGGATGGGTCACTTCTGCAGAAAAGAAGCACTTGTAAAGGGCATGCATTTTGTCGAAAGTGTATTTAAAGCGTTGATAATTCAGAGCAGCTTGTCCTCATTAAGACTTAAAAATCCATCCGCAGGAGCTCCTTACACTGAGGACAGCTTAGCCTTTTCATCCTCATTTTAATATGGATTGCAGCCCTGTTTCTCCTGTACAGTGGTGGTACTGATGGAGATGACAGATCCACCAAACTCCTAAGACTTCTAGAAACACGTAAATACATACAAAGTTCAGATTGTACTAAAATCCAAAGGGTAATAATTATTGTAACTTCTATTAATAATGCATATAGAATGGTTCTACCCATTTATTGGATTTTGAGCTGTGCAACATTTGTCTTGGTTGTCACAAAATTACAGTTAGAAGTTGCCTATAACCCCTGTTCAAATATATTTTTCTTTTAACTTTTGATCTTTGTTAATTTCTATGCAGGCAAGTTATTTTAATTTTTAATCCTACAGCTCAAGCTGCTCCCAGGTTCCAGGGAGAACAGCTAAAAAATTGATTTAGGGAGTTTGGGAGAGCACAGGAAGGGGTGTCAAATTAAACATCCAGGAGCAGAAAGCTTTCACCTGTGGGTTAATCCTCTAAAAAGGATCAGCTACATTGTGTGTGCCGTGCTTAGATTGTTATCAAAACTACGCCGACTCAAAGGGCACAACCTATGAGATTATATTATGAGGTAAAAGTAGACATGAAACAAGATTTTGCATGCTTCTAGTTCCTGCTTATAAAGAAAATTAATTTAATTTCCACATCATGGTCAAAAATGATATAGTGAAAAGGAACTTGCATAAGGTGACATGCAGATATGATGTTTCTGTAAGTCAATTAAACTTTACATATGTGAGTTTGTCTATGGGGATGAACTGAGGTCCATTTTCAGTAGACCCTGAAACATATCACATTGTTTCATCAGCCTTTTTTGCTGTAGGAAATAAACGCTGGGTGGTATACTGTAATAATGGAAACCACGATACTCTAAAGTACTGAGAGCATTGTTTTGAATATGTCCTTAAAAACTCTGTTGTAAATGTAACCCTGGTCAAGCACAAATAACTGTGTATGAAGAGTGTGCTCTGGGGCTGCACAATATTAAGTTGTGATATTACTGTTGAATATTGCAATGCCAATATCAGTTGCAATAAGCTCATATGTTCTGTCATCAGAATGATGACAACACTCTCCGTGTTGTGGGTGTGGTTGTTTAAGGAAATGGGGGTTCAGCTGATTACCAGATTTATATTTTTGCATGCAGTTTGAATCTGCATTTTATTGGAATCATTTGCAATATCGATGTTGATATTGTTATATTGATACATTTTCATTTTACTGTGCACCCCTATTGCACTCTGTCTCCCTTCTGCACCCATTTTTGCAGTTGTATCATTTGCTCTGAAGTGGGACCCCCTACTGTTAAGGACAGGAATTGCAGGAATAATTTGAACAAACGTGAAGTAAAACTAAAAAAATAATTTTCTAATAACAATATTAATGATGTGACAATTTAAAGTCGGCTTTGGACAATCAACCAGCTGGGAACAGTTGCAACTGAGTCAGCACATTAACCACAGCCTGAAAATAAATGTGCATTATTTTAGTCGCCAGTTAACCATGAAAAGTACTGATAAAATGTAATACTTGCATAAAGAAAATGTCTTTATGAGCATGCTGCTGCACACGCACTGCTGTCACACCATCAGACAGGGCACTTATCCAACAGACACGAGATTTTCCCTCCTCTCTCGTTTATGTCCGAACCCGAAGCAGCGCGAACAATTAACTTAAATATTCAACCCGAATATTTAAGTTGAAGTTAATTAGGAATCGACGCATTAAATGCTATTTTATGTATTTTATTTTTTGTCTGATTGTATCTGTTTTGATTTTGTGTTTTTATTCCTGATTTTAGTATGTATTTCTTTTTTATAGACCTGGGTGTCTGTTAATAAAGTCAATCAATCAATCAATCATAAATAAATAATATTCAAAAGACTCAGATTTTTTCAAATTTGAAACATTTGTTTGCTAATGATAATATAACAATCCTTAACTTTCATATTGAATTTATCAAGCAATTCCATAATAATACAACAATAATTATACTAAATAAAAATGTCACTTGGCACTTAAGTAAATAAATAATCCACAAGCAGGCAGAAAACCCTTAAAAGATTTAAAACTGCAGCTTTTTGAGGAAAATACAAATCTTGTTAAAAATATAGAGCTCCTAGAATCATAGAAATGTGTGCATCATATATGTCACAACAGGTCTTAAAGGGTAAAAGTAGTGTGCTGCATGGAATTTTTTTCACCCTTCTTAAAAAACAATATGTGGGTTTGGGCTTGGGTCTAAATCGAGAACTCTACTCTAGAACAGTAAGGTTAGGATTAAAAGACTTTAAAAAGTCTTCAATTACATGGAGTAGCAAGACAATATCACAAGCCTTTCCAGGCAGACAGTAATCCCAGTATAATTTTAGGATGCTTTTACTGGTATTACGAAATAAATACCACCAAACCCTAGTGCGAAGATCATTTAAATTTAAAAGTTTTTAAGTAGACTTAAAAATAGGAATCAAGCTATAATAACTGAAAATATTTTTTTGAAAACCCCTGTTTTTGTTAAGTAATTTATATCTCATTTATGTGCTGGGAACTATCAAACTCAGGTGGTGATTCTCCACTGATAAAGGTAACAAGTCAGTCATGATGCAAGATACCATGTGCTGGTTTTATTGTTCATAAAGAAATCAAAGAATCTATCAGATACATTTTTAAACAACAAGCTGAAAAAAATTGCCTTACAGGTTGCAGAGCCTAATAAAGAGAAGCTGTAGGAAACTGCAGCTGGAGAAAGAAATCATGAGGACAGTGAAGACAACCGACATAAGATGAGCTATGAAGACCCAGAAAAGCAATTAGTGTCCATTAATTGCTCTCATTACAAGAGATGGAGTTGATATATTAAACTCCATGATGGACAGTTCAAGCATACAGAGTATCAGAAATGTGGACTGCAAAGTGAGTGTGAGAAAGCTATGCAGCACACAGTGGCAGTTCTCAGTCTGATAGCAGTGGGGCTGATAAGACCAAAACCTATCATCAAAACTTTATCTTTCTTTTGATAAAAAAGGCAAAACTGGCTGTAAGAAAACTTAGAGATAACTCACAGTCTCAGAGTGGTAACTAAATTAAATTAAATGAAATATAAGGATGTAAAAGATGGATAAAGAGGGAAAACATAGAAAGGCTAACACAGCTGTCATTCATATGTTGAATAAGTGTGTCTAGGCAGAGTAATATAAAGCATATGTAATCAGAATCAAAATAATACACTAAAATTGATGTGATCTAAGCTTCCTGTGTGAAATCAAATATCCACTCAGCCTGAAAAGTTTATGGCAGCTCGCAGCACTCTATTCTTCATCTTGTCCATCTCGTAACGAGGTTTCTATTGACTAAACACAGAAAGGAATCCACTCCGGGTGTTTAATGATAGCAGCCCTTTTCTTTAAGGAAACACATGGCAGGCAGTGCTCCTGACTACAGAACCAACAGGAAGGGAGATATAAAACTGAGAAAATTTGACTTTTGTTGTTCTTTATAATATAATTTGTTTTAGAATGGGTCTCTTTATTTACAAAGCAGTGAAAAACAAATCTAATTTTAAAGTGTACTTGTTTTTTTATGTGGTGTATCATAAAGCTGAAAGACTTCTTGCTGCAGGATGAAAATAAAAAATAAAATGCACTCTATGTGATACATTAGGGCATATGCAGAGGGAAACGGCATGTAATTAACAAGAATGATAACTCTTCCCTGTTCCAACTGTGAGCAATGGGAGCTATGATATCTGCTCTTTCCCAAAACAGCATAATTGTGTCTCATTTTCTGCCGAAGCCCCGATTGAGTCAAAGGCGAGGACTTACGATAAAGCTTTCACTCTGAGTGTCAAGTGGCTACACCAGTTTAAGCTCACGTGCAGTTGACTTGACTTCTGCACCCGCAGCTCGTTCACACACTCAAATGAATTGCCGTTGATTTAAAAATACAAAATCCTCTTCGTTCCTCCGCCTTACCTTTCAATTATGTCAGCGATGGTGCAGGCAAACATCTGCAGGCCCTCCGGAAGCTGCAGAGCGACTGGGGAGAAAGGAAACAGCAAACAGAGAAGTTACATATTTCTGTTAGAGCAACAGTGACACGTTATTTAATACTTCCTCGACAGCACGGCTATACATAGCTGCTGTTAGTTCAGAGCGCTGATAGCAAAACTGTGACATTTCAGAGCAACATCAATTCTGCCACAGTTCTGCTGGTTTATTTTAACGGGTGACGAGCTGTTGAAAAGTCCAAAACAATTACCACCGCTCCGTTTCCACAGCTCACAATCCACCACTAGCATAACGCTTTGACTCATTCTGCCCCAAAGTCGAGCCACCAATTAACCTTCAGGAGGCCTTCTGCTCTGGTTAATGTGGACAATAAGAGGTCAACCAGTTTACTGACATGTGACCTCAGAAACCCAACAGAAAAAGACTACTAAATAGTCTGTGCCTCCTTTTAGACTCACTTTGCATTGAGAGACAAGCATGCTTTAGTATTGTTTTTTTTTTTTTTAATAACACAGAAGGAGAAGCCTGGAAGCACAGTTAGCCTGACATCTCATCTGCACCCTGCCTGCAATCAGGGACTCTTCTTTCCTTTATGCATATTTCTTCAAAGAAAAACGACTCCAGCTAATGTAAATACACAAACCAGCAATGCATCAAAAACTCGCAGGCTCCGAAAAATATAAGTTTATTAAAGGAAAAGCTGTAGTGGATAAAGGAATTTCACATGTTTTCTATCAAACTCTCAATAACAAGGATTGAGTCAGCTCAGCACACACAGGGGATCTGAACTACATTTGCTCGAAAAGATGTGAGAGTTTTAGTGAAAGAAAAGTTCTCAGAAATAAGAAACACAGAAATGTAAAGCCGGTACTTTGCCTTTTTGCCCATAATGTCACACATCTAACGCCAACAACATTAGCCCTGGCAATGTAAGACAATTTGTTTCCATCTACGCTCCAACAGAAAATAATTGACAGATCAACTTCCAGCAAATGAACAGCAGCGTTCTGGTAATCTGAACTTGTTCCGTTTCTTTTTCCGCTCAGATCAACTCGTCTGTAATGAGGAAAGGCAGGAAGACACTTCAGTAACTTAACACCAACTTTTATTTCCATTTCTGCAGCTGTGAACACATTGTACAAAATTCATTTAACTGTTGTTCTGGAACCTGAACCTATCTGAACAGTATGTGACTGATCATGGGTAATCCAATCACCTCTGTCTACAAGCACTATGTTCTGATAACACCACACTCTACACACAACCTGGGAGAGAGACCAGAGCTTTCTGCAACAAAAACATCCTACCATGTCATTCAAAAGTCCAGTGACTGTCTATTTTAAATACTTAATACTATTAATCTTAAAGCAGGTTGGGACATCTTCATTCTACCTAAAAAGCTTTATTTCGGTTATTCAGAAATCACCAACTTTAATATTTATGTTAATCTCTGATTTATTCAGACATCACTACATTTGTGACAAATGCCGGTATATAACTATTGCACGAGAGGACACAGTGATCAATGTGGTGCTGTACCAAAACAACATAAAATTTGAGCTTTTTCATTACTTGATGTCTAAAGATGCACAGATTCTGATTTTGTATAGCTCTGACCTAACACTAATTTTGCCTGATTTTGATTTTAGCTCAAAGACCTATAATTAACAGAATCCTTCCATACTTCCATATGCAAGACCTGTGAATCAGCACTTATGAGTTCAAAAACAGGGACAAGTTTAGGATTTTTAATGGTGCTTTGCAAAGGTGCAGCGGTGCATTTACAGACCAAAAAATAATAACAATTTTGAGTTTCAGCAAAGCCAATCACAGATTAAGCTGATCATGCTGAATATTGGCTGATTCTGATCATTAGCAGATTTTTGGGGTGCTTCTCTAATTATGTCATGTTTTCATAACAGTATTTTTAAAAACCTAACATGCCTCATGAAGTTGGATCATCAACATAAATATTAACTAGATGTTGCATCTGTGAAGCTAGAATTTCCTGTTCCTGTAATGTTGTATTTTTGGAGCCAGAGTCTGAGCACTCAAAACGTGGAGCCAAAAGTCCAGCCATACACCCGCACACAACCATGGACTTAACGTTATAAAACATTTAAGGGGTGTGGTCAGGACGAAGCTCCATTCATTTACATGGCAGGATTTAAATCTTTTTACATCAGCTAGCCAATAGGGAGCGTTTGGGTTTTTTGGCTTCAACTTTTAAGTTACAATCCATTATCCAGTAATTACAAATGTCAGTGGGTTGCAAAAATTTCAAAAGTAAATGTAATCTAAAGCAGTAGTTCCCAGACTTTTTAGCTTCTGACCCACAAATTTACATCCCATATATCACTAACTGAACAACACACCAGTGGCAACCCGTCAACAGGGGGTGCTAGGGCGCCGCCCCACCAGTCTCACAGGAGGAGGAAGAAGAAGATGATTAGAATCACAAAATAGTTTTAAAAGAACCATGAAAATTAAACTAAATGATCTATCCATTATACTGTACATACAAAGTATAGGAGTGCCTCGGGTCGCAGAATTTAGCGACCGCAGCATGAGCAGAAGACTGGAGAATCGGCTCAGATCAGAACTTGACCCGGAAACTCCATGAAGCTTGCAGAGGGAGAGGGTGTTTTTATCATGCAGGAAGTTAAATGGATATTTTTTCAAAGAATCCTGCTTGACATCTTGCGATAACCCTGAGGATTGACTCCATGTGTCCTGATTTAATCAACTCGACAGTCGTGAGTCTTTTTTGGTTTGTTTGTTAGAGTTCAGATCAGGTCCTGGTTCGGGTTGGTACCAGGTTATTTTGGACCGGTTCGGTTCGGACCAGATCCAGTACCGAGTCGGTCCGGTACCGGATTCGTTACCAAATCTGTTCGGACTGGGTCCCGGTTCAGACCAGGCTGGTTCAGACTGTCCATGCCTGACCGTGTACTGAACATTACTGTAGTGTCAGAGTTTATTTCAGTCATGAGGCCAGATATTTGATGTAATATCATCTCAGTTTAGCTTGTTTTAATCAACTCTTGCAGCTGAATCTAAACTGTATGACTGTAGACCTTCAGGATTTAAACTAAATCCATTTTTCAGGATCTGACGCTTGGTGCTGCTGAGACGCAGTGTTATTATGAGCAGAGTTTGTGCTTTCAGTAGAAAGCTAAATGTTAAATATTCAGATATGTTTTTGACCTTGTTTAGGTCAGGTTGTTTTTTTCCCTGAAACTCTTACTTCTGTTGTGACCACTGATATTATTCTAAGGTCTCTTTATGAAGACCTTATGATGTCTTTACGGTTTGATGTCTGTAATTAGGCCAAAACTGTGTGTGCCCCAACTGCACCACATTTTTAGTGAATTGGTGGTACGGATTTTTACCAGTAAAATTTTCAGTCAGATGAAAATATTTTTGCTTCATTCCCTGCCCTAGTGGTGATATGTGAATTTTTGCGCATCTGAAAACTGACTTGCCAAAATGCGCCCTACCAAAAAAAATTTCACCAGCCGCCACTGCTACACACACTGCCAAAAAGCAATGTATATTCAAAACACAAACAGTTTTAACCTCTGTTATACTACTTATATCCGTCTATGGGTATTATTCTTACATTTTACTTCAAGTGTAGTGAAAATATCCGATTAGTAATTATTTATTAGTTTTATTTGCTTTCTGGAGATTCTCTCAGGAACACAAAATTAGTGGTTCATGATCCACAATGGAGTCCTGATCTCCACTGATCTAAAAAATAAGACAAATAACAAAATCACAAATTCATTCATCATTTAAAAAAGGAAAAAATAATATTGAATATAAACTTCCCCATTCATTTCCATTGGATTAACGCTGGGCATGTCAGAAGGAAATTATAAATACAGTATGCAAAAAAAATCCTTAAAATAAGCCTCCATTTAAGTCAAATGATTTTTTAGGAACTTTCCAGCAGAAACGTCTTGCAGTATTTCTAATAAAACAATATTTACAATAAAGTAATTAGAGTAAATATCTTTCTAGAAATTTATTTTCAGATTCTAAGAGCCTTGTTATCAGTTTCATAAGTCAGAAGAACAGATATGATGCTACAGGATGCATGGCTTAGAAAATATTTATTCTCCAGTTTTTATTTTACTAGACAGCTGTTCATAAACTTAGCCGCACACCCCCTTCTATGTCCCAACAGTATTGACTCACCCCAATGCCCCTATAGGGATGGGTACCTTTCATATTTGAACCAATTCCCGGTACCTAGGAATTGATACCAGTACTTAAAGGTACCAATTTTTATACTTTTGAGTTTTTAATAATTAATTAAATCACTTTTTAAATTAAATATTTTCTCAATATATAACAAAATGTAACAAATATCACAATAAATAACATACAACTGTTGTATTTCATCATCGTAGTGTTGTACAAAATTCTTCAATATGAAAACCTTTAACCACAACTGCTCAGTGTTTTCTAAATGATGCAACTATTGAAACCCAGGTCCACGACCTCCTATTCCTCTACTTTTCCCTCTGGAATAACTATGATGAGGAGACAATGTATTATACATGTTCTGCCATAATGATAGCAAAGCCATGTCGTTGTTTAATATGAATAAAATCACTTATCAGGACTAAAGCTCAATAGCCTAGCCATTAGCTTGTTGGCGGTTTTAATGGTTGAGCGTAGCACCACATTTTTAGTAAAACAAACAAAGCAAACGACTCACCATGGAGTTGATTAAATAAGGACACAATATGGAATCAATCAGCAGGGTTGTCACAAGCTGTCAAGAAGGATTCTTAGAAAGAATAATTTGATTAGATGAGCGTTTCAGCCAGCGCCATGCAACAGATCGCCCCGGAACCAATAGAAAGAGTCATCCCCACAATAAAATGATGCTCGGAGGAGTTCACATGATTGACAGAAAAAACAACATCCAGATACTGTCCCACGTCTCCACACAAAAACCATAGGAAATCTTTATTTACACATCTTTATTGTGTGGGGAAAAAACATTGTAACTGTGTAATTATTACCATTTTTCATCTCGCACACCCAATTGCGGGCACCACACTTCGGGAATCCCTGTACTAGACAATACTTAGTGACACAAAATAGTAAAACATTACCAATTCTGGATGCTATAAATGGTCTTTTTTTAAGTGTTTAATCGAAAATTGTGAAAAAAAATTTTACCAAAACTTCTGGCTGTTTTATTTATTTTCCTACACCTTTAAATTATTGTCTGAGCAGAACATGAACATGTCATTTAACTTTACCTTTATCTACTAGTGCAAAAAGTAACCAGAACAAAAAAAAAACTGTTTAAAGAGATCATACAGCCTCCACATTTCTCAAGTACAAATTTTTGCTTTTTAGGTTAGTAGATCTTCCTATTAGTAGATTTACTTTTTCACGTATCATTATTTGTCATTTATGGACTTAAACTTTGCAAACATGAACTGTATGCATACTTTCTTGTCAATTTCGTGGGAGGTATCTGCCACCTAAACCTGACAGGCAGAGCATTCAGGATGAAGGCTTTATTTCAATCAACCATGACATTTTCTCCCAGACAAACTCTGTGACACCTTTCTTCAATAAATCCATCAATGTCTCAGAGGACACTAATAGTTTGAAGCTGTTGAATTCAGCACACAAATGTTTTCACACGAGTTGGCCAGAAACAATTTCATGACTTTAGCGCCCGACAGCATGAAAAAAATAAAAGCTGCCACTGAAAATAGACAGAGGAGATTGAGGAAGGATGGCCATGAGACTGAGTGATGGATGCAATGCTAAGAGGAGGAGCGAGAAGACTTCTTACTGATAAAAGGTTAGGGGATCACATCCAGCCTTCATGGAGATAGAAAGACAGGTCATTAACTGGAAAAGGGCAAGTTTATTAACAGAGAAAGATTTCAGAGTGAACCTCTGCCTTAGTTGACAGAAGCAAAGAGCTTTCTCATTCTGCTGGTCTGAGTAAAAGGTGAGTCAGACGCTAACGGTGGGCCAGGCTGTGTGAGTGCAAGGTTGAGTTTGCCATCTCAGCCCTCTCACCTGCTCCCTGCAGCTATGACCAAACGTGTCTGGATCGGGTTCTGGTTCTGGTCCCGTCCTGGTCCCCACCAATGACGAGCGCAAATCTACGCCATTGCTTCAGAGAAATTTTTTTTAAAGAAGCTTCCAAATGGAAACCTTGACAACACTAGAGTTGTTTGCACCTTGTGTTAAACACAAATACGTCTTATTGATCATTATTTATTTTCATCACCAGTTATCATAGTAGAACAACTTTCTCAGTTTGTGGTGCATTTTGGAAACAGGAGATGAGCCCCTGGTATAATGCATCTCCTTGCTTTAGAAACCTGTTCTCAAAGACTTCCTTTTAGTCATTATTAGGTAGCACACATATATTATGAATGCCTTTGGCAGAATTCAAGTGAGCCATTTTAATCTAGATTAATTCCAAGATTAAGGTGAGATTAATCTAGATTTAAAAAATTAATCTATGCCCACTACTAATTTATTGCTTTTATTTAACAAAATTTATTCTCAGAACTCAGTTTCCCATAGCCATGACATGTGAATGACACCACTGCTGTACTATTTGCCCAACATGCAATAAGGTAAACTTTTATTTTAAAGAGTATCAATCCCTATTCAATAAGTGTTGTTGACACATCCGTTGTTGTAGCGTGGGGATCAAAGAGCTGCATGCTGGATTATGTTAAAAATCATAAACAAAAAGTAAACTTAGACAGAAGTGAACAAAAAACAATTTAATATCAGACTGAATGGACAAAGCCAGGGGATTACTGTGAGTTTTCAGACAAATATTTATGAACAGAAGAAGAAAAAGACTGTTGATCCCCAAGGTAAATCCAGTATCAGGTAAATCTAGGTTTATGTTTTTAGTTGTTTTTGGTTTTTAATGTTAAAGTTTTGGTTAATGTTGGTGGTTTTGTGAAATTTTATCTTTTTTGTTGTATATGTGAATGTATTTTATTGTTGTTTTTGTCCTGTCTTGACCAGGACAACTGTCAATAAAATTTGGGATCTCAGGTGTCTTTACATTTTCTCATTAAAGGCACATGAGTTAAGAATAAGAAACAAAACTCATGATCGCCATGCCTGGCGCTGCAAATAACTGCAGCCTTGAACGGGAGCGTGCACAAACTTCTCAACCTATCTCATAAGGGTTCAACCAAAGGCAGCCGGAGACATGATTCCATAAATAAAAATAAATTTTATTAATACAAAATGAAATATGGTAAAACAATGCCCCGCGCCACACACACACACACACACAGGATCCGAAAGCGGGGGCGATCCAACAGAGCTAATTTCGCTAGCTGCTATGTTCCAGTCCTTTCCCGCTGCAATAGCTGAAAAGCTTTAATCAGTTGGTGTTCTCCGACTCCTAGAGGTGAGTTTGAAAAATCTAGGGTGACAGAGGCATGTCCCGCTGCATATATCACCCTAGATTTCTC
Organism: Callopanchax toddi; assembly: GCA_006937965.1. Classification (NCBI taxonomy): domain Eukaryota; kingdom Metazoa; phylum Chordata; class Actinopteri; order Cyprinodontiformes; family Nothobranchiidae; genus Callopanchax; species Callopanchax toddi. Next base: position 4,856,419 of record SSNR01000003.1, on the reverse strand, counting down.
AAGTTCGCATCACAAAGTGGAGCTCCGGAGCACCCGGAGGAGACGCACTGTAAGCGGATTGAGGTCGAGGAAACAGTCGGGATTTGAGGCCTATAGTACGGAGACCCATAAACATCCACAGATCGATGTGCAGTCGCCTATAACAGCACCTTTAGCTCTGTGAAACCCTATAATCCAATCAGAGAGGTTTTCAGCTCCATATACACTGCCAAAATACCACCAGTATTATGAGAAAAACCACTGATTCAGACGAAGGCAGTCTGCCATTAGGGTTGGGCGATGTGTAACTTTTTTCCAATCGTCCATCGTCAGTCCAAAAATCGACGATGGGCGATTTATTCGCGCAGGTGACTGTTGACATATTTGCAGGCGGAGCAATGTAAACACACACGGCTGGATTTACCAAATTAGAATTTAAAAGTCCCAAAATAGGGAAAATAGTTGCCAAAAAACACAATATCGCCTATTTGAGGTTAGTTTGGCTTTAAACAGACGTATAGTGCCAGCAAATAGCTCCAACATCTAGTGTTTTCCCTCCTGCTGCATGTGCTAACTTAAGCTAACACAGTTAGCAGCAGCCGATAGCTCTGTGATATCGGCTGCTTCAGCTCCGTCACCAAATCACTCAAAAAGACGTCAAACTGAAGCGGAGATGTATTTTATGGAAGCGACGTTCACTGAAGGGGCTTTTTATTCGTATTTCAGTTTTAGTTTCATTTTGTATTTGTTGTTTGTTTCGTACTTTGCTGAAGACGAACACCAGACCGGTCTTACAATCGTTAAATATTCCCAGCAGCACCGGTAGGCGACCCGTAAACACGGTTAAACTGGAAAAAAAGTCAGTCTCTGATCGTTTCCCTCCCATCCAACATGGTTATTATTTAGATACATTTTCTGAACACAAGCTGCTGCCGTTCTGTCTGTCCGCCACGGGGGGGGGAGTAAATATCACCGCTGGCTGCTCTCGGAGACAGCAGGAGGAGGAGGAGACAGACAGCTGGGAGGAGTTTGTGAGAAACATTTAGAAAGAGCATTGTTTATTATTTTTACATGGGCTTTATCCTTTTACTTTAACCACCAAACATAGTTAATCATTAAGAAAATAATTTATAGGGGGACGAAAAAATCGTTCTTGAGAAACGGGCGACGATGGGCTCAGCCAATCGCAGATGGTCGATAGATTCGTCTGATCGCCCAACCCTATCTGCCATTGACCAGCAACACTATACAACGGTGCAATACTGCCACCTATTGGATATACATTTCTTATTACTTTTTTAACTCTCTAGAATGCGCAGAAGCGTCCGTTGACGTCACATCCGTAGGACNAAAAGAGTAACGGTGAAGGACAAGTTGAGGTCTTAATATCCCAAAAGGGATGGGTTTTTTTTAATATGTGAATTCATTTGTCAAAAAGCAAATCAAATCTCCTGTTTGATTGCAAATAAAATTATTTTAAATGAATGTAAAACCTGCAGATGTTTGACCTTCATGGCAAAATAATAAGAAAATCTTCGTTGCATCCAAAAGGTTTGTGAACATAAAAATCATGATGCCTTTAGGAGAATACTGTTAGATTTGAAATATGCTCTTTTGTTTGTTTTTTTTAGCTAAGCTATGTTTGGAGAAAAACGTGTAGGAAAAACACCTCTTCATCTGGGGGTGGATCGATCATGCTTTAGGGTTGTGTTGCATCCAACGTACAGAGAATTTTTGAGTAATGGAGAAAAAAACAGATTCAGTTAAATGGATGTTAGTAAAAAGAAGAAGAAAAAAGAGAAGCAGAACATGGAGAAAAGGATAGTATCTGCAACAGAATGACGATCCTAAACCTCAGAACTGGAGGTTTAAATGGTCGTTTAACAGCTGAAAATTTACCATCACCTTCAGAATTTTTCACAAGAAAAATCATTAAAGTTTTGTATTGGTTTTAAAAGAGCAGTGAATGTAAGAGAGGTCAAAATTGTTATGAATGGGAACGAATTCCCCAAATAAGATTTGAAAGATTAATATTTGCTGTGAAAATTGCCAGAGGAGGAACCAGATTTTAGCTTTGCGATCTGTCCAGGGTGTCACCGAGTGACCACTATCAAAACCACCTCCGTGTTCCTGAAGGGGAACAAGCAGGCATGGATGGATGGACTGGCACTATAACGTTTAGATTCAGACTCCTGTCACTACTTAAAGCGGCTCTCTGGAGCATTTTTCTATGTATCAAAGTTTTTTAAATGTTTTAAATGATATTTCAGGTCTAAACTATGATCTATGGGTTGAGTTCCACAACATCTGTCATTCTGATGAAGACCCTCCTTCCTCCTAGAGACCCCTTTCCATTATTTCTTGCCGCCGACATTTTTCAGCCAATGAAATTCAAATGTCTGCATTCTCTCAACATGCACGCGCATCGACCAAACCTGTACCAGTAGGGGGCGCTGTCGTACAGGACGCTCCGTGTGTTTCTCTGCCGTCTCAGCCGTTCACTGAGGACTCACAGCTCATTTCTACTAAAAACCTACCCATTCCTCAGCTAAAGATGGATTTATTTTTATTTTTAAACCTTTCACCTCACAGAATGGCAAGGCTTGACAGGATTACGCGTTTATTTTGGTCAGAAAGTTCATCCAGGGCCGAGTCAAGTTCAGCTTCAGAGTCCAGCAGCTGCTCGCTGCTAACCAGTGATGGCAGTAACGCGTTAGAAGTAATGTGTTACTGTAATCTAATTACTTTTTCAAGTAACGAGTAAAGTAAGGGATTACAAAGGGAAAAAAAGTAGTTGGATTACCGTTACTTTTCCGCGAACACGCTGCGTTAGTGCGTTACTAAACCATGATTTTGTCGGAGCGCCTCCTGACTTTTCCGTCTGAGCTGCGACATCAGCGGTAACAACAAACCGGTGTTTAGATCAACCAGTGATGACATGTAAGTAAGTAAGTAAAGTTTATTTATATAGCACCTTTCACAGAAAAAATCACAAAGTGCTTCACAGAAAACAGAATCAAACATGATAAAACAAATAAAATTAATAAAACAAACAAAATATCATTACAAATCAAAATCATTAAACAACAACAAGAGAACACAAAAGAGTTATTTAAAAGCAGTTTTGAATAATTGGGTCTTCAGCTGCTTTTTAAAGGAGTCCAGACTGTCTATACAGCGTAAAACTAAAGGAAGGTCATTCCAAAGTCGCGGTGCAACAGACTGGAAGGAGCGATCACCTCGACTTTTAAATCTGGTCCTTGGAACTGTTAGGAGATTCTGGTCTGTGGACCTGAGGACTCGGGTTGGAGCGTACGGCTTTATCAGTTCAGTAACATAAAGAGGAGCTTGACCATGTAGGGCCCTGAAAGTTAGAGTCAGGATTTTAAAATGAACTCTACATTTAACAGGTAACCAGTGCAGAGACTTCAGAATAGGAGTGATGTGATCTTTCCTGTTTGCTCCAGTGAGGAGCCTCGCTGCAGAGTTCTGGACCAGCTGAAGGCGGTCAAGGGCTTTTTGGTTCAAACATGTGAAAAGTGTGTTACAGTAATCTAGACGGGAGGAGATAAAAGCATGAAGAACCATTTCCAGTTCAGGTTTTGACACCAACTTTCTCAGTTTGGAAATATTTCTCAGATGATAANCACACACACACACACACAGGATCCGAAAGCGGGGGCGATCCAACAGAGCTAATTTCGCTAGCTGCTATGTTCCAGTCCTTTCCCGCTGCAATAGCTGAAAAGCTTTAATCAGTTGGTGTTCTCCGACTCCTAGAGGTGAGTTTGAAAAATCTAGGGTGACAGAGGCATGTCCCGCTGCATATATCACCCTAGATTTCTCAAGTTCGCATCACAAAGTGGAGCTCCGGAGCACCCGGAGGAGACGCACTGTAAGCGGATTGAGGTCGAGGAAACAGTCGGGATTTGAGGCCTATAGTACGGAGACCCATAAACATCCACAGATCGATGTGCAGTCGCCTATAACAGCACCTTTAGCTCTGTGAAACCCTATAATCCAATCAGAGAGGTTTTCAGCTCCATATACACTGCCAAAATACCACCAGTATTATGAGAAAAACCACTGATTCAGACGAAGGCAGTCTGCCATTAGGGTTGGGCGATGTGTAACTTTTTTCCAATCGTCCATCGTCAGTCCAAAAATCGACGATGGGCGATTTATTCGCGCAGGTGACTGTTGACATATTTGCAGGCGGAGCAATGTAAACACACACGGCTGGATTTACCAAATTAGAATTTAAAAGTCCCAAAATAGGGAAAATAGTTGCCAAAAAACACAATATCGCCTATTTGAGGTTAGTTTGGCTTTAAACAGACGTATAGTGCCAGCAAATAGCTCCAACATCTAGTGTTTTCCCTCCTGCTGCATGTGCTAACTTAAGCTAACACAGTTAGCAGCAGCCGATAGCTCTGTGATATCGGCTGCTTCAGCTCCGTCACCAAATCACTCAAAAAGACGTCAAACTGAAGCGGAGATGTATTTTATGGAAGCGACGTTCACTGAAGGGGCTTTTTATTCGTATTTCAGTTTTAGTTTCATTTTGTATTTGTTGTTTGTTTCGTACTTTGCTGAAGACGAACACCAGACCGGTCTTACAATCGTTAAATATTCCCAGCAGCACCGGTAGGCGACCCGTAAACACGGTTAAACTGGAAAAAAAGTCAGTCTCTGATCGTTTCCCTCCCATCCAACATGGTTATTATTTAGATACATTTTCTGAACACAAGCTGCTGCCGTTCTGTCTGTCCGCCACGGGGGGGGGAGTAAATATCACCGCTGGCTGCTCTCGGAGACAGCAGGAGGAGGAGGAGACAGACAGCTGGGAGGAGTTTGTGAGAAACATTTAGAAAGAGCATTGTTTATTATTTTTACATGGGCTTTATCCTTTTACTTTAACCACCAAACATAGTTAATCATTAAGAAAATAATTTATAGGGGGACGAAAAAATCGTTCTTGAGAAACGGGCGACGATGGGCTCAGCCAATCGCAGATGGTCGATAGATTCGTCTGATCGCCCAACCCTATCTGCCATTGACCAGCAACACTATACAACGGTGCAATACTGCCACCTATTGGATATACATTTCTTATTACTTTTTTAACTCTCTAGAATGCGCAGAAGCGTCCGTTGACGTCACATCCGTAGGACAGCACGGGAAATTCGGTCCCGAATTGAAATGCACTTTACACCTCACAGCCTGTTCAAGCTAATGGAATGATACATTGGTGGCCTCATTCGTTTTGGTTTAAAATGCTTCATCACTCATTAACCTAAATAAACTGAACATGCATGATTATTTTTATTAAAATCTTAACTCATGTCTCTTTAAATAAATATTTTTTAAAAACTTTCTTATTGACCATATGTCAGAAAAAAGAACCTCAATGGCCAAGGAAACAGGCCAATTTAATAAATTATCTTTCTGAATAATATATGACATGCTGTTTAAATGACACATTAAATTAAATACATGAAATTAGAAGCATTATAAATTAATAAATCAGTAAATAAAATGCACTCCCTTACAAAACAAATACAATTTATTACCTGCATCAGTTCTGCTGCTGTAATTCATTTTGTACATTTTTCTTTATTTTTGATCTTCTTATTGTTGTTAATGTTGTTCCTATTCCTTTTATTATCTATCTATCTATCTATCTATCTATCTATCTATCTATCTATCTATCTATAGGAAGAAATTTAAATACTAATAACAAAATGAGTGAATGAAAACATTAATTGGCAAATCAAGTTGCTAAAATGACGTTACTATTTTGATGTCAAATAATTAAACACCATAAATAAACATTATCTGAACACTTTCAGAGAAGCACATGATTATTTTTAGCCCAGCATATGGGGAGGAAATTCAGAAGAGAAGAAAATTTGGTTTACAAAACAGAAAAGCACACACTGGTTTTCTCCAAGTAAAACACTAACAAAAAAGTTAGTGGACATCCAGCCTGAAATTCTATTGTACGTTGTTCCTCAGTACTCAATTTCAAACGAATTGTGTGAGACTCAAGGAGTTCAAAGGACGACAAAGAAACAGATGGGCACAAAGAGGAACAAAGAGGGACAGGGGTGATGAGGTGAGCTGTGCTCTTTGAGTTCAGAGAGAGAGCTCAGATTTATATAAATAAAGAAAACACTAAACCACAAAACTAGAAGAAAAGCAATGCCGACAAAATACAGTAAACTACACACTCCCAAAAGAGATGTGTTTTAAAAGAATTAAAAATGTGTTAAAAAAGGATGTAATCAGTAACAGAGGTGTTTGTTTTTTAAGATTTTTTTTTTTTTTTTTTTACTGAAGTGGGACTGTAACTTAATGACTGGTCACAAATTGATATAATTTATATCAAATTAATAAATGCTTTATATCATATAAATCAAAGTTAAAAATCTTCCATATTTAGAATCAGAATTTTCTTTGCCATTGTAGCAATGAGACACTGTACATAAAAATATATTTGTCTTCCTTTCTGTGCAAAAAAGAAAAATTCACTCTGGTTAAAAGCTAAGGCGATAAATATATAAAGACAAGGAATAAAATAAGTTCCTAAACACTGTTTTCTACACCTCATATTGCACTTGTCTTATTGTTTATAAGGTAAACTCCTGCTTTCAACATGGGTGATGAAAAATTGCAGACAATACTTGTTTTTTGATCCAGTACACAAAGATCTGTTTGCATGAGTGATTAAATAAAATCTGAGTTGTGGCACTAGCAGCTTCTATGTGAATGCAGCTCCACAAAGCTGTCAATAACACACAAGCACAATTCCTGGGGGAGCTGCCATCACCGTAAAGATCACAGAAGACTAACACATATTCCACTTACAAACTATGTTATTGGACATAAAGTGCACGTGAAAAGCATGTCACTTCAATTTGGTGTCCATGTTGACCAAGAAGAGTGGTCACAGTACAAGAGAAGCCTTTTTGTAAATAACATCACTGTGGAGCATGATCCATTTTTGAAACGAGCAGTTCTTCATACAGTTATGGTTATTTGTTTATAAATAGGGACTGTTTAATAAGCAATCATCAAAATAGGCCAAATCAGAGAAGCAGTAACATGTGAATTTTTGAATGCAGCCTAGTATTAACTGTATTTCTTTGTGAAAAATTAAGTAACATTTATCTCATTTAGCCATACAAATAACTGGATTGCAAAAATCTGCAATGTGTGAGTAACAGAACAAACTGAAATTGAGATGTTAGTTGCATCTTCTGCTAAAAGCAGTGAGACGTATGCACTGACTTTCAAACAATAGATCATTTGACCAGAAAACAACACAAAAAATGAAGTTGAAGTCATTTTCAAAGGGACAGTACTCACACATTATATGTCAGAAAAAATGAATTGAATTTTGAATTGAATTGAATAAAATTGAATTTCTTTTACAAACACTTTCCAAATGCAAAACTGTAATCTGCACTGATGTTTCCTTTTATAAGTGCATTGCTAAAATAAAGCACTTCCCATGCCTCTTTTCACAAGAGGTAGTGCCATCTTATTTTCTTGAGTGAGGAATATCAAAAAATATATTTCCTGGATTATAAAGTATAATTTGGCAATGTCCATATACAAAGTAAAATCACCCTGAACTACTGTGACTGTGTCTGTTAAAAGTGTAAAGACAACAAAATTAACAAAGTGTAAGAGAAAAAAAACCAAAAATCACCTCTTTTTGCTTTCGCTTGTCTCACTCTCCAAACTGTCTTATGAATCTCAAAGTTGTAATTTGGAGGCAAAGCTTTAATTGCTTCCTGCAGCTCAGGGTCTTGGAGGATTTCATCTGGAATTTGATTGGCTACTCGTCGTGGGCCTCGGGCTGCAGAGAGAAGTTGGATATTGAGCTGTTAGCGAGATAGAAAACACATGTAGAAGTATAAAAAAATCACTGAACTTTAAAGTATATAGAGTATTCATAGACAATAATCGGAGAGCACATTAAAATCTGTTTTTGTATAAAAGTTTGGTTCGTTTTGTTGATTTTCTAGGTACCACTTGAGTTCATTTTAAAATTCTGGTATATTATTCTTTGATATTGGTCTTTAACAAGTGTTCTGTTTGCTGTAGGATGTTTACAATTGGAATAAAACACCTCTTATATTAAAAGCAAATTATTATTCAACATTTTTAGTTTTGTTTAATTTTTTACATAGTATCAGGTTCATATGAATTAAAAGAGCATAATAAATTCAGCACATTTTTGCTGCACGACTGTCGTGTATTTCATATTCATAATATGTGTTAGGATAAATAATACCACCAAACTACGTCTTTTTTGCATTCTCACTATTATTTTAAAAAGTAATGTATTATACTTTCTAACATTAGAATGTCAAGTAGATCCTGTTAGAAGTAGTGGTGTCTGTCTACCTGGTGTAAATATGATAACTTTGAGTTCTTTCTTGTTGCTGGCATTGTGTGAAATCTGTCTTAATTTTCTTCCACAGAGAAAGTGGAGTTATGTATTAAAGCTTCATAAAGGTGAGTCGTAAGGGTGAAAATACTGAAGAATGAAAAGTTAGTAAACACAGCCACATACTGAGAAAAGCATTGTAGGGTTGACAGTTGAATATTTGTTTAAAAACATATTTCTGGCTAATGCAGCTCACTTCGGGCTTCTTTTTAAAGCAAACAGCACATCACTTTACACAGCACAGCTAATATAGACTTAAACACTGTAGTTTGGTGTAATAAAACATAAACAGCATCATATATGACTTGACAGAGATAGCATAGAGATGCTACTCATCATCTGTCAGATACGTTGTTGTTGTGCTAAAAACAAGCTAGCGATGCTAAAACCGAGTGTTAACAAATGTTCAGATACGTTACTTCATAAACAACTAACAGGGTTACCTGTGGGTTTTTTGGCAGCAACAACCTGCACTTCAGTTGAGGGCGAAGCCATGTTTTCTGCTTCCAAACATGACACATGTGGGCAACAGAAAGATCGAATTGATCCAAGAGAGCAGACTCGAAAAGTCGAGCACCGATGTAATCGATGGCAACACGGAACGGGACTCAGAGCAGACTAATTTGTTTATAATTGTATGATTTATTCAGACCCTAAAACAGTATAGCATACGTGAATAACATAAAAGCATGTATATTTATAACAAACAGCAACAAATACATAACTGAAATAAATACATAATTCTTGAAAATTGTTTACAAATGCCAAAAAATCACTAAAACTAATGTTTTAAACGTGTACAATAACACAAAAACTAATGAAATACGAATATTGTATAAAACCTTAATTTATTAACAGCATTTTTGTTCAAATAACTAAATGTATGCGTTAAAATCATTATATTTTTGTACATTATAGACCCGCAGAATGTCCAGCCGGTGCAGACACAGACAGAGGCAGTGACAGGAGCAGCATGCTGCCCGGTGGAGGGGCTGAGGCGGTCTCACACTTTCTTCCTCCCTGAGCGCGCAGCGATCTGGGATGGAACACAAGGAGAGCTCTTCACAGACAGAAACATAAGAATTAGACGAGAGGAGAGGAGAGCTGAAAGGCTGGATTTAAAAGAAACAGACTGCATCAAAGTCCTCGGCTGATTTGAGGAGTCTGCGTTTCAAATCCGACATCAGAGACGGAATGTGAATCCAAATAACTTATGATAATTAGAAAATAAATAAAAAAAAACACGATGCGCTTTGCGGCTCTGATATCAGCGTAGGACCACCTGAATCTAAACATCTGAGGTTTTTCATTTTTGGGGGGGAGAATGTTTCTGTTATCGTCAACCTGCCGCCAGAACTGATCTGAAGCCTGTTTGGTCATCCAGGTCTGAAAGGAGTTGGCTGCCGGGGAGCTCTGTCCGACTGCTGTGCGTCCACACACACACACACATACACACACTGGAGTTATCAATTCAGACTGAGAGGATGCTGCTAGTCCACCAGTTTCACACCGATCGTCCGCATTTCTAATAACCGACTGAGGTGTGAGTGACTTTTGCGAGAAATGAAAATTGTTTTTCGTCCGTCAGTGTGCATCACATCCACCACAGTCTGCAGCAGAGCGCACTGAAATCCAGAGGAGTGACAGCTGACATCCTCACGACGAGACGCGGAAAGAAAAAAGAAAAAAAGCTCCGGATCAACTTCAGAAGTGAAGCACAAGTTTTAAGGCTGGAATATAAGAATCGATGATTCGCGCTGGACACAGGACGAAACACACTTAGACCTACAAGATGTTCAAAAGGGGTGAGTCTCAAGTTTCTGATCGATGAGTGAATGTGGGCTTTTTGGATATATTTGGCGCTGCGGAACAGATGTTTGGGTCTGATCCGCTCAGAAAGCACCACGCTGCCCTGCAGATGTGTTATTATTACAGACGATGCGCCATTTGAGGCGCATCTTTAATTTGCACAGGCTCCGACGGTTCTCTGGATTAAATATTCATCTGTGTAAGGATACATGGGGACGAGCTTGTGATATTAATACAGCTGATGCCGCACTGCAGTTTATGAGTTATGCACGGGTCACACACGTTTTACTCAGCTCGAGCTTCATCATTTGCTGTACGTTCAAATGCGATGGAGAGAACTGCAGCACACGAGGGGTTTCTCCTCTCAAGACCTTCAGCATGAAAAAAAAATTAAGAGTGAGACCTCCCTGAACTTTTAATATCAATATCCCCCCAGATAGATTCAAATGAGACCACACTCCTAGTTGATGGTTTTTGTCCCGAGAACTGCTCCTTTCATTCTGGGCTTTAATTGGCCATATGAGCTGCATATCTCCACAGTAGGGAGAGTAAAACCTCTAATGAGAATGAATTACAGTACTACATGATCCCACTGTGCTATTATTAAGGGAATGAAATAAAAGTGAAATTAAAGTGTTTCTCATTTCGCTGTGCCTCCTTGATACCCCTGAGGGACGTGGAGATCCCCAGACTCCACTTCAGCACATTTAGTTTTATGTGCTAGTCACTTTGTCATGATACACCAGAAACCTATAAGTTGTTTAATGCTATCTATATTAGGCAAAGCTGCAAACCTTCATAAAGCCACACTCACACAGAGATCTCCATGGAGGTCAACATAAAAACACCCACAACTTGTGTTTATGTTTATTTAGTTTGTCTTGAGTAAAAGATCCCATCTGTTTAGAGTGTGTTTGTTTTTGCTTTGTGCCTCCAGGGGCAGGGGAAACATGTTTTCTCTTGCTGCCATCAGATCGATTATTACTCTTCCAATGGTTGAGATAAAACACACCATAGTGATAGCTGCTTAAAGCAATAACACCTCGGAGGGATGGTTTGATCCTTGAAACTGCATCCTAACAGTTTCACACAAAGACCAGCTACTTCTGCTCTAATTCTACTGTTTTTCATCTGGACTTCCTTGTAAAGGCATGTGTGTGTGAGTCACGATGTGCATTTTTCTTTAGAACTGAAAAGATGGGCAAATCTGTCTGTCTGTTTTGTGTTGATCTAATGTCGCTAAATCCCACCCATTGAGATGATTTCTCACGGCGCTCATTTATTTCTCATTGAGGGCTGAATAGAGAACAGACAGGTGCAGCGGCTGCCAAGATTTTTGTATGTGAATCAGCTGTTAGACCACTGCACAGTGCCTGGACACTTAATTCAAGAAAAAAAATTCATTCAAAGTGCAGATTTCACCAGTTCGCCAGCAGTGCAGAATGCCAGCAAACCAGAGTCTACAATAGAGAAGCGGGGATGCGTCAGCTTTGGCAGGAACGGTTGCAGAAGTTCTCTGGTGTATTGGAATTTTTTTGCACCTAAAATAACACGTTTTATAGGGATGCTGGCTGATGCATCAGGCACCAGCTTTCACTGTGAGAGATTCACCATTCACAAACAGAAAAAGGGAAGTATCACGCTGCAGAATTTCCAAGTTAAAGCACCAATTATGATGGGTTATAATAACATATATAATACCACTATGATTAATTTCCGTGTGATAACTACAGGCCCAACATCTCTGTCTTTCTTTACGTGGCTTATACCATAAAACATGTGAGTGATTCTACTTTTGGTTACAGATGGTCATTTATGCGGCCATGCAGACACACATGTCAACCCCATCTCTACATCCTGTGACCGACTCTCTTTCTTGATTTTACCATTTCTCTTTTCTCAGAAGCAGCCAGCCACATATAGGCACAAGGGATGATCTGTCAGAGCAGCTCTCAGATGGAAAAGGACAAGATGTCCACTGAATTTACTATGCTGTGGCGTGCTGTAATTGCTGCTGCATGTTATTTGGGATTATTGGACAAGGCTCAGCTAAGGCTTTTTCTGCTCAGGCACATAAATACAGGATGACTACCATAGACAGGTAGCTGACTCACATACACGTGAGAAAAGAAACACTCGAACCAACGTGTATCGCCTCTCCTCCTGCATTTATTGCAGTGATATTCCTGCAGTTTTCCTCTGTTTGGACCTGAGTATTGCTGACCTGGATGTCATAGATCTGACTCCCTGTGGGGCAAGTTTCTGTTCATTTCAGAGCAGCATGAAAATCAATTCCAAAGTCTTGGATCTCAGTCTCAGCCACCTCTATTTTATATTCACTTACATCATTATTGCATTGTGATGCCGTTGTAGACAGAAACAGCTTATATTCCACTTTTGATAGGAGTTGAAGAGGATTTTCACCAGAAAACGCAAAGAAAGCGGCTGCATTAGTAGGGTGTATGTTCGATTTTTACGTCTATTAGACCTTAAAATGTAAAAATACTTCCAGAGGCAGAATGCTTCCAAGGCTGTTTCACATGTTGCACTACACAAAGGCCTGATCTTGGCTTTGGTGGATGCAAGTCTAGATAAAATTGATCACAACATGGAAGGAATAGATGCAAAGAGCCTAAATAATCCCTCAGAATCAACCTGAAAATGTAAAATACACACAAACAAGCTAAAGCAGAAACAAAAAAACAGCTTTTTTAAGCTTTATTACCTCAGATCTCATGCTCAAACTTAAAACAATCCATCATAAATGATAAATTCAAGTGCTCAATATAAAATAGGTCACTCTTACATAAAAGCGGAGATTTATGCACTCACATGGACGTGTGGTAATGTTTGCCTTTTGTGAGTGTCAGCCTTCCAAGATAAGATTAATTTGGAAACACATTTGCGCTGAATTAATTTACCGTGACGAGCATTTTTAATGCTATTTAGCTCAAAGAGAACAGAGAAAACTGTAATTACACCACAGATTAAGTTCAGCTTTACGTTTGTGCATGCACGTCCTCAAATATATAAATAGTTATCATTGGAAATTTGTAAGAAATTCCATCATAAACTTATTATCTAAAATGAAACAATAAAAAACACGTTGCTTAATCTTTCTGCCACATTTTTGCAAGAATAATTACTTGCAGAGATTAGGTTGCATTTTGAAAAGCAGCTGTAAATACATGCATAAAAATGAAGCAGCACACCCTTCATGTTGTTTTTGTACTTGCAGACAGGGTTGAGGGATTTGCCGTTAATGATTTCAGCACAACAAATGCATCACAATGGGAACACCTGTGGCCCAGCTCTGCTCACTTATTCAGGCTGTATCTCGTGGACAAATGTCAGTAAAATCACATCGGCTCTGCAGCAACACGCTTAAGTCCTGCTCTCTACAATATCAATCAACCGCTGATAGCTACAGCTTCTGTCATGTCAAGGATTAATCTTTTTCCAACCAAAAGAAGTCTCATGATATACAGATAATTCCACATCAAAATACAGAAGTTATTCAAGAAAATGACAGTGTAAGCAAATGATTTAGACGTAAATAGCCACAAACAGTGCCATAAGCAAAATTAATGCTTTGAAAAATTGACACAAATTTGCACAAGGGTAACACAGGCCCATCTGTCACTGCATGCTGTAAACTTTCAGCCATCATCAAGGCCCCGGGAGACTTCTGTTCAAAGAGAATAGATTCCTTGTTCATTTTATCACCATCTTAATCCTCTCAGGGTGTCGGCCTCGTGGCATCACTCCTTGTCGCTCTGCATTGTTGTACTTTACAACACAACTAACACACAAGCGAGATGGAGCGCAGCCCAACGACCGAGTTAGACGGAGAGGAGGTTTGAGGAGAAGTGAGGAGGATAATGTGGAGAGGAGCAAAAAGTATAAACCTCAAACTGATCCTTTAAGTCTTTCTAAGCTGCCTGAAAAATAGAAAGTAAATCTGAGCGGAGGACGTCGTTGCTACTTCAGTCTGACACCTTTTTTAGAAGTGCAAATTTTAAACCTTCTACCCTTCTCTTGAAAATGGTAATCAAAACTTCAAGTAGATGCAAGAAGGTGAAACAAACAGCAAAAAAGCAAAAAAAAAGAGAAAGAAACGCCAGAAAAAAAGTTGTTTTGTGTATTTTTTGCTCAGGCTATGATGCAGTAGAGTAAGGGAAGAAATATCCAGCTAAGTGACTGATTGGTATTCTGTAGATCCAGCCCAGAAAACACAGAGTCTAAGATAATTGACAGAGAAACATTACCAATCATTGGAAAGCTGAGTCACATTTATTAGACAGCCAGACAGTGCACCCCAGGTTCTGCCAGCGCATTCCAAATGTCTGATTTAGCCGAAAAAGATTCTTGATGCTCAAAAACCATTTATTTAGTGGACAATACTCGGGAGTGGTTCCACAGGAGACTGCGGCACTTTTTGATCAAGCTGCACCTAACAGAAGATGACAAATAATTAGTAAGTGTGTGAGCACGATGTGGGGAGAATGCAGCATTAACTGGTGAAAATCCACCATCTTTATTGTGAATCGTTGTTTTTTTTTTTGTCCTGGGAGACATCGCGCACTCCCTTGTCAACCACTTCATGATGAATTAGGTCTTAAGGGCACAGAGTTCACAAGCAAATGGGGCACTTTTTAGCAGAGGGGGTCTGTCCTAATAATGCAGTCTGAAGGGGCACTGGGACGATAAAAATTCACACAACATTTTGGACTTGGAGTTAGAGGTTAAAATTGCAAAAATTGCACAGAAAATTCACCGGATTTTTGTGCAAATGCCATTTTCTTTGCCTCTGTTATGGAAATGAGATGCAGGGATGGTCATTAGTGGATGATAATGAGGTGAAGGAGACAAACATCCTAAGCCCTGTTGGTTTTTCAGATATTAATAATTAATCTGTGATTAAGTGGCTAATTGGAGTTTAAAGGTCAATGTCAACTAGAATAGCATGAATCTTAGGAGTCAGGATGGAGGACAGGGGATGTCGGGGGGGGAGGGAGGGTCCATGAGACTGTTGACAGTAATCCCAGGTGCTCTCCTGTTACTGTGACAGCTCTCCTCCTTCTTGAGCTCTCCTCCCCAGGCGACGTTGCCTTTGTGTGCTGAGAACAGCAGTTCAGTTACATCAGCACCTGGGCATCTGCCCTTTTGGCATTGAGGATATGAAGTGGCATGTCATCCAAACAGAGAAGAGGCTAAAAATGGGGTGTCTGCCACACATGTAAGTTCTGATTTTTAAATATTTAAAGGAACAGATATGTGATTTGGATGGTGTGAGTTCCCAGCACAGAGCTAGGCGCCCCTCTAGCAAGCAGTCTCCCAACTCCTGGCGTTGATTCATCTAGCTTATTATGCCTCAGATTATTCTCACGCTCATTCCACATCGCAGTCAACACTCATTTATTTCAAAATATTTGACGTGAAAAGAAAGGTTGATTACATTTCGAGAGTTTAGGGGTTTAACGATGCTCCCAAACAGAAATCTGTAGCGAGATAAACGAAGAAACAACAATAATCTTTCCATTTTGAATTCTCCTGTCTCCGTGTCTCCACTTCTGCTCCACCAGACCTGCATGGCCTCGTCATTCTTAGTGTTAATGAGACAGGCTACTGTCACAGTCACATCTGAGCTTGGCTCTTGTAATATCTGCCCTGTCTGTGCTCTGGATTATGTTATCTGAGCTCAGACGTATGTCATGACCATGGCTGACTTTTAGGGAACAGTCAGACCGCTGGTAATTCCTGCGATCCGCTGGAATTAATTCTCCCCTGCAATGTAAATGCACTCACCGCATCCTGCAATATCACAGCTGGAGAGCCACCTTA
This sequence comes from Callopanchax toddi, assembly GCA_006937965.1. Lineage (NCBI taxonomy): Eukaryota > Metazoa > Chordata > Actinopteri > Cyprinodontiformes > Nothobranchiidae > Callopanchax > Callopanchax toddi. Next base: position 4,840,326 of record SSNR01000003.1, on the reverse strand, counting down.
AAAGATGTCTTAGCATTTCAGTGCAGTTGAGATAACTTTGGCAAATTCCACATGCAGATTTCCTCACTTTCAAATGAGATGGCGAAGTATTCAATTATTCTTTAAAAGCGCTAAAACTCTCATGCATTTTGTATTTGATGGGAACCGATGAGATGCGATCATATGATAGCCTGAGGAGGACAAGAGAATTTCCCAAAAAATCCAAAGGATAGATGAAGAGTGGAATGTAAAGAATTAAAAGGCAGGACTCAGAAACAGATGAAGATGTAGTAGTTACAGAATATAGGCCAAGGTCTTCCACAATCACACAAATCTTTATGCAAATCCATGACAATTGCTTTAGAATGTAATAATTTCAGTCATTTACACCAGCATGAGTATGTTTTGACCTTATCGTAGCTCATTTAACAGGGATAAGAATGAACTAGAATCACCTACTTCCATTTACCCTTAGTGTTTCTTTTTTATTTTTCCCATATCTGTCTAAATGTAAAATGTCCTGTTTGCATCCACCTTCATCAAATGGAAATCTATTTCTGGAACAGAAAGGACCTCTCTCACTTCCTTTTCTTTGTGCATTTTCAGTGCTCTGAATGAGACTGAAGTCCTTGACATGTTTTTGGTTTTTCTTTTCTAATAAACATTGTTCTTCAGCCTTGGCACTCACTCGTGGAAACCATTCAAGCCATTAGGACTTGCATCATAAAAAAAGAACTGGCCATCAAGCTCACAATAGAGGTGCAAGGTGCTGTTTTGTGTGGGAGAGATAAGCTTTTAATTATTCCAGTATTCTAGTAAAGAGCACAGAGCCCTTGCTGCTTTCACTAAAGTGGATTGTGACACATAGTGCATGTTTTAGAAAAAAACTCTGTGCTTTGTCGCAGCTCGTGCCTCCTTAATTAATGATGTGGATCCTTTTTTCTTACTTTTTTTGGGCGAGAAGTTGAACTGGGATGACTGGTTCAGGATGGAGGAGTTGTGAGGACTCGTGAAATCGAGACCAGGCTGTTTTGAATTCCAATCACCTTGATGCCACAGGATTTCCTTTGTGCATCCTAATAAAGCACTTTGAGTGCTCATTGCTCAGGTTGAAGTCCAGCGTTCTGTTTTGGTAACAAAGACCATACGAAGTCAGTATCTCGACTGGCTGCAGCTGCTGAATATTAGTTTGAGACTGGAAAATGCAAGAAAATTAGCAAATGTTCACTTGGAATCACACAGAATTGGTACTTCAACACTTTTGCAGCAATATGGCTGCATTTTACTGAGCAAATTGCAACAGTCATCCAGTGTTTTAATTTGATTTGCAATTTGGTCACCAGCTGCTCTCAAAGTTGTCTTGCCTTTTTCACACTTTCTGAGTAACAGAAAGGAGACGACATTAGAGAAAGGCCACATGACAAAATTGAAAATCCTTGCAAATCTTTTAAGACATTTGAAAACCTTTAAAGCTAATAGCGTTTGCAATTAACCGCCAACCGTCCCAGCTCATTGAAATCTCCATACATTTATTTTATCAAGAGACTCACAAATGAAAACTGCCACAAAATGTCATCTGCTTCTAAATAAGGTCATTTCATGAGTACAACTTTTCCCCTCCTCATTTTAAAGTTTAATAGTAAGCAAAAAGGGAGAAAACCTAGAGCTGTTTTTGTCTGTTTTTATGAGGTTTCTATGCATCTGCTGTGGTTGGCAAGGGACCTTGGAAAAGAGAGTCGTATCCTGCCTCGCCTGCAGTTAAAAAAAAAAAGAGAGAAACAGAGCAAGAAAAAAAATGTCAGACTAATAGATAGTCACTACCATGTGAGCTGCATCTCATAGATGCAGCTCCCAGTCAAAGCCTCAATCACACACTGCTCAATTCCCATGAGAGGCCCGGGGAACACAGAGATGCCACAGTCTGACAGGGAACACTGCCACGGCTCTGCCCCAGCACCCCACTATAAGATCACTGTCTGAGCCATGTGTGCACCTCTGACAGCTCCAACTCTTACTTAAACTACAAGTGTCTTTATTCCCAGGATGGCCAGGAACAGCCTACAGTTTGCCCTCAGCCATCACGCTAATATGTCTCCAGTCCCAATGCAGAGACCTGCTTGATGCGAAAGTGTATTTTAGAAATAGAACGCAATCTAGAGGGTAAATATAGCAGATGTCATCTGCTGCCAGATCTCCAGTGAAACAATAAACAGAGTGTGTTGGCAGAATACTGGCTTGTTTTATCACTGAACTGGGGTTGCATAAGATTTATGAACTGCCATGGTGGCAACAATTCCATGTAGCGAGGATTGATGATGCTGGATGCTAAAATTTGTCTGGCTGGAACATTAACTCAGCAGATTTGTCCCTGTCTTCACAAGTACAGACTTGTCAATTATTTAAAGGAGCAAAACAACAGCCCAGAAAACGACAGCGCGCTGTGGATGAAGCTCATTTACACATCTTTATTCCCAGAAGTGTCCTCATGTGTTTAGGCCATAATAAGAGCCAGTCTTTCATCCCTTTGTGCTTTTTATTATTCTTTGCTAATTCACACCATCACCAATGCGCATTTCCATCGTTCCTCAAAGACGGAACGCATCAAGGGAATAGAGCGAGGCACCACGGAGACAGTAATAAAAAAGGAGTCTTATTAAAGAAGTGTTTAGCTGCTCACTTCACAGGAGCAGAAGGTGGCAGAAGACTTCATTTTCGTAACTGAGATACACGGCCACAGAGAGACGGAGCGAACGCAGTGACAGGAATTAGGCTCTGTCAGGGCTCTAATGGAAGAAACAGGTTCTCCGTGTCAGAGCTTCTCCTTTCGGTGATGGATGGGGAGGTTAACAGTCACTATGAGTGGGGGAGCATCTCCAGACAAAGTCCTTTTATAGCCACCCAATCTCACACTTGATCATAACAAATTATAACCACCGTGTTATGTTCCAGCGGTATATTTGGACTTGTTTTATGTGGTAATACTTTTTGGATCGATACAAGACACTAAAGCAAAACCCTTAAAGAAAGTGTTGCACTTTTCGGTTCCATATGTGCTCCACTTTATTTAATCAACATTTTGGCTCCCGAGCTGCCAGTCTTCAGAACCGAGAAAAGGCCTGAGGGCTGAAATGTTGATTAAATAAATTGGGATAATTACGGAGCTGAAGAGTGCAACACCTTCTTCAGTTTTTATATTTTTCCCCTTGTGATCAACACCTCATCCTTCATATGTTTTTTTCTATTATTCAGAGCATGTTGCCTTTGACTGGAGGTGAAGGAAAACTTCAAAGTAGATTTACTTAAGATGAATTTGGATGCGTTGGTAAATGTTTCAAATTGCCCTTTTTCTTGTTTCTTGACTGGGGTGTATAAATGAGGCTTTATCTGTGAGGCTGCACAAAAACTACAAGATTATAAGACTCATTTCTGTCAAGGATGGGCCCCTTTTCTTGTACTGCTGTGTTGCCTAGCAATAAAGTGATTGACTGATGGAAGAAAACAGGTTGCAATACCACGTATGCATTAAAATAACCCTGAGAATAAACAATAGTACATACAAGTTTAATATTTTCAGCATTTCTTTCTCATATAATAGAAATGGCTCATAAATAGTGACTAAAGAGCTACTGAAAGGATTTTAAAATTATAGAGCTCAGATAAGCAAATGAGAGTCAAAACAACCATGCTGATTGCTTAAAAGTCCAATAGCAAAATCAGTCTGATGTTTATTTTCATCCAGTCTTTAGCTTGTCCATTTTCTCTTCTTTTTATTGACCCATGTAGTACCTGGGTCTCTTTACTTTCTGAAGTATGCGTCTTTTGCAGAAAAGTAGACTTTTTAAAATTCAAACTTCAGCTTGTGTCAGACTTTCTTCTTTCAAAACTTTATTTAGACTTTTTTGGCCAACTTTATTGAAAGAAACAACACACCTTGAAAGTGTTGTGATGCTGTAAAGTCAAATGGAATTCAGGTGTGATGTCATCAGGCTGCAAATCAAAGTTGTGAAGGGCAGTTTCTAAGCTTCTCTCTAGACAGTTATAAGAAACACAATACTACTTTGAACATGCACAACAATGACATGTATTTTTGGTCACTGAGTCAGGAAAGGCTGTTAAAACTTGTTAGAGTTGGATTTCTCTGATTTGATTTTAATCTAAAGATGTTTGATGGGTTGATTTGGAACAAAATGAATCCAGTAGTTTACAGCTCTAACTGGATCATTGATATACACAACTTCAGTACAAGCAGTTAGAGATATTTGACTTACTGGTGAAGTTTATGGAAAATATAAAACATTCATTCTACAGTGATATTATAGCATGAAAGTAGGGCATTTAAGTAGAAGCATAAAATGTTGATTTCCTCCTCTTAGACTTTAGTGAAACAAAAACCAACAACAGTGGTATGCTTTACCTCAACAAAATATGTTATTATCTCAGTAACTTGTCATGTGACCTTAAGCATCAGTTACAGCTTGACAAGGTGCCTCATGCTGTTCACAAGTCAACGTATTGTCCACTGAGAGATGGAACTATGCTCTGCTTGAAGGGTGGCCCTCAGATCATTGAGGTTCTGTAAGTTCAAGCCACTTCTGCATCAACTCTTGATGGAAAGGATGCTATTGAGCCACCCCACCATATGCCTTTTTTTTTTTGTGAAACATTTAAAAAAAACTTTTTATTTCCAAATTTTGCTCATTGATTATAATGTTGACATTCTTGTCCAAAATTCTTCATAAAGCTGAGGCAGTGAAGCAGCACATCCTGTCACAGGTACGTCTGTCAGAATGCAGACATTTGCATACATTTAGTCAGTTTCCTGTCTCTGCCCGACGTTTCTCTGCTTATGAAACCATGAGATGATGATGATGCAATCATCCCGCCGATCAGAATAGCTCTCGATGCTGTGTGGGAGCAGCTGGGGTGATCTGGCTGCAGGTGAGCACCAACACACATACGAACCCTTACTGTTGTTGTTCCATGTGTGCACAGAGGAGCCCTCTTCAGCACCACCAGCAGGTGCAAACACTTCTATAAAACTGAAAGGCCTCAGCTCTCTCTCCCAGTACGCTGCTCATCATGGCCCACATAGTGATCCTGATAAATGTGATATTATCATGCAAGTGGGAAACAAAGCAGTTTGTTATGCAAAGTTTTGTTTTGTCTCCACTCACAACCTGTTGTGTTAAATATTTTTATCCACACATCTTTCAGTGAAGCCTTGCTTTTACTCACGTGATAAATAAATAACCTGGATTTGACATATTGCACATTTCTGAAGGGCCAACAAACATTTTAAAACATTTTTGCACATCTTGACAGTCCGACACAAATGCCGGTAGACAGAATCAGGGTGGCAAGTCGCAATTTGTGGCAAGTTTGTGCCATCCTGCATCCTGCCATGCCACTGTTTGTGTCTCACTATGCGTGTTTGTAGAAAACCTCTGTCAGAAGGAATTCTTGTTACTGATATGATGTGGCCTGGAAGGTGTGGGGAGGATTTGGTTCCTCTGTCTTCATAAATAAATACTCCAGTGACAAACTAAAGGAAGGTGTTGTCACAACATTACAAACGGCGCACTGCGTTTTAACCACCAGCTGTGAAAAAGACAACAAAACTAGCACAAATGTGTTAAGGATTATTTACATTACACAAAGCAGTTTAATGAACTCAATGTCTCAATTACTCACAGTTGGGTATAGGGAAATCTTTTAGTTTAAATTTGACCTTATCAATAATACTAATTAAGAAATCACTTCAATAGAACCTGTCTGACAACACGGAGGAGGCTAAAAGATCTCAAAAAGCAACACACTATGCTTCGTTCTAAAGAAGTTGCTAGTTTTCTACAAAATGTTCTCAAACTTAACTTTATTCACACAACATTACAGCTACAGTGCAGAATTATGATCGTATATTTGAGAAATAACTATCTTTCTATCATATTACAACAGCAAATATTACCCAGAATCCAGTGTTTATAGAATGATGTTTGGTTTTAGTATATGAGCATGCCTTATTTTGGCAGTTTTTATAACAATAATTTACTGCGTTGTTCAGCAATCACAATGACAATTTTCTCTACAAATTCAAAAAAATTATGTTCCACCTTTAGACATAATAGACATTCTCCATCCTTATTTGTGCAGATCAATCCCATCTTGAAAGCTCACAAGATTGCAACATCTGTCTCGATTAGAAATAATTCAGGGCTGCGTGCGCTCCCGTAGGCCTGCAGCCAGCTCCGCCCTGCTGCGTGAACTCTCACCCTCCTCCTCGGCGGATGATTGATCAGGCACGTTTGAGGAGTGTGTTAGCATTTGTGTATGGATTTGAGCTGGGCAAAGAAAGCCGCTTTCCCTGAGGAGTGTGTTTGAACATAAAGGTCGTGACCTCTCAGCACCAGTCTTATGACCCTGCAGCACAGCATGCGCAGCTCCTGCAGCTCTCTAAACACTCACCGAGCTCCAGCTTATCTGCAGCCGCAGCAACCAGAAAGCATCGCCAACAGGAGATGCCGACTCGTCTTGATTTATTTTGGATGCTGATTTTCAAAGGACTTAGATCACAGATGTTTTATAGACTCAGAAGGAGTTTCTACACATTTTATAGTAGTAAATATGTAGTTATTCCATTTGTTATGGTTCAATATATAAAATATTGCATCACGCTGCCTTTGCAACATAATTCACACAGTCAGATATAAAAACGACAAGACCACCTACAAGCTCGGTGGCGGCACTTGAAACGGTACAAACGATCCTATCTCACCGCAGCACTTCCTTTTTCCTTCTGGCAGGGACTGTGTGCACGGCCTCAGAATGAATAATTAATGCCAAATGGAATTGTTAGCAAGGGTGGCAAAATCACAAGGGCTCAGACTAATTGCAGAACGTTTTCTTTTTTTTCTTCTCGTCTTTAACTTCTTGCCAAGGGTAAGGAATTAAGAGTAGTGGGTTGGTAATGAGATGTGGTTCGGGCCGGTGTCAGGTGAAGAAGAACAACCAAATGAGCTGATTCATTCGAGACAAAATTCAATTAGAATTTAACTTAGTGCCGAAAGAAAAGTATTGTGTGAGAAACCTCACAGATGCGCCGACAAATTGAAAAACTGAACCAAGATAATTACAAACTCTCACTTAGTTTAGTACTTAAAATGTGTCCTAAGGTGCAGGAGGAGTTCAGAACCCACAAAGAGAGGCTGATTACATGCTTTCATTGTGAAACTGATATTTTATTTCTTTGATTTGCCAAGTTATTTTGAGAAATCTGTTGCACGGTGAAGCAGAAGCAGACCATTCCTTGGGAATATAATTTAAAAAAGAACAAAATCATAAATTATGCTTAAATAATATTCTGTCATAAATTTTTCTCTGACATGTAAGTCTGAGACTTTATAGAAAGTTGTTGGATTCTGCTCTTTGCTGTTAATTTCCTTGGCCTCCTTGCTTGCTGCTAAAAACATTCTCTCCTCTTTTCATCTTGAATTATTAAAAAGTGTTGTGATTCCCAGTATGATTGTGAATCTGGGGCTGCAGCTCTTAACCGCGCACTCACATTTGCTTGTTTTCTCTCTCTTCACCTTGTTTTCCCTTGTCTTCCTCCTTCGGTTCACAAGCCAAAACATGATGCAGCAGTCCTCACGCTCCAGATCTCACCTTCAAGGGGGTGAGACGGAGATATTTTAATGAATAGTCAAAACGTTGTCATTTTGCAGGGCAAGGGCTATTCATCTGAATCTGTATTCAGGTCAGAGTCCTATTCAGAGGGGAGAATAAGAAAAAAAGCAAGAGGAATAGTTTTTTTTTTCATTTCCCATCATGCACCAGCAGGATCCAAATTGGCACAGAGAGTTGGACAGTTTCTCAAGGGATAAGCATCCTGTCTTCCTCCCTGACACCCTCCAAGGGAAATCTGCCAGTGACATTTACTCACCATAAAACACAGGCAACAGCTGTACATGTTCCTCACTGATCCCATCTCTTGTTTTTATTTAACACTTATCTAAATTCCAGTAGCTGGCAAACTCAAAGTGCCAACTTACTAGAACCTACCCTGACAAAGGTCATGAAAACAGCTGCTTGCAAATAAAAAATGGATGCAGGGTTGCAAAATATGTGAGTATCCTCGCCCTCCGCCTCTGTTTTATTTCTCCATCTCTCTTTTTGGATGATGTGCAGATGACACATCAGTCAGTAGAGCACATGGGTCTGAAGCTCTTTTGTCTCTGATCTGTGAGGGAATATTAATGTAGCGTTTGCTGTCTGCGATGGATCAAACTATTCAGTAAAAGAAGAGGGATCTTTATCCGAGTCCACAGGCGCTGGGTTGTAGGGATTTTAATGTGGCACTGGTTGGATGTACACCCTAATAGGCCGGCGCTGAAAACATGAGAGCTTTCCTCAGAGATTACGACAGAGGAAGATGTAGAGTGAGGGAGAGCAGACAGAGATATGGATGGATAAATAAGCTCTATAGCTGAAAGAACTCGTAGCTATAGCTGAGCTACTGCGTTTGGAGCTGTATTTCCTCAATTGTGGAGTTTTCACTTGTGAAGTTATTTCCACTGCTTGTGCATCTTTTGAAAAATCTCCATCTACAGGCCCAGAGCAGCAGTGTGCTCTGTGTTCATCATTTAATGAGCTCAATAACTTGCATGTAGGCAGAACTCTAACTGAAGATGCATTGCTGAAATTATTCTGTATCACTTTGCAATACAACTTCAGATGCAAACAAATTGCTTTTATTAAAATACTCAGCAAGGCGCTGAGTGCTGGATTTGAAAGTTGAAATGACCAAAATGATTCATTTGTGTTTGTCTTCAAGTAACTTTGTGCTCTTCTGATGAGAATCAATACTGAGGGAAAGTGGCTTTTATTTGGGAGTACAGATTTTTTCTTATAGGACTTAAATCAAATTAAAATGTGTAATAATTAGATGTGTCAACACATCAAAAATGGAGTCACTTTACATCAGGGAGCTCAAAAGATATTCTGACATTTATTGCTTTGCCTGTTGCCTTGAAATTGTTTGCATATGTAATAGCCCTAACCATTTGTGTATTAAATTAATATTTATCAGGAAAGCTAAAATGAACAATCTTTGGCCGCTACTGGTTTGGACAGGACTCAAAGTTGATTGTCTGGCTGCTGATGGCGAGACTTTTGGACATGTTCTGGCTGCACACAAAAAAAGTTTGACAATTTTTACAAACTCAAATGTAGACGTGATACATTTGGCAAAGGATTCATGGGTGTGTACATTTTTGGGAGCCTTAAAATTGATGTAAAGTTTTTTGTTTTGGATTATGAATACACATTTTACACATGAAGATTAAAACTTACACAAATTCTAATTAAAAAAGGCAGATGGTACTCAACAAGTTTGGATACTATAGAGAGTTTAAAACTGAAGTACATTTTGAGATTAGAGAAAAAATGTTGTACTGTTGACCAAAAGCTTTTAAATACTCTAAACTGAGTCTGTGTTTTTCATAAAGCGCATGCCAGATTTTACATTGTAGTTTTCTTTTCCAATTTTTAAAATAATATCTGCTGTATAGCTTGAAAATTGTCACAAAAAAATCTGTCAAACAATGAGGTGCTTTATCATTATCTGTCTTTACCAGGATTATAAACTATTAAAATTTGTTTTAAAAATCTTTTATATCTTCAATCCCTTCAGTTTTAAGTTCTCTCTACACTTTCAACATGAGACTAATAACTGTTTATTCATTATTTATATTTATATTTCTGGGAAGCTTTAAAAGGCCAAGTAAATTTACTAACTGCTGAATCACTAATACCTTTAACAAAGTTCTTATTTTAAAGAATTGCCCAAAATTCTAAGTTCTGCACCAAACAATAAAATAAAAAAAACTCCGTTTATTATTGCATCTTCAAAGAAACTTAAAACTCTGATAATTTATGTCAACTGAAAACTTACACAAACTTATGAATCTGATTATCAGTCAGGCCTACCTGACTCCTTGAAATGTTGCTGCTCCATTTATTACTGGGACAAAACAACACAAACACATCAATCTGAGCGCGCCTTCCTGCTCTGACTCCATGTATGATTTCTTATTGATTTTTCAAGTCTTCCAGCTTTTTTAAAGCCTTAACTGTCCTTGTCATTCCAGACTTATTGACCTGATGTGAGTCCCCTTCCAACCACAGAGATTGACTTGTGGTGCCAACTATGACCACATCATAGTTTTTCCTATTGAACTCAGACACATGAAGTCTACAGAACTGCTTTTAAACTTCAGTTTTTTGGATAAAAACCATCAGTGATGTCTCATATAAACATCATTTATCTTGCTTCTGAACACCCACCTCCTTTCTGTAAAGCACTTAGTTGCATTGTAAAGAAAGAACACAAATAACTTTTAAAGCACTAACCTGACCACCAGGTTTGTGATATAATAAAGAACTTTGTCTAACTGGTAGCATCACGGCTATTTAGGAAATCTAAATCTGATCTGGGTTGAATATTTGCTGAATATGCCAACATGTAAAAAAAACTGAACTGTTCAACAAAAATACACATGATGAGTCATCAGATCAGCTGCCCTCAAACGTAACAGTCAGCAGAAACAGCTTGTAGTAAAATGGAGTGAAAATATAATAGAGTGACACAGTTTCACACATGGAGGATGCAGATGATGGATTAACAAACATCTATGAGTTTCCTGTTGGAGTTACAGAACAAACCAAGCGATTCAGGTAGAAAACTCAATAATTCTTACTTCAGTTCATTTAGTGCAGGCATGTTCAAAGTGCGGCCCTCAGGTGCTTTTTAAGTATAATATCATTTAGTCCTCCTGCAGGTTTTTGATGCAGAGAGATGCTTTCTGACATTTTTACTTTTTACTAACATGAGACCCTACAGACAAAAAATACAGATAAATTAAAATCTTTTTAAATGCAACATTTTCTATCCAATCAAAGTATTTGATTTTTATTGAGACAATTTAAGAGAAACTGGGATCATTTAATTTCCTTGTAAAAAAGAACCACAAATCCTCACTGAGGTTTACTAAAAAGCAGACTTGTGAGCTCTGTTCATAAAACGTGAGTAAATCCAGGAACGTGACTGAAGACAGACCCAGATCCTGGTCCTGTTGCTGAAAATGGAGGGAAATGTAGTTTCTAGAAACCTAAAAACTGTCGACCAATCAGATTCAGTGAATTTGATGCTTTCCATTACTGAGTCAAACATACGAGATCCCTGTACGTGTCGATTTTCTTCATTAAAATGTTGCACTTATAATCTGTTTATGAGCAAAACAAATAAATAAAATCATGTTTTGTTTTTTCTTTCAAAAAATAATTGTGGCCCTCAAGGACTTTACACTTGGTGATTTTGGCCCTCGTGTTGAAAAGTTTGGACACCCTTGGTTTAGTGTAATGAAATTTTATTTCTCAGACTAGAAAATAACAATCATTTTTATAGGATTAAATATTCATCTTTAATGCAGTTTATTTGCTTTGCAGTCCAATAATTAGTCTATGCAGCAAATAATGCTGAGTTTGATCAGCAACTTGGAGCATGATGCAGAACTTGCTCATTATGGTGATAATTCTGCAGAAATGTGCCTGTGTCTCAGCTTCACAATATCATTTCACTGCAGTCTGTGTTGCCTTTAACTTCTGCCTAAAAAATACAACTGTATCCCTTCTTGACATAATAGAAATTACATTTGTATCAAATATTAGCCTGCTCGAGAGCTCGGTAATGAGAGGCATTTTACACAAAAACACAGATGGGATGAATTCACCGTTAAAGGCCACGGGGATTATGAATAGTAGTTTAATGAGGCAGTAGGTGGATGTCGTGGGACTGTGCAGCTCAGACCGTGGCAAAGCCGAGTCTTTTGTTCAGATCAATGTATGGTAATGACAGAGAAGCTGATTGTCTAAGAAAAGAATTGGAAAATGAGTGCAGAGTTGCAGTCAGTTAAAGCAGCTGCAGTAAGGAATTGGCAACTTAATCATAATGCTAGTGAAGGACTGTGGGTTGTTGGAGTTTTAAATATGTGCACCTGTGCTCCTGCTAGTAATGCAGTCACAGAGGGTTCGGCAGGAAGGTTTCATGACGGTTGCTGTTTTGCAGCTTTGAGTTGTCATTAATCACTTTCTTCCTGCTCTGGGACGTCATCTGTGGCTTTAAACCATCAACAAGTGTCCCAAACAAAAAGTTGCATTTATTGTGACCTTGTTTAAGCTACTCCTCCATGCTTAATGTGTTAATGTGAATGCACTCTACCTGTGTTCACCTACGAGATGAGCAGAGACTATTGAGCTAAAGTTAACCATCAGAGGACTGGATAAATCAAATCCAGAGGTCTCTCCTCCCTTGAGCATGCCTCCAGGGCTGGTTACGTCCACAGCCAGACAGTCTGTGATCAGACTGTGAGCACAGTGTCGTACAAAGGGTGGTAAGTGGAGTGGGGCTAATTTTAGGTGAATGTGGTATGAAAGAGGTGCAGAATGGAAAGATAATTGCAGAAACGCAGAAGGTGGCCCTCAGCTGTCAGCACTTTAAAGTGTCTGAGTTGTGCTACATGAAACTGTTTTGTCTTTCTTGTCTCCGTGTTTGGTTCCAATTCTTGTTCAGACCACCAACCTGAGCCCAACTTATCACCCCCCCTCCCTCCATCTCCTCTTTCCCAGCATCCCCATCTTCTGCTATTGTTCAGCTCCCACACTACCACCAGCTGAGCCACACCGAGTGGAGAAAACATTTGTTTTGTCAGCTTTGATAACCGACTAACTGTCACATGTTTGAAAGGAAGAGATCTGTGTTGTACTGGAATACACTGCGCTGACTTTCTTGCACCATCCATTTGCTCGGCTTTGCCTTTGTGTGTACATGTGGGTGAGACAACAAGGGGTGGGCCCAGTGCGTTGCTGTGACAGTAGTTGTGTGTGTTTTCCTCCTGTTACTCCGGATCTCAGAGGCAATACAAACATCAACAGCATTGTGTACGTTTGAGTTTGCAGTTGTGTTTGTCGAGGCAGATAAACGAGCTCCCCGTGCCGTGACAATCGCTTGTGCCTTTACGGTTTACTCACATGCAAATTTAAGAAGAAGAATAAAATAATACTCACAAATATCTCCTCTCGTGTGACGGATTTGATTAAAAAGCCAAAGGAAAACGTTTTATTTAGATGGACATATATTATTCTCCGTGTCAATAAAGCCATCCGTCAACACAAAGTATTTATGAAGCAGTGGATCTGCTGACACAGAGATGATAGATTATATGTGACACGTATAAAAACAGCTGATTATTGCTCCCTCTGCAGGTTTATGAGGCTAGAGGATTCTGTTAACTGCCTTTTAAAAGACCACCCAAAGATCTTCTTGATAGAATTTTGATGGTCAGACACGCAGAAAAGTAATCCTTCATTACAGCACTAATTGCAGCTCTAAGGTTTGTTTTGATCTACTTTCAATGTGCCGGTACTATTTTAGGGCTATTAATCCGAGTCCGCTTAATGATCTTGCATCATGCAGTGATGCTGTTGAAAATGAAAAACACAAGTGGTCCTTGAAGAGCCTCGTTGTCCGCACTTGCTTTTGTTTCCTCCTAATTTACTGGCCACTTGTGTTCTACTTAGGTATACTATTGTTCTGTTGTTAACCAAGGCTAAATCTTAGCCCTAAACTAAATGTTTAGGGTTGTGTAGAAACGATTCTGCAGACTTTTTTTCTGGAAATTTAAACACATGTGAATATCATTCCTCGTAGTGAGAGGTGAATCCTCACAATGTAATTTGAACCTGCTGACATCCTTAATGTCTTTTTGATTTTAAATGATCCAGTCCCTTCATATTTCTTTAAAACTTGGTAACACACACTTTTCAGCAAGTTGACATCAATAACAATGTGCACGTCACATCGTGTCACATTGTCTGGCAACACCTTTTACCTTTAATACACAGAATGAAAGATGTTACCAGATGAAACATAACTATGTTTATTTAACCCGTTTAGTCAGAGATGAGAAACATTCCAGAGTTCACATTTTAGGAAGACTGCAGGCACTGATTTATGTCAGCAGGATGCAGAGTTGTGCCATTCAGCTGTAATTAAAAGTACTGAAAATTAAGAGACCAAAACTACTTTAATCAAATTAACACCAATATAGGCTTTTATTAAATGTTCCGGCTTATTAATTAGAAGATATGTATCAAATACTTGCTTTTAGCATTCAGACATTAGTTTAATCTTTTTATCTGATTGATCTCAATAAGAAAACATGGACAGATGCTGCTGCTCTAAAAGCAGCAAAGAGCAGAAACCCAGATGCTGAAGCAGGAGAACTGTGCAGAAAAATGTGTTTTATTTATTAACAGCTAAAAAATAGAACTGTATGGAAACATGTTGCAGGACATTATGCCACAGAGGCCATAAATTAAGCTAATGGGGGCATGTTTTTGATGCTCGTCATTAGCTGCTGGTGAGCTAGCCCTCCTTTTCTTACTTGCTCTGACATTTAAAGGGATACTATGCAGTTTTGCTTGTTTTGGCTCCCCCTGGTGTCCGATTTAAATCACTCCGTAAAAACGTTAGTACCATTATGTTCACAAGCATCTAAATCTAACTGTTGAAATGTCTCCTCAGCCTTCATAGCTTTCTACATGAGCGGTTATTTACTCCTTCAAAGAAATCAGCTGTGTTCAAACCCAGGGATAGATCGGAAAAAAAGCAGGAATCGTGAGCTAAAAACACGTTGGCGCTAGCATAACAGCTAGCCACTTTGGGTTAGCCTAACCCTGGCGAGAAACGTGGCTTGGTGAGACTTCCGGGGCACCGGACCAGAGAATGAGATCTTGCAAACATAGTATTCCGGATCTAAACACCAGATGGGGCTGAGTGACTTTTCATTAACCCTGCAAATGGTCAGATTAGCACATACTGGCTCAAGAAAAAAGATTTAAAAATATGAAAAATATGCAAATTATGCCCTTAAAACATCACAAGATGAACTTAAATTAAACTTTCAACAAGGGTGGAAGTGTGCATCATTTGGAAGGCTGCAGGCATAACAAAATAGAATCAATCTTGCAAAACGAACTGTGCATAACATTGTCATTGTCTTTGTGATTGTTTGGAGCTGAAATCAGAATGTGTTCATTTCCACAGCCATAGAATCAGGAGACCAAGTATAACAGTGGTGTTCAGTTCAGCTGTGGGAAGAAATATTAAAAGCATTCAGCTTTATGAGGAGAGCTGGGACTGTAATCTCACTGTAAAACACAGCTTGCTGCCACAGGAATCCAACTTTCTGCTCATTTCAGAACTCACTAGGGGTCAACGCTAAAGCAGCTTTTTGTTTCGTACTCTGACAAAAATGGATGATTCCAGGAAACCATTTTTTATTTGAAAAAACCTCAGAAACTGGTGTAAATATAAAATGTTTTGTTTAGGTTTTTGCACCTATATCACAGAGGGATATTTTCAGTTAAAAAGAAACAATCCAAGCCAAGAGCTTGTGGACGTCTTGAGAATCTAACATGGCGTCTGGCTGCAGCTTAGTTGTTTTGGTTTTGGGATACGAGTGATGAAGTGCCCCCTTACGGCAGAAGATCAGATGCTGGAGGACTATACATAAGCAAAAAAAAAAAAAAGATTCCTCTGATGAGTGAATAAAGTCTGGCACTGGCCTGTTACCATGACGACTATCATCAAATGCAGTCAGTTGCTTGCTTGTGAAGTGACATTCTGTGACTTCATAATTCACTTTCTTTGAGATGTGTAATTAGCAGCATCTTTGGCAGTGAGATTTCAGAAATTGTTGCCACATCAACAAAGCTGTCCTTCTTTCTCTCTTTTTTTTTTTGTATGTCAGCTAACACTAAAAATTGAGTTTCGATGGCAGAACTGTATAGAAACTTGGAGTATTACCTGTTATCTGTTGTCATATGTTTTCAACTGAGCACACATTTATTATGTCAAAAAACAAAAATAGATAAAGATGAGAGATTTAATTTCCAAACTGTTGAAAACCTCTGTTTTAGGGAAAGATGCTCACTGCATACGAAGGCCACTAAGTAGATCCCTAAAGCAGCCATTTAGTGGTCTGAACAATGATGAAATCATCATATTTAAAACTTTTAGACATACTTGTAAGTTTATGAATGGTAATATTTTGAGAAATTCATATGAAAAGACCAGACCTCTCTGTTCAAGAGGTCCCTCTGCAGCAGGAGTCTGTAACCTCTACAGCTGAAAGCATTTTCTATCATCTCTATAGTAAATATAGTTTACATAGTCCCAAAGACAGCTTGAGCTTTAAAGCTGAGTGGGTTTTTAGGTGTCATTACTGTTTTTTCTTTATATAGTTGATTTAAAGTTGATCTGCTGTATACATTTCAGTACATAATGTTTGTATAAGATAAAACAAAGAACTAGTTTTTTTTTAAGTTAAGCAGAACTTTGCAGTTTTATCTGTATTTGTTGAAACTGAAAAAAACTTATTTCCCATTCAGAGATAAATAAATCAATAAGATGCACATAAATGTGATTAAAAGCAGTCATAAATATCAGATTGTTTGATACGTTTGACTTAAATGTCATAAAAAGGCAACAACCTTCATTTACCCAAACTTCTTAAGGCATCTGGTTTCTGTTAGAGGCAGGTTTTTATTGTTATTTTTCTCTTTTTGTAAAAATAACTTTCTATATGTTAGCAAAACATATTTTATTGCTTATTAAATCTAGTTATTTCTAGGATGTTCAAAACTATGCCCTATACTTTTGCAGAGAATTTCCACAAATATGTAGAATTTTTATTTTTTATTTTCTGTTAGATTTAGGGCAATACTGTATCTCACTGTCAGAACCTGCCAAAACAAATGTGTTTGCTAACAAACTATTAGCTTAACAATAAAACTGATTTCAAGTCATATTCAGCTCATTTTGATACTGAAAAGACAGAAGCATAATTATAATATATTTACTCATCTTTTTTAAAAAGTTCAGGCAGCCTGACCTTTTAATTTAGGGATTACATGAATCCAATACACATGTTTCAAAAAAGTAGGCAGAACCCGAACATCTATTATTCCCTATATTCAGTTGAAATAAACCTTTTTTTTAGGTTCATGTTCCTTTTGGTCTAAGGAGCAACTTCAGAGCGACTGAAGAGCCACAAGAGGCTCCAGAGCCTCAGGTTGCAGACCCCTGCTTTACAGGAAATGTGGAAAGTCCAAACATGTATCTGTCACCCACTCTTCCAGAAGCAACTCCCTCAGGACTTTCACACATCAACAGCTTAAGTGTTGTGGTGCTTGTAATTCAACCAGGTTCCAGTAAAAATACATTCTCTGTAGATAAATACTTCAACAGCCACTCTAAATTCAGAGCTCAGAATCACGCTGCTGCTGCTGCTGCTGTTAACTCCTGACTTTCTGGGGAGAAGAAACTCAGCTATAGTCTGGTACCAGTTCCAAATGCTCATTAATCAGAATAAAAAAAATATTAAATATGTTTTATGAATAAATTAGGTGATTTTAAAAGGCTAAAAATGTTTAAAACTTTTTAAATGCTTGTGGCGCTAACGTCCAGCTGTGTCTGCAAACTGTCAGACATGAAGGAAAATACCTACACTTCGCTACGCTTGACTTGACCGACCCAGGTGAGGTGTTCACTCTGCAGGCTGAAGAGACCAGATGGTTCTTCAGGTAGGAAGGGTCATTGTCTGGCTGCAACACCCCAGGAGGTAAAGTGTTGGAGAAATCAGGGAGGAGAAAAGGAAGGCGCGGGAGGGGGGTGACGTCCTAATGCGGACATGTCCAGACGTCTCAAAGAGAGAAGACATCAGTTCTCCGACACCCGAGTCCTGACAGCCACTACCGACACACCTGGTGGCCTCGAGAAGAACAGGAGTGCAGCCAACTGCAGCCAGAAGAAACCGAGCTGCACTTCCTCACCTCCTGCCAGCTGTACCAAAACATCAGGAACAGATTCTGCACATAAATCACTCTCAATCACACACACACACACACACACACACACACACACACACACACACACACACACACACACACACACACACACACACACACAAACACAAGATTTACAGACATGAAAAATACCCACGCACATCCATCTTTTCATTTTTTCTAAAATCCATTTGGGTGAAAATGAATAATTTGTAAACTTTTATTCAACTATTCTGTAAGTTATAAAGTTTTTTTTTTCTTTTGTAGTTAGGTTGAGTGAATGGCCTTTGATGGACTGTACTAAATAGTCCATCAAAGGTGTAAAACACTAACACATTATAAAATGCCCCAAACGTAGATTTCCTTTGTTTTTGCTTTCTGCCCCAGTGGAACATTTGCTTAATCATTGTAGGTATTTTTAAACTCTTCCACATTAGGGAATAGAAATCTAAAACAGTGGGAACAGCAAGCAGAGTTCATACATAAAGATGGGTTGACTGAAGGGAGAAATGCATCTTTCCACAGATTTGACTTGTTAATGGAGCTTTTCCATAATATGATGTTGTAAAACTCAGCTTTTAAAATGTGTTTTTTATTGTAGACAGTATTATATACATAGTATAGTATTACTGCAAATAAACATCATATTTTTATTTAATCTTAGATTATAACAAATATGGCACCCCTGTTTTTTTTTTTTTAGATTTATTAATGAGAATGTTATGAAGGATTATTTATAGACAAATATATCCCGCAGCACCCCTCCCACCAAATCATGAATATTTTGTGGCTTGCAAGTTTTTGCATGTTGGGACCAGCAAGTAGATGAATCCAGAAATTGATTAATTCTCATAAAGTTGACCTCATATGTGTGGTGTTTGCACTCTGATCACTGGGTTGACTTTTAAAAGTTGCACGTTTTTAACCGTTCTTGACCTATATGGTGTTCTGACATGATTCCTATGAACACCGTGCGTCTCTTATCTCCCCTAACAGTGGTTCTATGGGAGTCAATAAATATTTATAATTAGTTCCTTGCTGTGTCTGCACTGTGGACCATGTGACAGTATCATTTGTAACCGGCACAGAATGAGGAATGAGGAGGAGATGAAACATGAACTCCAAAAGTGCTGTTGTTCTCTTGTCTAATCAGACACGCTCGTGTGTGAACGCACATCAAACACGGCTTCTCACACTTTCCTTTCATTCCCCGTATCCGCTCCTCCCAGCTTGACTCATTCTTCCTTTTGCAGCACGACAGAATGGAAAGCAGATAGACAGCTGAGCAAGCCCTGGGCTTGTTTAACTTCGTGTCCTCTAGGACACACCTATAGTTGCATCCCTTCAGCGCGGTATAGCGGTACTGCTAACAGTCATGAAACAAGCGTGGGTGATGAGACGCTCACAAAAAGCCATCAGCGTTTCCCCTCCTAGAATTTGGTCGTATACGTGCTTTTGTTTGTGTGCTTCTCTGTGAATCTTTGCGGTGTGCCTTTGTGAGTCAAAGAGGCAGAAGACCGGTCATAGCTTTAGAGGTAAAATAAAGCGATGACAGGAAATTCAGCGTATTGTGTTATAAAAGCGAGGCCCCTCGTGACTAGGGGCTGACTAATAGGGTTGGAAGTATAAACACAGTCAGGTTGTAAGCTGTTATGAGAGGTGGGATGTAAAGGCAAAGTTTGTTGAGAGGAAATAAAAGCAATCTTGACTGACATAATGAGAAATGGCAGCAGTGCAACAACAACAAAATGAACCCAGAACTGCAGCAACCATGTGAGTGTACAATATCTGTCAGAGTAAAATGAAAAGAAAACAGTGAGTGAAGTCACTCCCGGAGCACACAGACAGTTTGCAGCACAGACAGTTAAAATTCTACTTTACATGAACTCTAGGATGTCATTTACAGCAACAACCAGATGTGTTTTCTGTTTTGTTTCTTCTCACCCTTCTTTGACCTTTTTCACCTGCTCCACTGGCAGATTCTCACCATTCAAATGCTCCATATTCCAACATATAATTCTCAACCCATTTTAGTATCCGGTGACACTCTGGTGCTGACGGGTTTTGTGAATCATTGGCCTTTTTATAGTAATTTCCCTGCAATCAGAAGAAATCAGCAACCTCACCGTCACAGCCGTACCTGACCCACAGTCCAACATATCATCTTTTAATATTCTCACTTTTTTTTTTCTTGCACATCTTTTTCTTGCACATCTGGTGAAATATGACTGCAGTATGTTGACCAATCCTCTCTTCTCTGATTACAGGACCTCAAAAACATGCTCTCAAAAGGAAAACGTCCATTCTGAAACCTTATTCAAAGAAATGTTTGTCATTTCAGTTATTACCTTAGATTGCTGCCTTTTTTCGGAGCTGCTATGCACTAAAAATTTTCCTCGCATCCATGAGATGACAGGATTTTAAAAAAACGTCTTCAGTAGTGCATTCATGTTTTCTTTGTGAAGTGCTTGCTTGTTTACTTTTTGTCCTTTGCCTCAGTGGTTCTGGAAGTTGCCTCTGACAGATGCATATCAGAACTTTCTATTCAACCAAGCCAAGTTTTCCATTAAATTGCGGCTGCATATGTATGAAGGTCTGAACAAGCTTAGATCTTCAGAAGAAATAGAAAGTTGCTCAGTAACTTTCAGTGGAATGAAGGATGGTTGGATTTATTTGCAACTTGTGAATGTAGACGTTCTCATCTTTGGTTGGACAAAATCAAAGAAAACACCACAGGATGTTAGCTTTGATATTCAGAAAGTCCAGTAAGTAAATATCACATTATATGTGTATGCTTTGCTTTTAGACATTTGCTGGTTTTTATTGATGATTGGATCACGATTTTTTTTGTCCTTGTTACCAATGTGAGCTAGTTCAGCTCTTCAATGTGGGTAGAAAAAAATGTAGGTTACTGAGCTTATTTATCCCTTTATGCATTTATTTATTTAATTATTTATTTACATAAATATTCATCTTATTCTTTCTATATTAGCAGTCAGTTTAACATTGCTAAAGGATAATTAGGATGTCTCAAACAAAAAACAAAAATGAAACTTTAGAATAAGTGTAATAATCGATTTTCTAACATAATTTGCAGTTTTTTTGTTACACAATGACAAAAACACTTTTATTTCCTTAACGACATCAAATATTGAATTGAAGCTTGTCAGGATTCATGCAGCTTAGTCTTTGTCTCTATCATTAAGTCTCATACTGTATCATTGGGATCGCTGAGTTGCAGTTATTTTTGCAAAGAAAACATGTTTAGTGAGTAGATATAATTAGCAACATGATAAATTTACCTACTGTGGTTTAGAATTAGCTCCGATAATTCAAGTTGATTAAAGAGATTAATGCTAACTGAGCATCATCTTTTCCTTCTTTGCACCTTCAAGCAGGAAAAAAACCCTTCCTGACTACACACACACACACACACACACACACACACACACACACACACACGCACGCACGTGTGCACGCGTGCACGCACGCACGCATGAACACACATTTCTTTGTCATAAGATGAAGTTTAAAAATGAAGCTAAGTTGCTAAAAGATGCTATAAACTACTATAGTAATACTATTTTACTTTATTGTTAAGTCCAACCACAAATGCTGCTGAGAGAGCGAGTCCATTGAGGAAACTTTTATTAAATGTAAAATAAGGCCAACAGCTGCTGGAGATGTTTACACTGATGCCGTGATTAACACCCACAAAGTGTGTTAATGTGCAAACTGGAGTTCGGAGAAGCCGAATGGATAAAAAGCTGAAAATATCTAGACAAAGTTAGGCAAAATAAACCAATCACAGCTAACGCAAGTAACAACATGAAATCTGGTCAAACAAATTCAAACTAAACCTTAAAATAAATCCCAAAAATGTTAAATATTAATCAATAAAAAACTAAAACATCACAAAATGATGGAACCCTATCATTTAGTTTTTTTATGTAGAAAATATTTAAATAATATCCTGTAAAGTAGAATTAGAACACTTCAATTGTAACACAATTTTCATAAGAAAAATTTTGAAAAAGTTATTTTTGACTTCTCATCCTGACTAAATATCAGTATATGATGCTGTCAGTAAAATAAAATCTTGACAGTTAGGATTTAGATTATTATTATATTTTTTTTACATTAACTGTCCATCTGATTAATCTCAATAAAGTTTAAAGGATTTTTAGCCAGCGGTTTGGCAACAAACCTACTGTTACATACAGCATACATGATATATATTACATACTCCATGTGTGAACATAGATCTTGCAAATTGAGACAAAATCATTGAGTCATTATACAAAATCTTTATCTTTAAATATGATCAATATGACATTTGTGTTGCCTGAAGCTCTGCAGCTCCATGATTGCCATCTCGGATAACGACCCTTTATTCCCAAGTTGTTCCCATCTTTTATTCTCCTGATGCATCATCGTTCTCTTTAAGCCACATGTCCCTTATGACACTAAGTGGAAGAATAATGAACCCCTTCCTTACCCCTCACATACATGTGCCTCTTCTGCAACTTATTTACTTTTTTTTTTAGAAAAGTGCAAAAGGAAACCAATTAATTCTAAAGCGGGTAATAGACTCACGTTCTTGATCTGTGTTCATGTAATGGAACGAGTCTGTTCCGAGCTGACCTCAAGATGCTATTTTTGCATAATACATATAGTTCTGCGTTGTAAACAAGCATGTTAGCTAGGGATAAGAATTCTGCATCTGTCATCATGACATAAAAGCCAAGAAACGTCAACATCCTGTAAACATGACAAATGTACAAAAGTGTAAAAACATGTGTGCTGGTTCTAATTAGCTGCTAGCTTAACATATTAAGCCAGTTTCCTTTTTGCAGGGTGATGATGTTGAAATGCTTCACATTTATTCTGTCTTAATGTTCTTTTTGAGTATTATATAACTGGAGAACAGACAAATCTAAGCTTGTAGCTTGAATTTTAAGTAAGCGCGATGTGAGCTGTTGCTGTTAGTGAATCACAATGTCCAGAGGGAATGCCGGGATATTAAACCCCTTTGTGCACATTGTTAAACCCACACAGGTTCATTAAAATAAGAGTGCCATGGTGCAAACTACCTTTAGGGGTTGAGAGTGTGGGATGCAGCTTAGCTCTTTGTAATAGCAGGATCTGGGGCATGTAGACTGTTGATGGCTGCCTGCTCTGCAACAGGCATCCATTTGTCTGTGCCTCACAAATGGAACCATTTGGTGCAAACATTTTCCTTCCCATCTCACTGTGTGATTCTAACTTTTATTCAGTCTGGTTGTCTCTCTCTTTTTATGTTGCTAAGCTATTAATAGCAAAGTTAGCCTCCAGACGAGGTAAACTGGGAAGCAGGGCGAGAGAAAAAGCAACACCCTCTAAGGGTGGAGGGGAGAAGTGGATTGAGGGTCTGCAGCAAAAAGAGAAACGAATGAAGGGTTGATGGAGTGAGGACAGAGACAAAGGGAAGACATGTGGAATAAATAACGACCCGCAGAGCTGAAGTGAAAAATGTTGTTTCTCGTCAGAAACAAAAGCGATAGAGATAAAGTGAAGTTAAACAGTCTCATGTGGAAAAACAACAAGGAGAGAAAGAGACCAATAGAGAGGAGGCACATGAGACTCCAGCTCTGAATCTATTTTCAGGTGTGTCCTGGCAGAAAGAAAGCAAAGACAATGCATTCATTTGGGACCTGAGTCTCCAGGATCAGCCTGTGACTCAAACAGTAACAGTTCTAGCATCCAATAACAGCAAGTTAAAATGTGATTTGAACAAATATTTTGAAAAAATAAATCACATCTTACTCCCCACTATAGGTTCTGCTGGAGTAAGAGATGGTAACTAAGTGCTTTTATTGAACAAATATGTTGTTTTAAGCAGAAAAGCTAAAGCCTCTAATATATGTTTTTTGTTGAGTGAAAGAAATGTTATAAACAGGCAGAAATCAGACTGTCAAGGTCTCAGACTGTCACCCAGACCAGCACATCTGCATCCATTTGACACTCAAGTAAAAAGAGGAGATGAGCTGTCAACTGATCACCTGGTGGTGAGTCGGATCATGTGATGGGGAATGGCTCCAGAAAGATGGCGCTCTATGGTCTAATGAGGATGTGCTGGGAACATCTGTCAGAGGCTTCAGTCTAGGAGGTCTACCTGAAGGTCTTAGATGTTGTTGGTGGATGTGCTTGTGTAACATTACATGGATGTCAGGGGCAATATCTTCGGTTTGGGAGATGGTGGTGGTGGTGGTCCGAATGGAACAACTGAGCTTCCTTTGCAGATTGACTGGATCTGGATCTGGACTGGGTAAAGGATGAGGAGCACAGAGTGGAGCCGTGCTCGAGTGTATTAAAAGAAGCCAGTTTAGTATGGACATCTGGTGATGATGCTAGGGAGGTTTTTGGAGCATGGTCCTGTGGAAGGAGACCCAAGAATGGGGAGATATGGAAGAGAGAAGTCTGGGTTTTTCTGCTTGTGATGAATGGATGGATGGATGGATGGATGGATGGATGGATGGATCTTTTCTGAGTCAAAAACATATTTTTAAACATTTATTCTGTTATACTTTGAAACTAACATAATTCCTTTTCCTCAAACTGAAAGTTATTTGGAAAAAAAAAACCACGTGGGTGAAACATGTTTGCTATTGTTGTTAAAATCTATCTTGGAGTTTAAAGGTTTTACAAATTTCTGTAATAGCTACCGGTATGTTTAGTTTTCCATGATGGAAGTTTCATTTCAGAACATCTAGACTTAATCACACATGTAAGAATCATTTTTACACTGTTTGCATGCTTGAGCTTGCAGGTAATGGAAATGAGCTTTTTGTTTGACAAGCTATAGGACAATTCTCAGTCATTACCTGGCCAATGAAAGGCATGCTTTTCCAATTAGGTTGCTGATAATAAAATCACCTGGCTGGAAACGGATCTAGGAGAAGGCAGCGTGCAAAGGCAGTTATTGTAGTCTGACCTTGGAGACCTCGCTTCTCTCCGGGGCCACGGCTCCCACTGAGACATAATTACAGCCCTCAAACACAGTCATATCTGATCCTAGTTAAAACACTTAATTGAAAAGTGAATTTTCTTTGAAAATGAGCCCGTATTATATTGCCTCCAACGGTACAGCGACACCAGACAGTCACAATGGATATCTGCACCCAAGTGATGATTACAGAGCTGATAAGGATGCTTACTCTAGCTGCCACAGCAGCTTAACCAATTACCTGCTAAATGCAGGATGGCTCACAGTGGGATAACCTGGAGGACCACGGATAGAGCTTCAAGGTATAAACAAGCAGGAGGAGGGGGGAAAAGGTTATTGTCCCATTTTCTTAACACACCCGCTATGTGTGGGCACATCTGCGAGCAGTTAGCAGTGTTGTTCTCATAGGAGGGGGTCACGACAGGGATGGAATCAAAGTCATTGCACCACTTTAAGACTATTCCTCTTTACTGGGTTGATTTTTCCTTTTTGTCCTGAATATAAACCATTCGATGGATGGTTTCCTCCAACCATTAATTCCACAGCAGTGAGACATGACTGAGATGTGTTGCAGTTGGATCAAGTTGAAGAGAGCCTGAGCTGAATAAAACAAAACGGAGAAATGTCAGCGCTGGGCTACAAATTGCTTTACTACCATGGTATTTGTTCAGCTACAGGTGTCATGTGACAAACGTCTGCTGCGCTTTTAGGTTTGCACTCAATTTTCTTTTACATTAACAGCTGCCTTTTGTTTTTTTTTAATCCTTTTTTTAATATTAATGCCCAAAACAGCTGCTTTGGAGATAAACTCCTCTTCATTCATGATGGTGTGTCTTGTCTTCTAGTGACCTTAAAGGGTTTTGGACACTTGGCTCCACAGTGAAGCCTCTCAGCAGTAAGCCCTACACAACAAAACATGAAAAAGTAAATATTTCCTCTCTGGAGCTGAAATACTTACCATAATTTAGCATTATGAGTGGAAACCTGGTGATGTTTTACTGCTATGACAGTCCACATGACAAATCAAAGCAGAAACTGGAGCTTCGCCATCCTGCAGTATCACCCTCACCTGGAAATCTTCATAAAACTAGAGTATTTCGTCTCCAGGTTCAAGGATCATCAGTTTTTAGTGCTTCTGTTGTAGGAGTCTTAACTACAGCTTACATGTTTAGATCCCGTTTTACGTGAACATTTTAAGGGTTATAAATTTTATCCTAGCAGGAAGGCGTTTTCGGAGTAAACCCTTGACATTTGAAGCAGGATTAAAAAACCTTGAGTGGCCTGTATTAGTGTGCAGCACTTATTAGCTAAATTGGTAAAAGGCCTGTGAGAAATGGAGTAGCTATAGCTGGAGAGATGCAAGATATTAATATGCAAATTGCTGAATAATTTGACCCTTTCGTGCAAAATGCAGCTTGTGTAGTCGTTGCTTCTAACCAGTTGAATGTGTAGAGCGAGAGGAAAAGGAAATCCCTAAAGTTCCTAATCTGAGAATATGTGCTGAATTGTACATTTTTAAAAGGCAAATTGTTTTTTATAACATGGCAAATTAATTTATGTGTCAGTAAAATTGATTAATGGTCTCACCTTAGATATATTATGGTTGTTTTGTTCTTCTGGGTTGGTCTATAACAGCAAAACAGATTGCAAATGTTCGCCACTACAACCGAGGACAGATTAAATAATTGCTTTACATTGCAGTGTGTGTGTTTTGGATTGAACTTCCAATGTGTTTTGTTTTTGTATCAGCAAAAGTATAACATAGAATAAAAGTAGAGGGTGATTCATGAACCATGAGCAGACATAGAAAACTATAAATCTAAATCAGGCTGCAACACGTTACTCTTCACAATCGGTCATTCAACATTTTCTACTGCAGGTTAAGTAGCCAGTCAAACCATCCTACTTTGTGACATATGCTTTTTTCTTTTCTTTTCTTGGTAATGTTAAATTGTGGTGTGTATTAGAGGCTTCAGTTTAAAAAAAAAAAAAAAGATCACTTGTGTTCAAGAAAACTTGGTAATAGAGCTTTTATATCCAGATCCTTTTCTAAGGTCATCAACTCTCTTACAAAACAGTCCCTTTAATGAGCAATGTCACGACTTTTGAATGTGACAATTTTATGAAACTGACTTTATATGAAAAGCAACCAGGAGAAAATTTCAATTGATGCTATTACAAACTGAAACAAGTTAAAAAAAAAAAAACAGGATGAAATAAAAAATCATCAAACTAGAGCTGTTTTTGAAATATTAGTGTGTGGAAACAATTTAGCAAAGAATGGTGATAAATCACAGACACAACCTGTTTGCTGAAATCCTATTGCCTTTATGATGGACTGGTGTTTCCCAAATCCAACCGTGAGTCTCAAAACACAGTTTGGAGTCTCGAGATGATCTCCAGGAACCAAATGAAACTGAATCGATGTTGATTTTCAGCTGTTATTTTTTTCACTCTGCCCTTATTTAAGGAGCTTTTCAGTAATGTTTGTTCATTCTGATTTTTGGGGTCAGAGGTTTTTCCCAAGGTATGGGTCAAGAAAGTCTGGGCTTGTCATGATCCCTCCCCAGCCCCTGCTCAAACCCCCTCATCCTAGTCACTCCTGTCATAGTTTTTAGTTCAGTATTACCCATGTTCTGTTTGTTTAGTTTTTCAGGTTTTCTTCATGTTTAGGCTCCACAGTATAGGTGTGTGTGTGTGTGTGTGTGTGTGTGTGTGTGTGTGTGTGTGTGTGTGTGTACAGATGTTTTCTGTTCATATTATTTACCATGTCTTGTAGTTTTAGTTTAGTCATGTCCCCGTGTTTCTTCATGTCCATGTCCTGCCCTGTGTGTCTTGTTGGGTGTGTGTTGGTCCTTTCATGTTTTATGTAACGTGTCGTTTAGGTCCTGAGTCCCTCCTCTGTCCTGTCTGATTTTGTGGCCCAGGTTTAGTTCTGTATCATGGTCTGTGTTTCAGTTTTGCTTATTTCTTCCCCTGTTATCTCTGCCCCTGCCCCTGCTCTCCTCCCCTCCCTCACAGTAATTAGTCATTGTTCACACCTGGTCCTATATACCCACCTGCTCCTTGTTCCCCTGATTGCTCCCTCTTGTATTTAAGCCATCATGTCTTTCAGTTTGTCTGGTTTTGCCATGCAGTTTTTGTCAAGTGGTCTAGTCGTGTCCACAGTTCAAGAATCCAGTTTTTTTTTTTTAATTTTTATATATATAAATGAATACTTTAATGCATATCCACTGGCTCCTGCTCCTGTCTCCACCTGTGTTTGGGTCCTCTGCCACAAATCCTTACAGTGCTATAAAGTTTGGGAATCACCTTGATTACAGTTATTAGTTTTGTGATGACAGAAGAAAAATAAAATGTGGGTTTATTGAAACAGATATGATTTTTACAAATTGCAGTCTCAAACAAATCACAATATTTCATTCAAAATGTATATTTATCAAATTGTGTGCAGCTATAACTGGTATATCAGCTACTTAACACTAAACACTCTGTTTGAGATGCTAATAATTAGCATGTCCCTGTAATAATCTGTTGAGACAGTTCAGAACTCTCCTCCTTTCTGACATTTATAGGACCACTTATGAATCAAAGCCACTAAAATAGGGAGAAATGCAGAAGAAGTCTAACTTCTCTACTCCTTCAACTGCACAGCCAACACTGTCCTATTTGCTTTGGGAAAGAGTAGGTGGAAGAGAGTTGTTAGTAAACAGCAATGCAATGACCTAAATGCTAGGTAGCAGTAAATTAAAGAGCATATTTTAAGTTAGACACTCCCTTAAACAAATGTTTAGAGAAATATAATAGAAACTTTTTCTGAATAAAAATTTACACAAATTCAGCTTATTTAGGCTCTTGGATTCGTTTTTGTGAGAATTGTCAATTTTTTCACCAAACCGGAAGTGACGACAGTTCAGGGAGACCGTTCGTTCTCTATATAGAAAACTGATCCACTATTCACTACTTGTGACGAGCAAAACAAACCCCCAGAGTGCCGTTATTTTATTACTTTATTACTATAGTGAGCAGTTATTAAGATTAAAAAAAAAAAAAGATAAAAACAATCAGTCCTGTAAGGCTGTACCCTGTCGGACCAGCTGTAGACCGTGACCCACCTCCTCACTCGGGTCTGGATAAAATACCAGCGTTTAGCACCAGGTTTTGATCATCAGAGCTCCAAACATTGAGCTGCGTTCAGGTGGATTGTTAAGAAATGAAAGAGTTTATAAAAAGTTTCACAGGATGCAGCTAAACGGTTCGAGGCTGACCGAAACAGTGTCGGGTCAGGCNTTAAAGCGGCTCTCTGGAGCATTTTTCTCTGTATCAAAGTTTTCTAAATGTTTTAAATGATATTTCAGGTCTAAACTATGATCTATGGGTTGAGTTCCACAACATCTGTCATTCTGATGAAGACCCTCCTTCCTCCTAGAGACCCCTTTCCATTATTTCTTGCCGCCGACATTTTTCAGCCAATGAAATTCAAATGTCTGCATTCTCTCAACATGCACGCGCATCGACCAAACCTGTACCAGTAGGGGGCGCTGTCGTACAGGACGCTCCGTGTGTTTCTCTGCCGTCTCAGCCGTTCACTGAGGACTCACAGCTCATTTCTACTAAAAACCTACCCATTCCTCAGCTAAAGATGGATTTATTTTTATTTTTAAACCTTTCACCTCACAGAATGGCAAGGCTTGACAGGATTACGCGTTTATTTTGGTCAGAAAGTTCATCCAGGGCCGAGTCAAGTTCAGCTTCAGAGTCCAGCAGCTGCTCGCTGCTAACCAGTGATGGCAGTAACACGTTAGAAGTAATGTGTTACTGTAATCTAATTACTTTTTCAAGTAACGAGTAAAGTAAGGGATTACAAAGGGAAAAAAAGTAGTTGGATTACCGTTACTTTTCCGCGAACACGCTGCGTTAGTGCGTTACTAAACCATGATTTTGTCGGAGCGCCTCCTGACTTTTCCGTCTGAGCTGCGACATCAGCGGTAACAACAAACCGGTGTTTAGATCAACCAGTGATGACATGTAAGTAAGTAAGTAAAGTTTATTTATATAGCACCTTTCACAGAAAAAATCACAAAGTGCTTCACAGAAAACAGAATCAAACATGATAAAACAAATAAAATTAATAAAACAAACAAAATATCATTACAAATCAAAATCATTAAACAACAACAAGAGAACACAAAAGAGTTATTTAAAAGCAGTTTTGAATAATTGGGTCTTCAGCTGCTTTTTAAAGGAGTCCAGACTGTCTATACAGCGTAAAACTAAAGGAAGGTCATTCCAAAGTCGCGGTGCAACAGACTGGAAGGAGCGATCACCTCGACTTTTAAATCTGGTCCTTGGAACTGTTAGGAGATTCTGGTCTGTGGACCTGAGAGCTCGGGTTGGAGCGTACGGCTTTATCAGTTCAGTAACATAAAGAGGAGCTTGACCATGTAGGGCCCTGAAAGTTAGAGTCAGGATTTTAAAATGAACTCTACATTTAACAGGTAACCAGTGCAGAGACTTCAGAATAGGAGTGATGTGATCTTTTCTGTTTGCTCCAGTGAGGAGCCTCGCTGCAGAGTTCTGGACCAGCTGAAGGCCATAAAGGGCTTTTTGGTTCAAACATGTGAAAAGTGTGTTACAGT
>SSNR01000003.1:4778395-4809745 GCA_006937965.1 Callopanchax toddi | reverse complement strand
TTAAGCAGCCCGGCACCTGTGAGCCGAGTCTGTCTAAAGGTTTGCTCAGACAGCGAGCAAAGCTCATTTTCACCTCTTGTTCTTTCCATATATTTAAAAGCTGCTCTGTCTGTAAGCATTCCCATCACCACTAATGTACTAATGTAATGTGCAGCCATTTCTACTTGTTACCTAGCATCTCTCTCTCACACACACACACACACACTTGTGCAAATGTCTATTTGCCAAGCTCTCCAGCTCGTTTTCTTGTTTCCTTTTAATATTCGAGATGCAACGCCTCAGAATAGAGACTTCCAGTCCAACTACAAGGCAAAACAACAAAATGTGGTCAGCGTTTGCAATGTCAGCACTTAAACTTGGGCCTCTTCTTCCCAGATAAATGAGCAGGAGCAAGGTGGAGCAGAACAGCACTGGTATTCATGTGAGCTGAGGAAAGTAAGTTACGAGGTTAGAATAAGTTCCAAGGCTGCAGGAGGAAGCGAGCCAATTGTTGCACGGCGGTTACATAGTGAGACACAACCCTGTGAGAGGGAGAAGCATCACTGGACTTTATGTGAGAAACGTCCTTCTACAGAGTTTATCTCCGAGTGGGTGTAGCTCTGCCTCCGTCCAACAAAAACACACATAAAGACTGCGCAAGGCAGAGGAAATAGTGATTTGTGCTGTTGTGTTGCCTCCATTCTATGTGTGTGTGCACTTTAAGGTTCTAGTCACATACACACATTGGATGGATATTGGTCTATTGATTTGAAACCTGCTGTTTTTGAAGCATTTAGCTGACTCTCATTTAGTGTTTGAGCACGCAGAAACCACCAAGAACCAGAGAACCAGCTCAATGAATAAATTACCTATTACTCAAAGTAGCCTGGTCCACAGCAATGCAGAATTTAAATCTTAAATCTGATTAAAACAAGTGAGTTTTCTGTATAAAACCTCTACACTGTCATGAAAAACAAGTCGGCTAAAGAGACCCAAAATCCCTCGTTTTTGTTCCAGACTATGAGTATATGTCTGTCTGCTCTAAAGGTGGACACGAGGGAGCCGACTGGCTTTTTTTGAGTCGGTCTCAAGTGGTCGCTTAGGATGGAGGAAGAACAGGAAAATGCCAGCATGGGGCAAAGTCTTTTTAGATGGAACACTTACTCCTCTCATGGGTCAAAAAGCAGGATCTAGATGGTTTCTATGAGTCTTGATGCTGTCTTTTAAGAACAGTATTTGTTATTAGTTTTATTGATTTTATAATCTCTAACCCTAACCCTTCTGAAAATCCGTACCCATCTGTTCTAAACCTTAAAAGGCCAAAGAGCACAAAGCTCCAGGATTTTATGTTTTCCTGCAGAACGATCCTGCTGCAGCATTCTGTTCAGTCCTGCATCCTGATATTATGTTTCACCAAAACAAGATAGGCACATGATGACGGCAGCATATCGATTATATGCTTTATAAAATGTTTCATCTACTTTTACATGCTTTTTAAAGACAGTGACTTGTTGTTTAATTAAAAATCTCTTTTTAAAAGGCTCGTTATCTCTATCCACTCCCAACGCCTGTGGGACATTAACATGTTAAAAGTGTCCATCGTGTAAAATCCATTTTCCTTTTAAAGGAGAGAATGTTCTGAACTATAGATGCCAATACAACAATGTGTGTGGATAAAGGGAAGGAAAGGGGAGCTTGCCTGGCAGCCAATGGATTACGGAGGGAGTGAGAGGGAGAGCAGGATAACAAGGAGAGGGAGCATCAGTGAGAGAAAGGCCTTTCATCTCTCTCTGACGTCTTCAAAGACAATGAGCCTCACCCACTGCGCTGTGTTGACATTAACAAATGCACTCTGCAAGTACACACCTAGCCAAACATCTGAAAGCACACACACGTATTTCCCCTCAAACTACATGTCCTCCACGAATGTCAGCGAGGACTCCCTTATTAACGTAAACGGTATTCACTTCTCCACGCTTCGAGTGGATGACCAACAGTCGAGCAGCTGATTGTTGCTACGAGCTGCAGATTATTTGCGTGTGTGATGGAAGCTGACTTCCTGTAGTTTTTGCTCTGTCAGCCTCACTGATGTTGGAGGAGATGTTTTTAAAGTGAACACAGAAATAGGTGGGAAGGAAAACTAAATTTGACTTCAGTATGACTGTATCGCTGTTATACTTCCCTTCTTTATTTCACTTACTGTAAAACTGTTATGTAGCATGCCTCAGGTGTTTTATGTGACTCAATAATGCTTATAATAACTTTATCTTTGTTATTTTTGGTTTTTTGCAAAACTATACAATAACTTCCAAATTTGCCTGCAAGGAACTTGTAATTATAGAAATATATATGCAGAAAATGTATAGCACACTAATGAATTATGAGCCAATCACTGGAAAAAAGATTTAAAATGAATGAGATCTTAATAGTCTAAAGCCCTGAAGTGACCTGCATGCATGGAAGTAGGCATCCTGCGCTAATGGAAGTAACTATGGATGCTACACATCAGAGTGTGTGTGTATCAGTTCTGAAGTTGTCATCCAGCAGCAGCCAACAAAAGTATGACTTGATTGATGAAAGGAAGCTTGTTTTGTCTACTGTTACATCTGAGCCTGCTGCTTCCTGCCTCCTCCTTTGTAAGAAGTGTTTGTGCTGTTCAGATTGGTGCTGAACAATCAGATATGAGCCACAAAATGTCATATTTGGGCAAGTTTTGCCTGCAGTTTGAATGTAACCTACACATTTTTGTCTTTTTATTAAGGAACTTAATTACAAATACATCCACTTTTAAGATTTATGGACTAAAAAAGACAACAGTTTTTTTATAAATCAAATTTTTTTTAACCAACTGTAAAGAACTATTTTTGCAGATGGGAGTTTTGTATTTGTGCTGTACTTTGTATATGTTTTTAGATTTGTTTGTTTTACTCATTTTCAATGAACTGCACTCTAATGGTTTGTGTGATTGGCTGCTGGACTTTGTGAATGACGTTTCCTCACTAATGAGAGGAGGTGAATTGTTCAGGAGTGTTTAGGATGTACCAGGAAAAGTTTGACTGGTTTCTTGTGAAAATGGCTTTTTGAGTGCCAATGCTTTACCTTTTCAATGATGCTTTTTAAATGTACCTACAGTGCAATATTTTTTTTGTCCAGTTGTTGAATTTGCAAAAACTGAACTTTATGCATTTGCCTGTTTTGCATTTTGTTTAGATTATATTTTACTTCAAACTTTGAAAAAATAACTAGAAAAAATAATCGTAGCTGTTTATCTTCATCAGTGGTTAGTTGTTTTTAGGGGTGTGCCGATTTCACTATTAATTGAATAATCATGATGTGAAATGTGCCAAATCGATAGAGTAAGTGTTAAACTGATTATTTTCATAACAGGAACATATGTGTGACTCAGAAAGTTGCAAAGGAGTTTGGTTAAAGGAAGTTTTACTCATCACTAAAGGCACTTTCCCCCCCACCAAACATGAGCTTTTTTGTATTATTGGGGGGGAATCTGATTACTTTCATACAGAAAATATTTTGCACTTTAGTTGTAAAATGAAGCATCGTTGTTGTTGTTGTTGTTGTTGTTGTTGTTGTTGTGCTTCTATTTCCAATACACACTTTGAAACACATTTTGAACGTGTTGATGTTTTATTGGGTTTCACATAAATTTTAAGCAAGGACATAAATTTGTTTAGATAAATAGATACTTTATTCATCCCCAGAGGGGAAATTCACAATTCCAGCTTCACAGTGAAATACAAATGACATTAGAAATAACTGAGACAAGGTCAAGGCACAACATGATACAAAAGATACATCAAAAATGGAAACTAAATGCATTTAAAAGTAGAAAATAGCCATGGAAGGAATGAAGAAAAAACTTTAAATGGGGGAAAAGGTGCAACAAAAAGTGTAATCTTTTTAAAATCGAATCGTGAGGTACCCACGATGGCACACCCGTATTGTTTTATCCTAAACCAAACGGGCAGCTCCCTTCTGTCTGCAAAAAGAAAAAGGGGTAAAAGTGAATCAAACTCTTGGTAAAGTTGACCTGAACCTCAGAATTAGGTGGTTATTATTTTTACCCCATTTTCTGCACAATTCTATTGTTTTAAGTGAATTTTCAACATTCTGAAACCTGGTACAAGCAGCAGATATGGGTAATCAAATTTAAATGAAAAGCCCCCAGGCATAAAAATTCTAATTGCAATTTTGATGTGAAACACTCAGTGCTTTGATTTTTAACATGAGGAAATAAAAATATATATATTATGTCAATCTCTTTGGGACAACTGTAGTGTAAAAAGATCAGAGTCCAGAGAATTACTTGATAAAAAAGAATAATCCACCATATCATTTCATGTGGTTTGAGCGGGATTGTTCACAGACCTTTTTCTTGTCTTTCTTTTATTTTGTGTTATCTGTGCTCAAGGCTCTGTGCAGTTAACTGCTTGTTTTGTGAGCAAAACATCTTCTAGTTATGTATCTCTCCCTGTTTTTGTCTCTGTCTACACCACTGAGAATCTCCTGATAAAAACACTGCAGGGCATGGGCCTGATTTGTGTTTATACGGCCACATGCTTAACCAGCTCCGCTTCTTTATCGAGCAGGTGCTTTTGACAGGCAGGGCGATGTGTTGTTTTAGGCAGCGAGAAGTGAGTGAGTGGCAGATTAATTGCAATCCTAAGACTATAAAACATTCTAATTGTCAACAAAAACTCAATTAGCTTTTTTTTGTGTGTTTTTGCCCTGCAGTAAAGAATGATTTCAGCTCTGGGGTAGATAAATACCTGGGAAGAGATATTTTGATCAAAAGAAAAATATGAAAGATGTGTCATTTCTGTCTAAGCCTGATGCTTTTTTTTTAAACTCTTTTTGTGTGTGTGTGTCTGTTCTCTAGTTGATTTACACTCTGTCCTCATGATTTTTGTTACCGTACTTGTGTCTCCTGTCACTCTAAAGAATGTTAGGTAACTTATATGTATTGTTATATCATTATCAGAAGATTACACTGGATTTGATGGCAGTGGATCAGGCAGTAGAGTGGGTTGTCCAGTAATTTCAAGGGTTGGCAGTTCGATCCCAGCTATGTTCTAGTCTTGTCTTTGTGTCCTTTAGCAAGACACTCAACCAACCTTGCCTGTGTGTGAATGTTGTTGGTGGTTATGGTGCAAAATGACAGCCTTACCATGTCAGACTGACCCAGCTGGGGCTACAAAGTGTGAGTGAGTGTGTGCATGAATAATATCCTCTATGAAATGCTTTTGGTGCCTTGAAATGCGCTCTCTAAGTATAATCTATCATTATTATTATTTATTTTTCATGCAGGAAAGGTGCCGCTCAAATTCACGAAAAACATAAATTATGTAAAGTGTCAAAGAGCATCCTAAAACCTTCAACATTCTATATATATTAAGATTTAACTCCAAATGAGATTTTTTTGTTTTCAAAACTAAAGTTGGTGGAAACTCTTGACTTTCTGTATTTGACATTCAGTGTCGGAGCCAAACAAGCACCTGGAAGATGTGATCTGTTTGCTTGTTTTAATTAAAGCTTCCCATTCACAGTGCAGGTAAAATCAAATCAGACAGACCTATTTTCTAATCAGTGAATTCAGCAGTTTTTACAATTATTTAATAATGGAAAAAAGCATATCTTAATTTTTGCACCTCACACAGCTGTGAGCTGCTTTGCCAGGGATGAACACATGTTGCTTAACACAACAAAATGACTGCGGCGCCATAAAATTGAAGCCAAGGCTGTTAATCATAAGAAATGTTCCAGGTAGAGAATTCTGCAGCTCTTCATGCTTTTTGGATCTGTTGTTCTTGATTTGGTTGTACGATTTCTTTCCTATTTTTATGATCCATTGCTTGATTGTCATTACTCACATTTTCCCTGCCACTGTTTCTGAGTGCAGAGGGACGTGTGCTGCAAAATCTTGAATATTCATTGACGTGT
Source organism: Callopanchax toddi (assembly GCA_006937965.1). Taxonomy (NCBI): domain Eukaryota; kingdom Metazoa; phylum Chordata; class Actinopteri; order Cyprinodontiformes; family Nothobranchiidae; genus Callopanchax; species Callopanchax toddi. Next base: position 4,803,808 of record SSNR01000003.1, on the reverse strand, counting down.
ATTTAGCAATTTACTCATTTTCATGGCTTTAATGCCACTGATGTTAGGAATCTATTCATTAAAGTAAACCTGATCAACTGAGCCCAAAGGGTAAATACTGACCAGGTAACTAGGTTTCTGCTTAAATGGTCTGTTTGTGCTTATGTCCTGGGTGGTTTCTGGTTATCTGGTTGTTTGAGCTAATTTGTTCTGCTTTGATTGTTTAGTCTTCTTGGAGCTTTATGTGGATTATCTTTTTATTTTAGAATCTCACTTACAAAAATAGACATTTTCACTATTTATGACTTTTTATTTAAATATGAAGTATATGTTGGTCTCAAATGCAAAATAATATCATTGTTTTGCTCTGAAGTAGAAAAAAAGCTCTAAATATGATGCAACAAGCAGCATAAAAGTTATTAATATGGATAAAAATCAAGAGACAATAGATAAAAGATGCTGCATCAAAATAACATTTGAAAAATCTGTTTTTCTACCTTTTTAAATTGATCTAAAATCTGTAATTTGCATGTACATTTTCATTAAACATAATTAATACACACAATTCTTTTTTTATTCATAATTATTTACTATAGGATGGATATCGCACAGTGCTTATCATTGTTTATTTGTGCACAGCTGAAGCCTGCATTTGTATCCCAGCCAGTCATGAGTATATTTACCATTGTGGAGGAAGAGCTTTCCCATCTGCACTCGGATGTGTCCAGGGCTTTTGGGTGTGCGCCAGCGCCTCGGCTTGTCAGTTGGCTCTGTGACTGGTGTGTGTGAGTGGAGGTAACAAGGTGACAGCGATGGTACCTGGGTTAGCAATGAGCAGTGAGGCGCGTGCAGGCCATCTGTAGTGAATAGCGTGTTTCTGCTCAGAGGTCAAAAGAAGAGAGGAATGCAAACCACACAGCTGCTTTTATTCCTTTGGCCTGACTGACCTGCAGTTTATCCTCTCATACACGTTCCTATTTGCCATCGAGTGCCGGACCATTTGTCCACATGGATTCCGCATCAAATCGACATCTCTGGATCCACGGAGGCTAACTAAATTCAGTCTCGCAAAACGGACTCAGCGAGAGTCTCGGCTTACAAATAAGGACCTGCAGTTTATTTAGAGCAGCCAAGACCATAAAAAAGAAAAAGGTTTCACCTTTAAAAGCAAGTTACAGGCATTTACTAAACACAGACAGATTTGACAGACTTTTACTGGATTGATTTTTAAAATGTTTTCAGTTCGTGATGTTGATGCAGACACTTGAGTTGATGTTGATGAATGAGCAGTGATAAGGCCAGTGATTTCCCTGTGTTCCTGTCCTTGTAATCAATTCTGCAAATGTTTTCTACAGACCCGCGTAATGATTTCAGGTTCATGTAATTGCTGATGGTAATGAACAGTGATGCTGGAGTTCAGAAGGGTCACGTTGCTGAGTGCGATGAATTTAATACATAGGTGAGGCAACGGTAAATAACAGCGGCTGGTAATGTTCAAAGTGATGGACAGAGACGGTGATTATTTCCTCTACAAAAATGCCAGGAGGTTAGGTGGATGGAGCAGATGCTTAAAATAGAGTGCAACCATCAAAGTGGAGATCTGTGACTGATGTCGCTAGCAGGGGAGCACAACCTTTCATCTGTCCAATGCATGATCTCCTCCCATGTGCAATCCTTTCATAAGAGCCATATCAGGGGAAAAAAGGGGGCCAAAAATCCAAAATCACTCATAACTGCTTCTGAAAACCTAACATTTGTTCAGTTAATCAACCTAAACATCAATCTACTTGCAGCTTTGCATCAGCTGGTGGTACAACCTCTACTAGAATATTCAAGTCGATTGAAATTTTCAATTTTTGGTCAGTCGGGCTGAGTGTGGAACTGAGCATATTTTCTATTACCACTTTGAATTCTGTAATTACTTTCAGGGCCCTCGGAGGGGCTGGTGTTCTCTCCTCCTACAGACCCACTCCTGTACCCGTTCACTCTTGTCTTGCCCTCTGCGCCACGCAACATTGTTCACATCCCGCGGAGAAGTCGACTTTCTGAGCGCTACATGATTGTTAATCTCAGGTAGCCACGGAGCAGTCTTGTAATTCTCAGCCCTATGGTGAAAATATCATTACAAAATGAAATGGTGAGATCTTACAGGGTAATTCTCAGGATATTCAACAGGCTTGAGATATTAGGTTCAGGAAATGGCCACGGGTTGGATACAAACATTGCATGGCTGGATATAATTTTCATCTCCACCGCCTCAGACACCTTCTGCTTTAATTTCTATAGATCAAAACTTCAGGAAACGGAGAGTCCTGTGAGTAACGTTCATTTGTGTGTTTTGAGTCGGGTGCAATATTAGTTTTCTTAGAAAGCAATCCATAATTTATCTCCACTTAAAGCCTCACATATATACAGTCTAGCCTTCACAGTGGTTCAACAGGTTAGATTTGGGGAATTAGACTCCATATGGCTAGGCTTGAAATGTAGTTTGTCCTGCAGGAGGGTAAACAGAGCGTAACTGACCCCAAAATGGACTCATCATAGGTGTGATGGCAACAGATGAGGGAGTTTAGTCCACATGGCCTCCCTTTGCTCATTAAACGGACCAGCACCTGTGTTCCTGCCGCACAGCACATCTGCCAGCCAAGCTCTGGCTCCTCTTTGCACTTCTCTCAAGGGATGATGCACCCCATTCATGAATATTGGCATGCATTTTGTATATTTTCACTTTTATTCTGCAAGAAATGGTGCCCATCAGCTCCTCATCAGCAATTATTCATGTTTCCTGTGTGGATTATTGCCACTTTTTGCAGCATAATTATTGTTTTTGCTTTGTTCATCACTGGAAACTTAAGCCTGGGTCCCCCAGGAAGCATCAGCGCCGTGTAATTGATGAGTCTTCTGGTCTTACAGGACACGTTCCTGAAGTGGAACACCAGTGAGTGTTGCTTCCCCATTCGCGCAGTAGTCACAAAATCCCAACAAATCTGAGAACACTTAAAATCAGGAGGCAGGAAGTGCATCTCTTGTCAATCAATGAAATTGTCCTTGTCCATGTTGGATGGATCTTTAAATTCTGCTGTCCTAGTGGCAGCTCAGCATATTGTCGTAATGTCAGTGTCATGAAGTACTCCACAATGTCGTCACATACGCATCTCAGCTGCAACCGAAAGCCAAAATACCGTAGAACTACTGTGTATCTTCAGCGCTGTGGTGCAGGCTGTTGCTTCTGGGGGAAGGTGTGCTTTGTGGAACCACTCTTATTATCTACAATGGTTTCTATTCAAAATCAAGCCTTGTGCATGAAGTGTCATTGCACAATTGCCCCCAGCCTTTAGAGTCCTGCTACACTGGTGGACTATGCTGGTGATTCTAGCCACACCTTGTAAAACTGCAAGAGGATTTAGACAAACAATTTTAGTACAAACAAGTTTGAAAAATTAATAGGAAACCAAGTAGCATTGTTTGTTGCATGACTTGCTTGTGTTTCCCTCCCCTTTGTGTCATGTCTTTGCACCTTGATGTTTAGGATTGGATTTTTAATAAATGAGTTAAAACTATACCATTATCTATGACGCTGGCAGTGAAGATGCTTCAGAAATAACATTCAACTCTGTTCAATCAGCCGTGATTGTTGTGAAGCTTTTTGGTGTGGCTCAGAGTGCCTCACTCATCCTCCTGTCTCTCTCTGAACTTCGTCTTTCTACTTGAGAACGAAAGCCATGCCACATTTCAAAGCTTAAATTAAATCCTTGTCCAATACTTTTTTCAAAGAATGGCACAGCAGTAGCCCAATAAGATATTCACATTAACTTCTGCTTTGCATGCATCAAAGAGAGTGCTTTCTGCAGCAACCATGTCCTTGTTGAGTTTTTTATTTATTTATTTTCAAGCACTGAAACTACACTTACTGTAATTACAAAACATCACTCATCTGATGCCTTTGCTGACGTTTTACTGGAACTGCAACAGTTGAAACCCCAAAACCCTTCACTCGTTCTGTCCTTTTTTAAAAATTCCACTGTCAATTTCACAGTTTGCATAAAGCTTCTCTAAACCAACAGGGACATGTTTCCAACTCTGTGCATGTTTTCCAGCAGATGTACGGACTGAGCCTGTGTTTCGTCTTTGTTGGGGTTCAGCTCAGAGGCTTTTGTGATATGTTTCCCAGCGTTTGGGAGCACAGGACAGAGCTTTGTAAAACCATGCATAATCTCAAGGAAAATGCTTTCTGCACAGAAACCATAAAACTGTGTTTTATGGTTAACCTGTGGTGGGGAAAACTTGTGTTTCTGTACATGCAATTGGTTTTTGAAGGTATGTAGAAAAAGAGCTGATCACTCATTCTCTTGTAGTTGACATGAGCGTAAAGAAAAATGTGGTTTCCTCTTTGTCTGGAAACTACAAGTAGAAATGGTCTGAGGCTATGAAGAGTTTTATGCATTGAACAGTTCTGTTTGCATGCAAAATGAGAGAGTTGTACCCTGAGAATAAAAAAAAAGCACAATTGCATTGATTTAAATGCAGCACAAGGATGAGGTGTGTGGTTTAGAGTATTAAAATGTGCTCTTTCAATTATAATTTTGATGAAAATTGGCTGTAGTGTATATTGGTTGTGGTATTTATGTTGATGTAGGCGAGTGTAAGGAAAAAGATGGGCATATTTGTGTGTTTAACAGGCAAAAACAAAGAGGAAGGAGGGAGGATGCAGCCTTTTTTTGCATTTCCTAAAGCACTTGCAAGATGTTTATGCAATATAATGTAGGACAATTTATGCAGTAAGGAGAATATTAGTAAAGCATGCTGCAAAAGGGTTCTAGTCAATATTTACATGTATGTGCCAGAAAATTCAGTTGTGCGCTTTGACATCTAATAAATCTGAAGTGTGTGTTTAAGTGAAATAGAGGGATTTATACTAAACACGTGCATCTGAAGGAGAGATGAGAACAATTTGAGATGGCAGGGTGTACATACATAGCTGCACTGATACTATTAAAGCTGATGGCGTGCTCATAAAGATTCTCTGTGCTTTTCCTGCTTATGTTCTTCTCCTCATTCAGCAGGAAAAAAAGTGACGTTTGAACTTGACACATTCAGGACAGAGCTGGTTTAGGCTTCAATACACATATTGGTGTTGTGTGCATATTTTTTTCCCCTCACTGACTCACTGAAATAAAGACCCAAGCACTTCAGCTTTTGTTTAGCTTCATGAGAGAACCGGATTCAACATTTCTCAGTGGAGCTGTCCGTAATGCAGACGACAGTGTGGCTGCAGCATGACCGTATAAAGGATTTTATTTATTTATTAAAAACTCCCTGCAGCCGTCAGTGTGTCCACATGCCACGTGTGTTTCAAGATGGCTGCTTATGCAGTCACTTTGGGTGGTAAAAAGAAAAAAAAAGGGCAAGTCCCTGATCTCTAATGTTTTTTTTCCCCCAGCATTTCTTATCCACTCTCTGTCACTGTTAAGAAAGACTGTCAAACCTTGACAACAGAGACTGCGCAACACAGAGTAACACTTAACATTCTGACAGTAAGTCAATTGGCCAACAGATTACTTTGCAGGTAAACATACAGCAAGTACTGCAAGTAAACATTAAACACTGGTTTGTAGACGAGACGTGACAGGAGAAAAGGTTTGCTCACACACACAAATCCAGGCAGGCACTTCTAAATAAACTCCTGTGATACGTCTAATCTGATTGGACTTTGTTATCCTCATTAAACCAGTATGCATAGCTAAAATGACAAGATTTGCCAAATGATTAGTTCTGATGCGTCTCTGTCTGATTAGTCCTCTGTAGAAACCATTTGGGACAGGATGGGCACTTTGCAAAAGAAAAAGAAAAGAGCATTTCAGGTGAACAGATGACGCATCTGTCAAAGTTAGAATCTGATTATCCAAGCGAAACCACACAGAGCATGTCAGTGAATCTGAGTACCTGTTCTGATTGTTGTCACACCTGAAACCATCTGCTGATATGAGAGTAACCAATCTGTAGTTTTGTGTTTTGGCAATAACAGAATAATCAGAACCAAGCCAGATGACTCCTCTCCTGACTGCAATCTCCTAACCTGGACTTGTTAAATATCCATAACTCTACTTTTGATGTTTCTTAAAAATATACATTTCAAGTTTCTGAAACCTGTGCATATTTTAGGGTAATGAAAAATAGTTTTTGCACAGTTTGTTTTGAATCCTAGAACTGAGTATTAGTGTCACCTAGAGAGGAATTCTCAAGGCCTTCAGAAAATGTATTTATGAAATGATCCTGGCATTTATGAAATGATACATTTATTTGTTTAATTTCTTTTTAGAAATTTTAGCTGAATTTCTTCCTGTTATAAGAATTTACAACTTATAGACTGGTGAAGGTGAAGCAAGTTTATGGGGCAAATTTGTGGTCAGAAGTGCAGCTGCCCTCATACGGGGTTATCAGAGGTCAAACCAAATTAACGAAAAACTCCCTCAAGCTCAGTTCATCCATTGCTATGCATAATGTCTGAATGTGGTCAGGTGACAAGAAACTGATAAAATCAGGAAGTGAAGACCTTTTTTCCTCATCTAAGCAGGCTGGCTGTTTTTTTTAGTGTGGACTATTGAGTTTACGTGTTGTACTTGAATGCACCATAAAATTGCTATACTTGGTTATGTGGTCAGCAATAAAAAGACACGTAGATGCACAATTTTTTAAATTTTTTCAGGTCATTGGAAGCGTACATGGCATGAACACAATCTTTATTTTACCTGTCAGAATGCTGTTCACCACTGGTGCCACCTAGAGGAAAATAAAAATAGGAGGAATAGTTGAGATTAAGGTCAAATTGTCAAGCAAAAACAGTTGAAATATTATTTTGATGGAAAAAATAGAATTACTGCTATTAGACTTTTTTAATAGCTTCAGATGTTTAGAGGTACCTGTGTATGTTTGAGACTCTTATTGTGAAGGGTCGAATGAAGTTTTTTGAGGTTAAGCAAATGTCTCATTCTCAAAACAGAACAAATATAGTGGGACTACTGTTGAAATAGCAAACTTTTGAGTTTTTTCTAGAACTAGAGGTCAATGTTTTTTATGGGAAAAGTTTTTAAACTGTTTTTTTAATACTTAGAATTTTTCTTGATGTTTTGACTATTTTTGTCTTTTTTTCCCTCCTGGATGGCATTAATATGCCAGCATAGGATCCTGACAAAGACCTAAACATGATATGAAGCTGACAATAATGAGGACTGACACTGTGTCATGCTGAGGGAAGCTGAGTGTTCATAACAATAAAAAAGCTTCAAGAAATTAAAATCAGCACACATGATTTTCCCTCATAAAGAGAAGAAAACAGATGGGTAAGAATGACAGATGGACAGAGAATTCCTTTAAAAGGCATTGGACAAGGATGCAGCAACAAATGTCAGGGAGGGAGGAGTGGAGAGGATGGTCCAGTGGGATCTGTACAACATGACCAGTAGGTCTTTACTGGATACAGACTTATATCTGTGTTGCATTGTGCTTCATTTGATGTTTCGCTGGCCTGAGGGTGGACTGTTCAGTAGATGGTGCAGCCGGGTCGAGCAGGACGATTCAATGTCAAAGCCAATTTTATGGCACACGACAGAGTTTGGTTGCCTGTTTGTGGCTAAAATAAACCTGAATAATTTGTTTATTAATACACAATGCAACGATCATCGTTTCAAGTCTAAATTTATGTTTTTTTAGGACTCGTGTGCTGCCTTCCAATAGGTAGCTCACTTGTTTCACTATAAACATCATTTAAATATCCTATCAGAATCGTTACCTGCATGTCTCAAATATAGAGAGGGGCAGCCTTGTGCTGCCAGGAGCAACAGAAGAGTGGATGAAGTAGGACAGAAACATGCATCAAGTCCCAGGGGTCTGATCCTCAGCAGCTCCACGCAGACCACAATGTCAGGTGGGCACCGCTGACGTTTAAAGTGCCTTGTTGATGAGGCAACAGGGGCTGGAGATGTAGTGGTAGGTTGGTGCAGGGTGAAGATGAAGTGACCCTGGTGAAAAGCTCCACTTCTTTTATTCTTCCTTGCCCCCTTTGCCACCTGCTGTGGTCAGGATTGATGAGCGTTAGCTGGCAGAGAGACATGGGGCGAGATTACACGCATACCACTTCGTCTTGTGTGCTGCAGTTCTTCAAAGAAGGGAACTGCTCCCTTTAATTGGTTGCAATCTCTTCCAAAGCTGTTCTCCCAGCATGAACCGTTATGTGTTCTGTATTGTTCTGAGAAGAAAAAGGGAGTAAGTGGTGAATCCTGGACGGAAAAGCAAATGAAAAGAGACGAAATGAAACAGATGCAAGAGTTACTTTAATATCTAAAATTTCTTTTTCATAAACTTGCTGGTGTGTGTGTGTGTGTGTGTGTGTGTGTGTGTGTGTGTGTGTGTGTGTGTGTTGTGCAACAGCAGAACACAACACATTAATGCTTTGCATGTTCTCAGGGTTTTTTTTCTGACTTGGTTCAAAAACATAAAAGGATGAGAAACAGCTTAAATTCCTTCTTGTTTAGCAGCATTTGGGTTGGATAAGACTATTTTTATTGTTGTTCGAAGGGAGCAAAAAAAAAGCGTTGACTTCAAACGCTTTGAGTAACTTCAAAGATTGAACCAATTCTCAAGAAATGAAGATGAACAGGACGGAGAGATTAGAGGAGAGGTGCTGGCTCAGATTTTAATAATTCCTCCCTAAGAGTAGCAGGTGCAGTTCAGACACAGGTGCTCTGTTTTATTAGATCTCAGTGTTGTATCCTAGCAACCTGGCTGTGGGAATAGGCGGCTGCTCCGCCCATGCCCCAGGGGCTGTTGGGATTGAGATTCTGATTAAGGCTTTAGGCCAGTCGTAGAGGGGATTGCAAATCATCAGTGCAGCTCTTAAGAGTTGTGGGAACCTGGCAGCCCTGAAGCCTTGAGGGTCTAAAAACCAACTCCGGCGTTGATTCAAGAGAAACCTTGATGACTCAGCAAGCTGCATCCTTATCGCCGCGCAGCCTGACGATCATGCCCTCTGAGGAGGATCCACGGACTCACTAGGAGGAATTCAGTTCATATTCTATCACATATTTTCAGCGGTGGGTGGTTTCTCTGTGGGAAATCCATGAACTTGTGTTTGCTATAAAGCCTTTGAGCATGGGACCTTGTTATTTGAATGTATTCCATTGTGTGAGGCTGTGCAAGTGTTCTCTCCTGTGAGTCATGTGCATGTATTATTTTTAATGTGATTCCTTAATCACAGTAGAAGGCTGCTAAAGAAGGTCATATGTGGTCTTGGCTGTAACAGTTTACTGAATACCGTCACTCGTACCTCTTTGCTTTTTCTGTGACACTATGGATAAAACACAGACCAGTGATAAGCGTCAGAAAAGTCAAGAGGTATAGGAGTGATAACAACAAGATTTAGGGTGGAGGAAGAAAGAAAAAAGAGCCAAGTTGGTGGAAACACAACTGATGCATTTAGAGAAGGAGAAAAATGTCAGAAACGTGAAGCTTTTATTCTGTAGTGAAACTTCTGTCAGACAGTCAGTGTTAATGAAAGAGCTCTGTGATGAGAGGGCAAGATAGCGACTTAAAGAGGGAGCTAAGAAGGGAGGTGGATAATATGCTGACCCACTTTGCAGATGCCATGCTGAGATCCTAACCATCGCTGCAATAAATAACGCACAGCAGGCTGGTAAAGCTTAACAGCTGCTTGGTGGCGGTCCGTGCCCCCTCATCCCCTGCCACTGCTCGCCCTGCAGCTTCCTGTCATAACCTCATATTTCTGTCCATCACTTCCACCTCTCATCTATTCACCAACACAAATATTTGGTCATTTATGCTCGTTTGACTGTGTCGGAGTGGGTCTGAGTTCAACGAGCAGTTATGATGGTAATGCAAAAAGTAGAGATGCACCAATTCTGGTTTTAAGGGCCGTTACAGAGTTCTGATTCTTACACAGATCTGACCTGCTGGTACTGATTTTAAGCCCAGTTGCATTTGTTTGGTTTCTTCCAATTAACTTGAAAATTATGGTTCTGAAAGAAAACACTTCCACATGTTGGCCATTAACAGTGGTGAATTCATAAACCTGGAAAAAATGTCAGATTTTTTAAATTGATGCTTGGTAATTGTGCATTCACAGACCAAAAACTATCCAAATTTTGACTTTTAGATTGACCGATTAAGCCTATTATGCTGAATGTTGGCCAAGTTTGATCACCGGCCAACTTTTTGGGGTGCATTTCTAACAAAAATTTGACTGAAAAAAAAAACAAATAGGGAAAAGACTAAAGTTTCATCCATACATTCAGACTAAATACACGTTCTGCTTATTTGTATGTCAGAAAATCAATTCACAACTAACTTACGGTATTAGATAAACAATTTACAAAGTTTAGACTTATAAAAAAAATTTCTATAGGCTCAACATTGTTGCTGTTTACACATAAAAATATTTGTAATGAAGTGTACTACTCTACAGTATATACCACTAATTACTGAATGTGGTGTTGTTTCAGAAACGGATGATCTCATACTGAAATATGTGACACTTTGTATGCAGAACATCGACTTTCTGAGTAGCAAAGTGTGAACAAATCAACAGTTTCATGCTCAGTGTTGGTCCCTCTCCTTTAACAAAAACCAAATGCTGTGAAATGATAAAACAATTAAAGTTGGTTGGTTTTACAGGCAAATTGTACTCAGAATTGGCATGCAAAAATTTGGTTCATGTAAATGGAACAAAACAGCTGTGCTGATCATTTTTCTCATAAAATATAGAAAATAGTGTAAAATGGGTCTTACCTATAGATTTGGTGGCGTGTAGCTCAGTTGGTAGAGTGGCCAATCTGGCAACTGGAGGGTCGCCGGTTCAATCCCAGCTCCAGCTGGGTTACATTGTTGTGTCCTTGGGTAAGACACTTCACCCACCTTGCCTACTGGTGGTGGTCAGAGGGACTTGGCGGACACTGGTGCATGCATCCCCCCCTCCGTCAGTGCAGCGCAGCTGAGGCTACAATGTAGCTTATCACCACCAGTGTGTGAATGTGTGTGTGTGAGTTGTGTTGTACAGCGCTTTGGGGAGTGTAGAACACTCTAGAAAGTGCTCTATAAATACAGAGCATTTACCATTTCTCCTGAGGTAATGTCAGTGATAAACAGCTCCACCAAGACTATCAATGTTCACATAAAAAATTAACTCATCTGGCTGATTACCACATTTAAAGTTCACCTTAGAATAACAGCAGCAGTGAGTTCTGACTTTGTTGAAACCATCTGTCAGTATAGAGGGAGACTTGAGTTTGCAGCTGCTCCTGTACTGAATTTGCCATCAAACACGAAGACAAGCACGGCGTACTTCAGAGACCTGTTCAAAGCAAAAAGCTGCAGGGATTTGTGTTTGTGTGTGTGTGTGTGTGTGTGTGTGTTCTGTAGGTGCTGGGTGGGAAAGTGAAGTCACTTGTCCTTGAAAGAGGGTTTAGTCTGGGTGCTGGCAATCAATCAATAAGTGATGTTGTGTGAGGGGGTCATGGTGACACATGGCCCTTTCTCCCTCCTCATTCCCAAAAGGAGTTGTTGTTTTTTTCTTAAGCACACAGAGGTAATTCTCTATACATGAGTCAGTTTTATGCATGTATTTTTATGTCTTCTTGAATACGACTTCTAAAAACAGAAGCACAAAAGAAACCATCATAATTTATTTCTCTATGGTCGTCTTAAGTCCCTCCAGTGTTGCCCTGACTGCAGAAAGCTGCCTTCTATTCATACTGTAGGTACCAGAAATAGATCATTGATAGTCTGACCACAAATACCTCGATTGCATTATAATACTTTAAAAACATCTCCATGCTCTACAGTAACATCTGAGTAATCTTCCAAAAATATAAAACGGTCCAAAAAATCTGAGTGACATTATCAAGACTGATTATTTATTTTCCAGAACTAAAAAGTGTTTTGAGGACAATATTTATTAAAAATGTTTTGAATATTAAGGCATACTATGCAGTTTTGCTTGTTTTGGCACCCCCTAGTGTCCGTTTTAAATCATTGTCATAAAAATGTTAGCACCATTGTTTATGCTCAGAAACACCTAAATCTAACTGTTGAAATGTCTCCTCAGCCTTCATTGCTTTCTACTGAGCGGTTATATACTACTTCAAAGGACTCAGCTGCGTTCAAGGAGAGAGAGAGAGAGAAAATGCAGGAATCATGAGCTAAAACACTCTGGATCTAATATATCAGCTAGCCACAATGGGTTAGGCTAACCCTAGGCTACGTGATTTTCTGAGACTTTGGGGCACTAGACCGGAGACTCTGAAGTTGCAAACGTGGTATTCTGGACACAAGCAGCAGATGGGGCTGAGTGACTTTTCATTAACCCTAAAGGGTCATATTAGCACATACTGGCTCAATTAAAGATTTTAAAATATGAAAAATTACATAGTGTGCCTTTAAACTAAACGTTAAAACCCCATATAGTATCACATTTCCTTCATCCTTTGACTTTATCATGCGTATCACATCCCTGAACTGCCATTCGTTTTGACTGAGCGTTCATTACTGTGTCATGAGCCCTGATATGGACGTGCCATATAAACCACTTAGAGGACGGCTGAAACAATGATCTCAGTGACTGAGAGGATTTTCTGACAAGAGACTCTGCTGTCCATTTTCCCTGTAAGTTAATCACTCGCCTTTGCGATACAATTACCCAATGCATGGAAACACAGCGGGCAATTCGAGATATTGTAGCACTGCACAAAAGTGCTGATTAATATAATGCCTTTGTTATTAGAAACTGCATTGATGTATTAGAATAATGAAAAGTTAATAGAGTTGCAGGTCCAAGTTTAGAAGAGAGGGAAAATGAGTGATGCTTTGGTGAAATGTCAAGCATGGAAAAGCTAGGTGGGTGCAGGCCTTTAATTAATTGACTTCAAGTAGAGATGCGGTCACTGACCCACATACAAATGCATTATCAAATCCACTCCATTTCATTGATTAAGTTTCACAAATTAAGTGTTAAACTGATGCTGTGTGTTAATTTGCTAAAAAACATTGCGTCAGTGCTGACGGGAAAACCTCGTCTCTACTGCTGAAGTCTGAGTTCGTGTCAGCTGTCACCCCTGCTGTGATCATTTCTGATCATATAAAATAAAGATGTAACCTTAATGTGTTTGATTCCATCTTTGAGTGTGTAAAAAATGCTGGTAGCTTTATACTGCTCTCAGTTGTTAAATCCCCTGTCAGGAGCAGCACCAAAACATCAAAATGATTTTATCCAAACAACTGGCAGCGCCGCTAATAAATATCCCTGTAGTTGCAAATTAAAAAAAAAAAAAAAAAAATCTAAAATAATCAATATATGTTGTGTGATGCATCTTGTAGGATCCTCAAATAAAGAAGAGAACTATGTCAGTGTCTTCTCAGTGATATGCCATAAATAATCTATACATCTTTACATCTCTGTGATGAATGGCCAGAGATACGCAAGTCGGTCTACATCACTTTTGATCTGCGTGGTCACGCTGAACTTTAAAAGCTATAAATAGACATTATTCTTTTATGGTTTCTCTCTGCTGTTATTATTCGGTAAAAGAGATCTAGGTCTGATGTCGGCTGTTTATGCAGCCTGACACATTGTCCTGATGCGCTAGCGTCAGAGCCCGGAGATAGAAGGGATACAGACGACTGTTAGGAGCTGAAACGCTGAGAGAAAGTGATGTTGGGCAACTTAAAGTCACCAGAAGATCATGAATCTACCGAGTGATAAATGATGCCACGCCATCTGTGCAACGCATCGTAGTATCGTAGAAAGTGATTTGATTTATGTCCCCCCTTATGCCTTGAATGGCGTTTTGTGTCTTTCTCCACCACTATAAAGATGTTCACTGATGTGTTCAAACTCCTAAAGGTGAGGGTACATGAGGTACCACCCTGGATTGTGAAATATGCAGCAGTTGGAGTTGTTTCATAGGGAAGGAGAGGTGACTTGAACACATTTATATTTGACTTTAAGCAGCAGGAACAATCAGAAAAAAGGAGTCTCATCCTGTGTTTGTGAAAAGTTGACCTTTTCTCAAACCGTCGGGCCAATCAGTGTATCTGAAATGCCAGAACAGAGAGTCAAAATTACCCTACTGCCTTTTATCAATATTATGCAAATGGTGGGTTTGTTACACATTATTATTTATTAAGGAGATTCTCTTAAGATTTTTAAGAAAAAAATTTATTTTTTTCAGGGAAGCGGGGGATTGGCTAATTCAGGCCACTAGCAGTCAACAATGCTAACAGTCTCAGTGACATCACTGTTGAAACTCAATAACATTAACTTTGTAAAGACACGGCAAAAATCTATGCTGATATAAACAACCCCTCAAGTCATCACCTTGATTTTAAAGCAATGGCTCATGGGATTTTAAAACTGTTACCTTTACTTGTGTCTTCTTTGTAAGCAGGAAGTTAAAGAACTGGTTTCTGTGGCGTTTTTTTGTTTTTTTTACTCAGATACTTGATTAATCCTCAAATGGAAACTGTTTGCTGACAGTACTTCATACAAAGGAAAGATAATGTTTCTGTCAACCTTCACAGAAGATACCAGTGTTTCTGTTAGCATAAAAACCATGTTTCCTGGTGCAACTCTCTTTCTTTTTCTTTCTTTCTTTCTTTCTTTCTTTCTTTCTTTTTCTTTCTTTCTTTCTTTCTTTCTTTCTTTCTTTCTTTCTTTCTTTCTTTCTTTCTTTCTTTCTTTCTTTCTTTCTTTCTTTCTTTCTTTCTTTCATTCTCCATTAGCTGCTGTAAAACAGCTGCTATTCTTCCTGGGGTCTCATCTTTGACATTCATTACATTTATTATACAGACCACACAAAAAGCCAGTTCTAAAGCCAGCTACTGATCTGATCAGTGACAGGCTGGTGAAACACCCTCACTGACAAACAAGAAGGAAACTTGAGTTTCCTAACTTGAGTTAGCTTTGGAAAGGGAAGGCTAAGAGGTAGCATGCCTAGGCTGGTCACCCAGTGGAATGCCTGTCTAGCCCAGGTAGGCTGGCATTAGCATGGGAGAGGCTAGTGACTAGCTGCATCATACACTCTGCTGTTTATGTGGAACAGTGGTTAAATGAACATGTCTCATCTCCAGACTAACCACTGACTGTAGGATGAGGAACATGAAAAGCTTTAGGGGCCTGGCTAACCCATGGTAGTGGTGAAGTTAAGAATTATTCAGGAAATATCCTATTATAGAATGACCAGGTAGAGCATGAGGCTCATCACTTTTTAGATTATTAAAATATATCATTGTTATTGGGAAAATGGCAAAACATATTATATCCTTCTTTGTCAACATCAAACAGCCCTACTACATGACATCAAGTAAAGATGCCTCTAGCTAACATGTTTTTACTGTGAGTTTGCTAGATCTGTATGATGTTATGTCTTTACTGCATTGTTTAAACCTGTGGTTACCAAAGTTGGGTCACAAAACACTGGAGGTGGTCTTGAAATGATCCACATATATTACATAAAAACAACTGAAAAATCATTCTAAAGTTGAATATTTTTGGTATGATTCCTGCAAAATATAAATGAAACAACAGTCATAAATATATATTATTATGACGTGAAGCCGTGTTTTCATTACGCCTTTGTGTATCTTGTTTTTAGTATTGTATATAATCAACCAGTGATATCTGGGATCTGAAGTTGTTGCCATTGTTAATATGTAGGTCNGCTTTTTTTTTTTTTTTTTTACTCAGATACTTGATTAATCCTCAAATGGAAACTGTTTGCTGACAGTACTTCATACAAAGGAAAGATAATGTTTCTGTCAACCTTCACAGAAGATACCAGTGTTTCTGTTAGCATAAAAACCATGTTTCCTGGTGCAACTCTCCTTCTTTTTCTTTCTTTCTTTCTTTCTTTCTTTCTTTCTTTCTTTCTTTCTTTCTTTCTTTCTTTCTTTCTTTCTTTCTTTCTTTCTTTCTTTCTTTCTTTCTTTCTTTCTTTCTTTCTTTCTTTCTTTCTTTCTTTCTTTCTTTCTTTCTTTCTTTCTTTCTTTCTTTCTTTCTTTCTTTCTTTCTTTCTTTCTTTCTTTCTTTCTTTCAGCATTTCATGACTCACTGTTTTCCAGCCTTTCACAGGAAACTGAAATGATATCATTACAAATCTGACTCATTTATATAATAGTACTTTAATAAAGTCACTGATTGTTTTCGAGTTAATTAAACTCACTCTTCCACAAGATAAATCCATTCTCCAGGATTCTAATATAATTTAAAGCATTTTAATGGCAAAGTTGACAAGACAATTTGGAACACCCCCAAAATATAAAAAATACACAAAAGAATTCCAGAAAGAAAGAACAGAAAAAGCGAGATAGACCCTTAACACACATGTTGTGGTTATCTACAAAACAAAATAAAACCCCACATCTTGCTTTGGGTCCAACACACTGTATACGTTTATGAATAAATTATTTTCCCAACCACTGACCATGGCCAGCCTAAATAATTGAGACTGATACCTGAGTGAACCTTTAATGCACCAAGAGAACCGGGCAGAGGATGTAGAGCACTGCAGCACTATTGTCTAAGCTCTGAACACAGGATGCAGTGAGCTGATGAGTTTCAGCCAATGATCAAAGTTAACAGTAGACAGATGCGTGGGGGTTCAGTATGCTGGCTCAAGCTTGGTTTTTTTTCTCTTTACGTATTGCAAACCCCACCTCCTCCACCCCAAACACCCACCCGCCCCCTTTCATATACACAAACACATCTTATAGATTTTAGATGTCAGTGTTGGCGATGTTTTTACTCAAAACATTCTCAGTTTCCCATATTTGCTTGTTATATATGGTGTTGTTTAAAAAGACACAAGTAGCTTAGAACATTTAAAAGAAACTGAGAAACACAACATGAAGCTTTTGACACATTTTCAATCCCCATTTGTTGGTTAACGCATAACAGTAACACCATTAACATAAAAACAATGAACGTGTCATATTTTTGCAAAATCATAGGTTTTTTTCTCATCACCTCTGTTCTTTTCTTTCACGTTCCAACATCGGTGTTTCTTGTTGTTATGTAAAATCGTTATGAGGTGTGTAGCTCTGCTGCCCGAACTAATTTAATCTGTCATGTTGGAGACAAATACAAGCTATGGTTTCTTTGCATGCATGTGTTATCCCAGTATTACTGCAGATGTTTTGTTTTCCACATAAACTAATGTGCAAATGCATTTAAACATGAGAGAAATTACATTTTTTATAGCATAATAATCCTATTACTGGCAGGGGGAAAAGGAGCAACACCTGTCCATTAGAAATACAATATAAAATCACAAAACCTACAAAAAAAAAAATATATATATTTTCCCTCCGGGGTATATGATTGCATTAGGAGCCTGTCTTCAAAGAAAAATAGAACATTGACACCAGGTTTAAACAGGACTCTTTGGTCATCGGGTTAGGATGATCTTGAAAGTTTAAAGCTTTCCTCTGAGACTTTAAAGAGGAGCCTTTGGTATCTGCAAGGCCCCTCTCCCTTTAGAGGAGCTGAAATTGCAGCAGACATTAATGCTCCTGGTAGATCACCAATGGCCTTTCACCTCATGAGACCTCTTAAAATTTTAAAGGTGTATTCTAGCAATGTGCAAAGGTTAATGCAGTGAACGGTGGCCTGAGAGCTAATTTAGAATGCAAGATCAGATATGATGCATAGTAATGATATGGTGATGAGACAGAAAGCAGAGCCACCATGATGTAAAAGCAGAATGAAAAGAGAAACACAAAAAGACAGGTTGTGTGTGGCTATTGATGTTTTTTATTCTTGAACACTAATAATGATGAGTCTAAATGAGAATTACAGATCTACATGCATCACGTGACCCAAAAATCCCTGAATTTAATCAGATCTAAAACAAATTATCTCAGGTAAAAGGAAAAAAAAGCATTTTATAGAAAAAATTCCTGTTATCAGTTAACATGTTGTCAATTTCCTCATTGACACATGAGGTCATCAAATCGCTAGGGAGCTGGACTAATTGGAGAAAGTCAATTTCCCCTTAGAAACTAATAAGTTTGAAAAAGAAATCAAAGTTAATGACCTTTTAAGGGAAGCACTGAACCAACAACTGCCTCAAAGTGCCACTGTGGTTACTAGCAGAGGCCTGTTGTCAGACCAAAGCAGGTCCCGGGTGTAAATGTGTGTCGCTTTATGGCTGCTTAGCGGGGAACTGTAGCAAGAGGTAAGCCTGCTCAGTCAGCTCTCTCTGGGCTAATGAACATTCTTAAAATGGCAGGAAGTAGAGAAAGAACAGCAGGGAAATGGAGCTCATGAGTGCCCGGGACTTGAGATAAAATGCTTTAAAGCCTTCTGTTTGCCTTTGAATCCACTGCTTCCTGCATATTAATTCCAGATTTGAGTCATCTATTGTCGGGCCATGTGAAGCTAACAAAACCGCAGGGTGTTTAGTCAAAAATGTACCTGGGTTATATTACTGAAAAGATCATATGAACGATGAAATTAGGACATGCAAACATGTTGTTTTGAATTATTTTTAAATGGTTCTTTTATTATATACTTTTTTAGGAATCAAGTTTTAAAAAGGATAATTAGAAAATTCAGGGTTTTATTGACGTGTTGCTCTTATATAATCCATACTTTTCTCTTCTTTGATCATACAAGTCAAGTGTAGAAACATTGAAGATCAGTGGCTGGCTGTGACTTTCACCTCTGAGCCTTCAGTGATTTTCAACTCAGTCCAACCTAAATTAATACACCTCATAATACCATCAATCTGACACCACGGCTCCAAATGATACAAAATCACACATACACATTACATCACCCTTAATATTGTCGATACACATTTTTAAGCAGGTCTGAACCAAACTGGTCCAAGTCTGTTACGCCGAGGTATCACCCACAGCCTTCTAGCGGTGCCACTGTACAGCTCATACGATTCAGCTCAGTGACACGCGCTACAGGTGATTGATTACTAACAAAATAAAATGACAAAAGCACAATAGAAAGACAAATAAAATGCTTGCCCTCACAAACACAAATCTCCTCCACATCAGAGCTCTAAACGCCACATCCAGCAAAGCAAGCAATAGGCATTTCCAGCTGTATAATTCCAGCGTCTCTCTGACTGAAGCGGTTATCCCCGGTAAAGTTCCTTTTCTGAAAGTGATGGATAAACACTTTTTCCCAGTTGGGACAGGATCCTTTCTCCTCCTCCAGCCATCGTGGGTTAAAAAAATACTCCGATAGCTGTGTAGCTAACGGATCTCCAAGTTTAGTTTAGATAATGCGGCCTTTGGGCCAAAACGAGTCCTTATCCAAATCACAGGACACGTTCATATCAACACAACATGAGGTATGCTAGAAGGCCTCGGCCACACAGACTCGAGAGCTGATTGGCTATCGCAGCTGATCAGCTCTGTTGACTGAAAGCAGACAGCAGCCTGCTCTGATGATTCTGAAGGCCCAGAGAGAAGCACTTGGGCGTAGAGCCCCATAGTGGCAGACTTGAATCTGCCTAACAACCCAAGGTAGCTGAAATCTGATTGGGCAACATCTTACCTTGTATCCTAACACTGGGAGTGGCACAACCAAGTGGATTTAGCATAATATAAAGAGAACAGCCCAAGGAGAAATGTTTTATTTAAAAATATTAACCAAAAGAAAAAATACATTCACTTTTCTGAGTAAGTTTAGGCCAGCAGAGAAGGCCTTGAAGGCCCTGACGGCCCACCACTGGTAAATATTTGCTCTGCTACACATTAATAAAGCTTCCTGTCTT
Organism: Callopanchax toddi; assembly: GCA_006937965.1. NCBI lineage: Eukaryota > Metazoa > Chordata > Actinopteri > Cyprinodontiformes > Nothobranchiidae > Callopanchax > Callopanchax toddi. The sequence goes on along the minus strand of SSNR01000003.1, from coordinate 4,784,030 downwards.
TTTACAGCCCATTTTTTGTCTATTTTTCAAATCTTTTGAGTCATTGTTGCATGCTGAGTAATGAAAAAAATCTGCTTCATTCATACGTTCTCATACTGCATATTTGAAATGTCTAATTTTGGTTGGCAGTTTGTCAATTTGAATTGGCTCCCATGTCATGACCACCTACGACCTTCCTAACACCCAGCAGGGCCCCCATGCTGCCAAACCAGCATTGTTCTGTTGAGGCATAAACTCCACAAGACCTCCTAAATGTTTTATAGTGTCATCAGCAAGACATCTTTTGTATCTTGTTAGCTGCGAGGTGGGATCTCCATGGATTCAATGTTTTATTCCCAGTTTGTCCCAATAGCCACGACAACAACTTCTACTGTTTGTCATGTTCTTCAGACAATTCCAGCTGCGACAGGACACATTTGTCCAGGTGACAGTAAATACTACAAAGGGGACTAAGTGGTCTATTTTTTGTTAGTACAGGTACATGTTGTAGTAATATTCACATAAATGCCAGACCCATAAAACATCAGACAGCTTTCGATGGCCTACTTTCCTTCTTTGTGGGTCTTTGCTGCTCTTATTTTCCCTGGTTACCGACATGCACGGCACCATCTATTCACATGAAAGAAAAGTGATTCATCTGCCGGATCATCTCCTTCCATAGATAAGTTCTTATTAAGCTCATTTCCAGACAAATATGTAGCTATAATCTTTAATTACATGCTCATATGTACATTCTCACCCCAAGGTGTTTCATTGACTATCAGTGGTATTAAAACTAAACATCAATATGTGTTGTTGTTGTTTTTTTTTTGTTTTGTTTTTTTGCTTCTTGCAAGTTATTTTATTCTGTTACTCAAACGAATTCGATTTTGAGGATATTTGCAACCAAAATAGGTTTAAAAAGAGATTGAAATTTGGAGTCATAAATTACCACTTGAGCAGATGGATAGAAAATGGAATTTTCCTGCAGCATTCAAAATTCACCAACATATTTTACATGGACTTACCACAAAGTGAAATTTGTTTTTCTTCAATGTGAAAAACGAGAAATTATTTTACTGCAGGACTTGAACTCCAGCCCCTCAAATAAGAAGGTTTTTTGAAGAGCTACTGCAAACCCTTCTGGCCCAAATAACAAAATAGTTGGGGAAAAAAACCTAAAATAACAAGTTACATGGTCAAATTCCAGCCCAGGGAATGGGAACGCTGTGTTCAAATTTAGTTTCCTGAAAACATTTTCGTCAGATGATCTGGTTGTTTGACACTTCCCTGAGCCCTGTGACCTATTCCCTTTTATTTAGCTGTTTTCAAGTTAGAATCAAATTCAAAAGCTTTGCAAACAGTTCTGGGTTGTATCTAAAGAAAATAAAACTGGAAATGTTTCATCAAAGTCTTTAATTTCATCCAAAGCGGTCCCATTCTAATTAACCAGGCTTCAAATATTCAGCACAGCTGAAGCTCAAAACATTAAATTCACTCATCTTCCTTTGACCCAGAGGCGGTTGGAATGGTGATCATTCATGTTTATCACCTACCCATCACACAGGCTCAGGCTTTTGGCACAGTGTTTGTTTTAGCTAGCCTGATAGCCGATTGGCCGTGCTACAGCTGGACGTTCAGGTCCCCTCCTGCTGGGCTGCCACTGGCTCCGCTCCACTGCTATGTGTCTGGCTGAATGTGAACCCTAACATGGATTTCCTCTCTGATCTTGCTAACTAGTTTTGAATACACACACATACAATTGCATACCGTTTTTCCTCAGCCAAATGCTCTCAAATGTAAAAAAAAGGACACTTTATTTTACCTTTTAATAAAATGATCTTCCCACTATATGATTAGGCATAAATATAGCATTCAGATTTTTGTGTAAGTTATTCTGTTGCTCTCCAACCTTTGTTTCTCCTGGCATTTTCCTCGCCATATGCAGAGAACGCAGCCAAAATGTTTGTGTGCCAGCGAGACGCCGAATTAATGATGCAAGAAACTCGTGCTTGTGCTAGCAGCCTAACACACTGGACACTGAACGGTCAGCTTGTCACATGTCGATCCAGCCACCGAATCCATCCAGCTCAAGAAACGCTGTCATATTTCATACCTCGGGCGTTAAGCCTTATGGCTTATCTGGCAATGCAGGCTTTTCATTTCATTGAATTAATTCCTCCATTTGCCTTTGTTTTGCTGCGCGCTCACATATTCATTTATTCACAATGGAGTGCACATCATGGAAAGCGGATGCCTCGTCATTGTCATTCAGCTGGAAACCAAGCACGTACATAACAAGCAAAGCTTGTTAGATTAATTTTGCTTTCCCCTTTTCAAGCATACAGTCTCTCCCCAACCGTTTGTGAAATATAGACACAAAATGACTCTGTGATGCACCACATTATGGCTTTTGAGCTGACACCTTGTCACCAGTAATAATGGCATTACACTAAAGATTAGTTGGGCCATTTGTTGCCAATGAACAGACCTCCTGCTGAGCAAACCAAATAATCTTTTTTTTCCTGACACCTTTTGCTGCTGATTATAGCCCTTGTGGCTGACAGCCATGCAGACTGAAGACAGTCACCTTGTAAAGAAGCCTCTGTTTATTTTGGTTGCACATGAATCACATGATCAATATGACCAATGACAGCCACTTAAATATTAAGAATTTATAGTTCCTTTATCTTGATGTAACACCCACCATTAATAATGCATTTATTGTATAAATATTATTTCTTAAATGATTGAGCCTTTATTTAAATATCTATATATAAACATCTTCTGCAATATGCACTCAGATCATTTGCAACAATAAATCTACTAATATTTAAAGTGAACAATATTGATCATGACATCATAATGCATTGCTCTTATTGGAAAACGGTGGTTATCACGAGGGCCTCTCATTTATTGTTGCAGATTAGGCACACTCCAGTGGCTTCCACCAGCATGACAAGGTGACCCACCTTACAATATATTCAGGATGACTTGAGGAACTTTATAAAGAATGCATGACATTGACCCAGCCTTGACCTTTCTAAATGCTTATTGCACCCAGCCCTACAAAGGTCACAGCTCAACAGATCCACTGTCAAGCTGCGCTGCAAAACAACCAGGAGGAGACATTTTTATTGGGACATTTGATGACCTTAGGTTCTTTTTTAGGTTCTTGCACAAAACATTTTATAAACTTTTACACCGTTAAAATTTAGCATTACTTTGTTTTATTCCAAGTTTTAAAGTTAATTATTACACAAACAGCAGCAGCAGTTGTCATCACAGCAGCCTGGAGCACTTCCTGCAGGAATATCATATTTTAAATGTATTAACTGTGTAATGTGAAATGAATGGTGGTGTAAAATATATTAACTGATGTTTGCCTTCTACTGTGTGCTATTACTGAGATAAGACTAGGGGTGTGAAATACATATTGTTTTGAATGATATTGGAATTCTTATTTTAATGACGAGGCGTTATCAAGTTTTTACCCCACTTTGTAATAGAGTACCAAAAAATACCATGAAACATAATCTTCACATGGTGCTACATTAGCCATACTTGTCTGCCTGCTGCTCCAAGTTGAAGAGAGGCAGATGAACTTGCTACTTTGCAAATGTCCTCATCAATTTCCTCTTTAGAGCTTGTGGCAAGTCTATTGTGCAGTATTGGGGCAAAATTAAGAATATTGCGCACCCAGTGGCGGCTACATCCATGTAGCAAGAGACTATATCCATTCCAAAGCCAGCTACTGATCTGATTATTGATAGGTCGATATAACGATGACGCTGACAAATGAGAAGGAGACTGCTTGCTGGAGTTAATATGGGAGAGGCTAGTAACTAGCTACAGCATGCAATCTGTGATTTATGTGGAGCAGTGGTTGCAGTGAAAGACAACAAACCTGTTTAACCATTTTTCGTGGTATGAGGAATATGAAAAGGATCTGTCCACCCCATGGCAGCAGTGAAGATGAGTGTTATTCAGCAATAGGAAACATCCTATTATAAAATGAACAGGTAGAGGATAAGGCTTAACATTTTTTTTAGGTTAATTTAATATCATGTTATTGTTATTGGGAAAATGACAAAAAAATATTTTCCTTTTTTTGTCAATATCAAACTAGAGAATCAATTATTTTAAGACAGCAACAAGTCACTTCTTGACACCACTCTTACTAATCTCATCAAACTATTTTTACCAAGGGTCTCCAACATATCTCAATTTAACTGCTTCCTTCTGAACTTTGTCCTGTTACAGCTGTCGGTGGGTTTAGGAGGATATAGACTGATTCAATTTGATTCAATGAATTAAGAACTCTTAAAGGCACACTATGTAACTTTTTCATATTTTAAAATCTTTTCCTTGAGCCAGTATGTGCTAATATGACCATTTACAGGGTTAATGAAAACTCATTCAGCGCCATCTGCTGCTTGTGTCCAGAAAACCACCTTTGCAACTTCAGAGTCTCCGGCAGTGTTGCCAGTAACGCGCTACTTTGTAACGCGTTACTCTAAAATTACGTCATTTTTCAATAACGAGTAATCTAACGCGTTACTATTTCCAATACAGTAATCTGATTAAAGTTATTTTTTTCGAGCCACTGTGCGTTACTATCTTTGTCCGTTTCCTTAAAATACTTATTTTCTTCCTGCATTTCTGTGAGCGGCGTTGTGTCACGTTCCCAGCATGAGGTGGAGTCACGTTTTCAACATGTGCACAGCTGAGGAGTCGCTCCAGCTGGAGGAGGAGTCACTGACCTGTGATAAAGTAGCCTATTTACCTGAATATCCGGGCATTATTTTTGTAAACTCCTCTGATACAACAGCTTTGTTTTATCTTCGGGGTCTAGACTTTATTAAGGAGTGTGAGACTGAGAACAAACGGAGAACCGACGAGCAGGAACAGCTGACTGTCTGTCTGACAGCCGAGCAGACTAGCATTAGCAGCCTGAATGTAGCCGTAGCTCCAAACAGCTGGACTGAAGCAGCTCCAGGCCTTTTTTTGGATTATCATCATGACCTGGATGTCTGAGAACCTTCACCAGCAACTAAAGAGACGTTTTGATGCATCCTTAGACAAACGCAGCAGTCGAGAAACAAAGCAGCAGCAGAAACACGAGCTGATGTTAGCTCCTCATGGTCCTAAAAGCCTCCGGTTTTAAGGAACTAACAGGTGAGTCTAAAGAACAGCTGATGACAGGAGCTAGATTATTAATTTTAGTCATAGTTGTGAATTTTACTTTACTTTAAATTCAATTTTTTTTATTTGTTAAAATAATTAAATAAATCTTTCTAAAAGATGAGATTTAGTTGTCAAACCAAAATTTTTTCCAAAAAGTATATTTAGAAAAGAGGGTCAGGTAGGGTTAGGGTTGACCTGGATTTCAGGTAAATCCTGTAAAAACCAGCTGCATCAACACAAACAACTATGGAGGAGAGAGATGATCGTTTTCTATCTGGAATAAATACAGTCAGGATTTAGTTAGTGTCAGATAAAGATGAGAACATTAAGGTTTGTTCTAATGTTCATTCAAATGTTCTGATGTTAATAAAACATGTTAAAATGAATTTAATAGTTACAGTAATAAACAAGTTATTTTATAAAAGGTAGTTTTGCCATAAAAGTGTTAAATGTCAGGTCAAGAAAGACT
>SSNR01000003.1:4759700-4778385 GCA_006937965.1 Callopanchax toddi | reverse complement strand
GGATCGCTATTTTGTCTGTTTCCATTGTAAAACCGGTCCATACAACCGATCCAGACTGCTCCATATGGGCCATGAATGGTCCTCCTCAGCTGTCGGTCCATAGGAGAATGGAGCGGTACGGTTAGGGTGAAGCTGTGGCGTTAAAACAACACAGTCCACTGATTGGGGGACAGAATAACATCACTCTTGCGACAAGCAAAACAAACCCCGGAGTGTCATTATTTTATTACTTTATTACTATAGCAAGAAGTTATTTTATTAAGATTAAAGCCATCCATCCTGTAACGCCGGTCCAGCTGTGGACCACGAGGGATTCACGCTGTTGATCCAGATCCGTACGCCTTCTTGGGTTTGTCGGTGCAGGTCCGATCGTTGTACATGGATGTGATAAAATACCAGCAAGTAGCACCATGGTTTGGTCAGTTTTCAGAGCTCCAAATATTCAGCGATCAGCTGCGTTCAGGACGAGAGATCGGTAAGAAATGAAAGAGTTTATAAAGAAGTTTCACAGCATGCAGCTGAAGGATTCAAACGGACGGTGGAACAGATCGGGCCAAGCTGGAGAAATTAAAAGCCCAATGTAGAAAAGTTAAGGACAGCGCTGGTATGATGTGATGACACACATTTACATTTAACTCCGCATGCCAAGTGAGGGTCTGACTGCTGATGGAAACGCTCTCCTAAAATCATGGACCCGTACCGGACCCTGCAGTGGAAACGAGGCTTAAGAGAACCTTTATCTGATGATTGAAAACAGGGGNATTTGTTAAAATAATTAAATAAATCTTTCTAAAAGATGAGATTTAGTTGTCAAACAAAATTTTTTCCAAAAAGTATATTTAGAAAAGAGGGTCAGGTAGGGTTAGGGTTGACCTGGATTTCAGGTAAATCCTGTAAAAACCAGCTGCAGCAACACAAACAACTATGGAGGAGAGAGATGATCGTTTTCTATCTGGAATAAATACAGTCAGGATTTAGAGTTAGTGTCAGATAAAGATGATAACATTAAGGTTTGTTCTAATGTTCATTCAAATGTTCTGATGTTAATAAAACATGTTAAAATGAATTTAATAGTTACAGTAATAAACAAGTTATTTTATAAAAGGTAGTTTTGCCATAAAAGTGTTAAATGTCAGGTCAAGAAAGACTCTTTAATTTATATTTCATAAAACCAAGTATTTTTTTCAGGAAATAGTTTGGAAGTTCAACTTTAATATCAGGAGATCCATTTTGTTGACTTGCTGTTAAAATTCACTTCTGTGTTTTAGTAAAACTGGAGGTTATTTTAATGTCGAGGCAGGGGAGGAGTCATCAGCAGCTGAATGTCACTAATAAAGTAACTAAAAAAGTAACTAGTAATCTAACTTAGTTACTTTTAAAGTCAAGTAGTCTGTAAAGTAACTAAGTTACTTTTTAAGGGAGTAATCAGTAATCAGTAGTCAGATTACTTTTTCAAAGTAACTGTGGCAACACTGGTCTCCGGTGCCCTGAAGTCTCACTAAGTCACGTATCTTACAAAAAGCAGTAACGCTTTACGGCAATTCTTGTTTTCCACCTCAGAAGCTGCTCAGAACAGACAAGCTGAAGACACAGACATCATATATATGAGCTAAGAGATCTGTTTTATTGTGTTCATCATGGTGGAGCCTCAAAAGAAACAAGAGCCTCGTTCGGTATGGTTCGGGGCAGGCTGGATCGCTATTTTGTCTGTTTCCATTGTAAAACCGGTCCATACAACCGATCCAGACTGCTCCATATGGGCCATGAATGGTCCTCCTCAGCTGTCGGTCCATAGGAGAATGGAGCGGTACGGTTAGGGTGAAGCTGTGGCGTTAAAACAACACAGTCCACTGATTGGGGGACAGAATAACATCACTCTTGCGACAAGCAAAACAAACCCCGGAGTGTCATTATTTTATTACTTTATTACTATAGCAAGAAGTTATTTTATTAAGATTAAAGCCATCCATCCTGTAACGCCGGTCCAGCTGTGGACCACGAGGGATTCACGCTGTTGATCCAGATCCGTACGCCTTCTTGACAGGCTTGAAAAACTCCCTTTATCAGACAAACATAACCTTGCTTGAAGATGATTATCAGGCACAGTGTCAGTTCTCCCTTTTCTTGGTGTTGTTCGTATCCATCACCATTAGTTTGGTGTCTAGTGGAAATTATAGCATTAACACTGAGGTACACTGTAGTATCTGATTGTTTTTATTGTGCTATTTTAGCAGTCAGATCCTGCAGCTGCCACCTCTGGAAGTTTTTCCATCCAATATTTTTACCTTCCTGTGAAAAAAATGTGGAAACACGAAAAGGTCTGTGACAGTCACTTAATCATCAGCCATCAAGTTATCTCTGCTCCACATTTCTGCCCATATGTTCAGCACATAAAATATTACTTCAAACAAAAGAGGGACATAGTTTAAAATAAACCAGGAATATGATACATTTTATTCCTCAGGCTATTTTAGTCTTGTACAGTACTTGTGCGTACAGTAACTGCAGTCTTATTACCAGTTACATTATATTTTCCTCCCTTTATAAACAAGACACCATCACTTACATGGTTTCTTTCATGGATAAATGTCAGCATCTCTCCCTGTGGACAAAGGACAAAGCTCAATAAGATTAAATGTGGTCTGCAGAGGTTGTTTTTCTGTTTTCGAAAGCCGGATATTTTCTCATTTCATGGTGGTTCTAATTGCAGGCTCACCTACGTACTTGTTCTAAATATAGTTATGCTCCTGCATATACTGAGGTTCTAAGATTTCCCCACAGAGGGAGGAGAGCTGAGGTGGATACTAATGTCTGCTGTAATTGAAATTAACAGTCTCATACACATGGACCCTCAGAATCACAGTCTAATTGCCTCCCTCATTAAAAAACATGTGTTGCGTCTTTGCAATCTGCACCAGGTTTCATATTAAATGGGATTATTGCTGCTGCCACATATGCTAGAGAATGTCATTCTTTTTTTGTCAGCTAATTTTGCAACTACATGCTGAAAGTGATGTAACGGTCTTTGATGCTGTGTTCTTCAGTCCATGTGCTTCACTGTAGCCTCATTGTAAAGGCCTCGCTCCTCTGAACTTGAATTCCTCTCAGTTTCCAATCCTCCTTTGTTAAAGGCCTTGATCAGGAGAAAATGCAATTACAGCTCCTGAAAAAAAACCAAACTTGAATTTGATGGATTATCCACATGGCCATGAATCTTTGTTTCAAAATGGGGAGGTTTAAGGATATCTTCAGAGTGTGGTTAAGGTTTGCTAACCTCTATCTAAAATAGATTTAGACAAAAATGCACTATTAATCCATTTAATGTATTGCTGTGATATGGCCTTCACATTACAGTCTACAGCTATTAGGCTGCATCAAACCAAATGGTAAAATGCCTAAAAATACTTAACCTGCAAATCACGTTTTGCTATAAATAAAAAAAAAGCAGAAATGAATGCAAACTAAACAAGAACATCTTTCTGCATGGAATGCATTAAAAACCTGAAGAAGGTATAACTTCATGTTATATTGAGGGGTGTCTAATTTATTATGATTATTTAATTGCAGCTGTATTTAGTGTGTTATGTTTTTTAATTGCGTTAATCTCATTTTTTTTTTTTTACTTTAACCTGTTTCTGCATGCCGGTTTCCATTGTAGAGGGAGGGGCAAGGTTAGGTGAGGAGGGGTGAGATGCAGAGACGAGACGCTAAGCACCCAGTTCAAAGTGCAACCACAGCTAACGCTAGAAGCAAAGACGTTAGCAATTTAGTGAACCATAGCAAACCTCTTCACCAAACAAAACTTGAGGAATCCCCTGCAGATGAGCTCAGTGACTGAAATGAATAGCGATGAACTGCAGGCAGATAAACATAGTGGAAGATGAGGGGTTAACAGAGCCACGTTACACTGGCTAATGGTCCACTGGGCACCAGGCATTTGACCAGTGGGTCAATGGTAACTTTGGACTAGTCTGGACCAGCATGGGCCGGTCTAGCAGCAGCTGGGGGGGGAGTGCAGATTAAAACGAGCCGCTCCGATTACACAATCAGCCCGTCCCGGTCTCGTTTGGCCCAAAGTTACTATAAGCCCGGTCCACATCCAGACCCAGGGCAGCTGCCATCAGCATGAGTGGCTTGGCGCCGACCTCTGTCCAGGGGGAAAGGGGCGTGTCTGGGAGCACGGAGCATACATCCCGAAGCGAGGGTCTCGCGCTGTCGATCCAGACACACCTCCCTCCCCCGGACACAGGTCTGGACATAGCAGCACAGCACCTCGGTCCGCTGGACTGCACGTATTATTGGTGGGGTTGCAGCACAATTTCTGCACCCTTGGATCGAGTCATTGGTGGGGACAATTCAGTGATCGCTGGATATTGGTGGGGACACGTCACCTCCGTCCATTCTAAATCTACGCCCATTCTAAACATATGTTGCTACTGTTTCCAGTGACCAAAGTATCTGCATCTGTTCAAGTCTACTAAACACAATAAATGACTTCATAAAGCCTTTTTTTTTTGTTATATAATAATCTTTTGGTCTGCCACAATAATGTTATAAATTTAAACAAAAATGCCTCCAAATCAGGGCTTTCCTCAGCTATTTTTGGTGAGATGAAAAATGAGATTAATTAGATTATTTAATTACACATCATTATTAATTAATCTCTTAATGTTTTTAATCTCATGACAGTTATATCAAAGATGAATTTTCAAATTGTCATGAGGTTTTTCATTGCTAGCAAACAACACACACTAATTCAGGAAGTAGAAGATAAATGTATTAATAATGTATATTTTCTACTGAAGTGTTGAAACAGGTGTCAAGAGGAAATCAGTGTTTGCGGTTTTAAACGTGTTGATGGATTATCTCACTTTCAAGTGAGCAATTCTCATTCACAATTTGACAGCTCCATTTGAAACGCTGCTCAATATTTAATGAAGCTACCTACCTTAGATCTCAGTAAGCAGCCATCGCACAAAGCATCTTTGCGAGGGTCCCCTCTGTCCCTAGAAATTTAACAATTCAGCTGTTTTATATGCAAACCTTACATCATATGAAATACAGAAAATTACACTTTTGGTGTATTTAAAGGACTAAAACTTTCAATTTGAACAGTACTTTGCTTGGGAATCCACTTCCTGTAAATAAAACCTTCACTAACAACCTTGACTATATTGAATAAAGAAAAAGGCATTCCAAAGCCTGGAGACAGACATTTAATTCTGCAAAATAAGTCAGATTTTGCCTAAAATGAAATAACTGGAACACATAAAACATAAATTCAATCTGAGCTCTTTCATTTGTATTCTATGGCGACAGTATGGTGAAATTCTACAAAAATGAATGCAACAGCTCCATCCTAAAGAACAGGCTGAGGTTTTTTTTCCTATTATATAAGTCTCAAAAGACTCTGGTGTCAGAATTAAAAGGTATATATTTAACACCTCCTAAAGGTTCCGACGATAGCATGGCTATATAATTTTTCTCTTTGATCATGTCTTGTCTGAAGTGATTGATGTAGCTTCTGAGTCATTTTCAAAGAGCATGTAGATCGAATATAGATCAATACGTAGTGTGAAAAGCATTTTTTTTATTTTATAATGAAGAGAGCAGGTCTGCAGTGAGTTAGATATGTCTGCTAAAGCAGGAGATAAATTATGATATAGTTTACATAACATTGATCTGTATTATTTTTTTTATTTTTTGGCATGTTTAATGTCAGTTGAAACATAAATCTTAAATTCTGATAACTGATAAAAGAAGGATACAGTATCATGGGGTTTACTTTTTACACATACCTGGAAATGGTACAAGAAAAGGATTCAAGACTATTTAAACGGAAAAGAAATAATTGAGATGATGGAGAATCTGAAATGAGAGAGAGGTGACTGAGCTACAGTAATTTTCTCAATGACATTTAATCTTTATTGCTAAATCTTTGAGCATGAGCATTTAGAAATGTTTGATACTGCACTATTTCTTAGTCTGCAATAAGATGTAAGTGTCTACACATTTTTGTAACGATACCTACATGTATAACTCTTTTGAATCAGCGATCATATGATTCAGGTGGATATTTTCTCTTCATGTCATGTTTGAGTATATTCACAGTTCACGCTGGAGCTTGGAGGTGGTGGGAAACAAGTCTTCTTTCTAAGAAAGAAGTGCTGTCTATTAAATCATGTCTGAATCTGAAGGGTTTAGACAAGATTGGGATGGATTACTGGTATCCAACCCACAATCAGCACAAACCATCAATACAACAAGTGTTGATGGTGGTAGTTCCAGATGATGAGATGAGATGATGGCGGTCACTGTGCCGTTTGTCAGAAACCAGCACAAAGCAGAATGCATGGGCAGTCAAAACATCCTAACATTTTAAAGACTTTTTATCTGTCATCTTTTTAATCGTGGGGAAATGACCGGTGCAATTATGATGATTTATAAAGCAAATCAATATTTCAACATATGGGAGCAAGGTAAGAACTATTGTAAGTGAACCAGCAGAGGGCAACACCTGAAAAAATGGTCTTAGGTGGATTTTCATTAAATTATCAGGAACATGTCCCATTCATTTACATGGAGGGGGCTGGACTAAAACATTATACTGGAACCAGCAGCTAGGGGGACGTCATTCCAACTTCAACTTATGGGTTTGGGTTGAATGTTTAGTAATTATATACATATGGTTGATAATTTCAGTAGATTAGGAGAATTAAAATGTTTTTACTGAAACTATTAAAAATGACTCAGTAATAAAAGGTTTTTTTTTTAATAGAGACCTCTAGTTTGCTTTTAAAACTTGAAATTCTCATGTCTTATTCTGGAGTTTGACTCGGAAAAGCCTTCATCTCTTCTATTCTGGTCACAGCTTTTAGTTTATAATTTATATAAAAGAGCAAAAATAAGTCCCAAAACTCTTCAGAACTTTAGAACAGCTGTACTTAAGGAACAAAGAAAGACGAGGGCAACATAAAAGAGACGACTCAGTTCTGTTGCCTTGACTGAACCCGATTTGATGTTTACTGGGGAACTTGAATACTGTAACAGCAAAGCACTACTGACAATACAAGAAGTTCTTTGGATTGCTGTTAAATCCTGCAGGAATGAAATCTAGTTTAGTGCAAACTTCTGTCATCACATGTTTCTGTGCCCTATATGATTCCAGTATCAGTTTTGGTGCATTTGCCTCAAACCCAACATTCCAACGACCTCATCCATGCACTGGGGTTTGCTTAAATATACAGAAACCTGAAACGAATAGTTTGCACGTGTCACTCTATCTTTAAAAAGACAAAGTCTGGCAGTGAAGGCTGTAATTCTTTAGAGAAATGATTATCCTGTAAGCCAAGCTGTCACTCAGAAAAGAGCATCGATAGTGCGGAGCATCAGGGTATCCACCTCGTCAATAGTTCAACCATGTGGGGAGCCACTGGTTGTTCCACTATGCAGTATCTCGCCTAACTCACATTTGCTTGTGGCTGGGATCTCTTTTTCTTGGTAGCTGTGTTTGTTTTCCATCTTATACTCAAAGAAAATGTTTACCTTTGGCTTTCTGCGGTGTACAGGCACAGGTTAGCGTCCTCTTTACATCTGTTACTCTGTGCATCCTGGCATTGAGATTCTGCTCACTCTGGTCTGTCTAATTAGAGTGAGGCAGACGGAGGAAAACAAAAGCCTCCTCTTTACTTTTCTTCTTCTTCTTCCTTCCACATGTCCTCTCCCTCCTCCCAGTGCTTTTAGTCGTCTCTTCCCCTCCTTCTGAATCATCAGTCAGCTGGATAACAGGGAGATGCTAATTGATTTGTTAAAAGCCACTAGATTTTTTTACGCAATTTAAAAGACTTCTCTGTAGTAATAAAAAACACCGTTTTAATTTGAAACTTAAAACTTGCATATGATGTTACTCTATTTATTCATAAATGTGTATTGCTGCACTTATTGTTATTAGGGATAAAAGAGATTTCAGACTGTTAAATGATTTTGTGGGAACCAGAATCACTGGTGCATTTGCATCAGTTTGGTTTGCTTCACATAAAGAAACCGCTTATTTTAATGCAAAATCCATTGAAATAAATTATGCATCATGTAAATGATCAGTTCAAAGTATAGGAAAGCAAACAGCTTTATGTAATGCAGCGTGGTGCTTACATGCACATCTCTCTGCTCTTCTTTTCCACCCATCTATCCTTTTTGTCTGTCTGTGCACTCTTCCTCTGCTGTGGAGGATGATCAATATTTCAGTGAAGTGTCATTTCAGCTCCAGCCCTGTTTATTTCCCCTGTCTAGTTCAAGGATTTGTGATGAGCCACCTCTAGTGTTTTTATCCTTGCAGAGGAATGTGCATGCATGCACAGACGTGGACATATGTCCGGCCGCACGCTCCGTCATGCAACCCTTTAACAATTTCACCACCTCAACTGACACAGCTGGGCTGACCAACAGCTCGTCACAAGTCTCCAAATTACCAGCTGCCCCTCGATGCCCAGTCCAGCTGCCCCAGTGAGCCGTGTTCATTTATAACCGAGCCTGCGCGACAGACTCCAGCCGTGTCCACAAACACACAAATTCCTCTCCGCAGGAAAGCTTGCATTCCTCCATATGTGCATCTGTTGCACTGGTGACTACCCAGCTTTTGTGGCTGTGTCTCAGCTGGGTTGGTTCACTCACAAAGCCTGCCACCTGGTCCCACACACCCATCCTGATCACTCAGTGTTAATGGGAAAACTCAATCACCAGCTCATGGTTTCAGCTCTCAAGTTCAACTAAAAAGCAAACTTTGCAATAAATAAATCTTTATTAGAATCAGAGCTGAACAGTTTAATTAGCTGTTTTTGTTGATTTTGAATATATTTTCTTGACTTTCAAGCATAATTAAAAAGCCCTGGGGGATTTTATTTTTGTTTGTTTTAGTGATGTTTCTATGCTCGCCTTGCTTTGCTTGTACAGGGGCTCCTGCCTAATGATCTGCATCAGATTAGGGAGATAAATCATTAGACACACTGCTTTGTTGCCATCCTCAGATTGACCTTCTTAACCATGCAATGAAGTGTGAACTATGTTTTCAAACACTTTCTATGTTATGGTCTTGATTTAAACCTCTGTCCTTCAGTGTTAGAAATGTGTTTTTCCTGCTCTACACCCCCTGCTCTCGCCAGCCCTTCCCCAACATGAAATAATTGATATTGTCACACTTCATTAGGGCCATTTTGCACCGGCAGAACAATCACATTCATTTTTTTTCTCACAGTGATTAATTATCGTTAATTTTAACTTTATTGTCACCCATAAAAACTTCAATTCCATCTCACAATTTGCACGCTCTCATTTCTTCGGATCCAAATTCAGTCTCTAAATTAACATTATAGCTTGAAGCTGAGCTGGGAAAACTGCTTCACCTTATACGGGTTCATCAGTTGTTCATAGGATCAGACAGACGAAGCACTTTTTTTTGTTTTAGATCATTTTCACCACAGTAATTACCACAGCTCTATAGGACTTTTTTTTTTTTTATTCAGGAGAAAGTGTTCAGAAGACAAATGTGTTTTTAGCTAATGAAAATCTGGATGTGCAGTTTCAGTACTTCTTTTTATGTTGCCTCATTTGTATTTTTTTGTTTAAGTCTGTTCTGTGTTGCAGTGTGAACCAGCTTGTCTCATAAGATAAATGAACCACTTAGGGAGACTCTCTCCTTTCAAATTTTTGAGTTCTTTATGCTGTTTAAAAATATACAGAGGGACTTCATATTAACCAAAGCTGCACAGCAGATACATTTAGCCACAAAATAAATGAGAATAATTAATGTATTACATCCAGTTGGCCTGAATGTGAACATATTAATTGGACATGTTGCATTTGTATAGTGGTTTGAGGTGACTGGTTCTATATAAATAAATGGAACTGGACTGAAATAAATGAACTTTTTCCTAAAATGTTTCTTGAAGGCAAAAATGCTGGTATAGTGAAACACAACAGGCTTGAATGGCAGCCTCATGGTACCAATACCTTATAGGTCCAAATCTCACTGAACTGTGACTTTTGGTAACTAGTTCAAGACATAATACTGTGAGAAAAAAATAGACAGTCAAAGTTGAAATCACACCAAAGTTTGTTTTTGATCTTACTTTTGCATATGTTGAAACTGCAAAGAAATTACGACATTCCTGCTAACATCATGCACATTTTGTTGCAACTATTTAGTCACAGAAAATCCTAATTGTATCTTAAATTGTTTATGACTTGTCCTTTTCTTTTTCTTTTTTTTTTTGCATTTGGAACTTGATATCCTCTTTTTCTCTGTCTCTAATCAGTCATATCTCCTTTACATTTTTCTTACATTTCATGCACTTTCTGATTCATGGAAATTTAAAATGAGAAGGGTTCCACATGTCCCTGAGACTATTTGATGAGAAGAAGTATCACTACACAATAGCAAGGCCTGTACCTCCTGTCCTGTAGAAAATTAAGAACCCCTTCACGACTTTTTAGAAACTTCCTAGCAAATATTGTTAGCAATTTGTCACCCAACAGTTGCAGCCCAGTGAGATACTGAAATGGAAACTCTGGTTTCTATAAATCAACTTTCCATAAACATAAAGGCAGAAACATCAGTGTTGCAGGACCTACGGGGCGTTGATTCATGCAGTTAAAGAAAGGCAGTGAGATGGTTAATGTGGCCAAAGTCGTTGCCTCATCGAGTGTCCTGCAGTTAACAGTTAAACGCTCCTTTATCAACAACAAGAGCTCTTATGATGCTATGGAGCTTTGCATCAAGATGATGGTAGTTTGAAGCTCAACACTTGTCTGAGGGATCATTCAGTTTAAACAAAAGGATTCAAGAGTCGTGGATTAGTAGCAAATCATAGATCAGACAAACATGCAGACCCTTATTTACTCAAATGCTTATTAGGGTTGATGTCATTCTTCATATAATGACATTTATTGTCGTAAGATGTCTAACTAGCCTAAACTTTCAATAACACTGTTTTTGACTATAACGACTTCCAGTCTATTATATTATATTCTATATATGACTTTGTAGCGTGAACTCAAGAAATGTATTATTATCATTATTGTTGTTATACAGTTAATGGTTGGCACTGTACCTTTTTAAATCAGTACATCTTAGTACTTTAGTGTCCTGAAGTACAATTACAAGTTCAAAAACAAATCTCTAATAAACATAAAATCATCACTCTCAGGTTATAACCTTACATTTCCACTTTTCATCACTTTCATGTTTTTACAGAAATCAGCTCTATTTCAAATCTATTGGTAGTTTTATGGATAACTTTTAAAAAGAAAAGCGTCAAAAATATTTTATGACGTGTGACCAATCAGGGTTCATTACTTGTAAAAGAAACACTTTTTTTCCATTTCCTAAAAAATTGCACAGTTTTTGCCCGACAGAGATGATATCATGTTTATTAGAGACTGTAAATTGAATTTAGAGATTAAAGGAAGCTTGTATAACTGCTTTATGTGTTTCTAAAAAATATTTGGAGTACAGCAGACTCCTTTAATCCTGAAAGGTAAAGGGATATTAAATAATATTAGGGTTAGGGTTAGATGGTTTGATGGTACTTTGAATATCATACTTTCACATTTAATAGAATTCCTCTTTTTAATGTTTTGCCATCCCATGGGGAGTGACAGGGACTCATGTTTGCCGTTTGAAAGAGAAGATCCAAATCTTATTAAAAGAATTATGGACTTCATCAAGCAAAAACATGAAGTGAATTAGCTGGCTGGTGGGGTGAAGTCAAGTACATCTGCCAGACAATAATGATTGGATTACCAATGATTCCAGTGTGTCTTACTCTGCAATCATTAAAAAGGTTAATTGAAGCCACTCAAAAATGAAAATGCCTAATAGCACTCTAGGATTCTATTCCCGTATCGCCTTAGGAAAAAAAAAACACATTAGTACATTATTGATGAATTTCAAAAAGAAATAAGTTGGACTGATGCTGTTTCTAAAATTGACACAGGAAAACAGAAATATGGCTATGAGACTTTAAATCCCTTTTTAAAAATGGTGAACCAATCCTATGTAGGAAATACTTTATGGTTTGTTTTATACGTTTCCCAACAACATTCGAAGTGTTCTCCAAGGACATTCGACTCCATCGAAAAACAGAAACAAACAGGATCAGAGAGCCTGATCCTGCTATGTGGTAGAGTACGTCTCTGGCTAGTGGAGCTAAAGATTTGATGCTGGTGTATTCATGTGTGTGTGTGTGTGTGTGTGTGTGTGAGGGGAAAGTGAAGAATGAGAATTGATGCTCATTAGTTTTTCCTGACAGTTACATTGGACGGTTAAACCTGTAACATATTTTTGACAGAAAATAACATTTCTTTTTTTGAGGGGTGACCGGCTTTGAAGAGAAAAAGACAGCGCTCAGTCATAGTGAATTCACTGACAGCTGACAGCCTGAAAAGGGGGGAAAAAAGCCTCCATGTTTGTGTGTGTTGGGTTAGATGAGTAAAAATGGATCAAAGTGCTGTGTGATTTCAGTACTAGAGAGAAACACACTTTATCAGCATGCTCCTCCAGTCTCCACATTCCCTGTTGTTACTGAAGCGTCCGACACACATGCACGCAACGACTGTGGCCAAAATATTGGCACTGGCTGCGCGGCGCCGGTCTGTTTTGTTGCTGCTCAGAAAGACAAACAGGTTGAGCTCCTCTTGTGGCCGTCCACCAGACCAGAGCAGATCAACCGAGCCCAGCCAGCTGCTGCAGCTTGTCTGTGCTTGTTTGGATCAGCTCAGAATCTGGCACTGATCCACTTTCAAACCCACCTTGCGTTCACACGTAAATGTCCTGAAAGATTGATGAGGAGCCTGAACGCGCTGCGGTCTTGAGGATGTAGGGAACGGCTAATGGAACTTTGAGACTGACCGGACCTGTCTCGTTCTGTCTCGACAAATAGAGATTTGATGTTGGTTTCCTTTCAGTCGATTTTCGAATGTGAATTTCTCGACGCGTGCATTGTAACGATTAGTCTAACCTCGGCACACGGTTTCCCCAGTGGATTCTTTAAGGATTTGAACAGACTTGAACTTTGATTGACCCTAATCCAACCACGGAGGCTGATTGCTGAGGTTGCGTGAGATGTCAGTCTGTCTGAATAAACGCATTTAATCAAAATTGCTCTTGAACTTTCAGCTTAATTGATGACATTGGGAAAAAGCGTGGCTGTTTACCTTTATTTAGTCGTATTTACTTCAACAGTTCATGTTGAGTACAAGAGCTTGAGTTCAAGGAAGATTTCTTATAACAAACTGACTCAACCTTCATTAAAAATACGATTCCAGCACAAAGCAGTTTAGTGTGTTTCCTTCTGCTTTAATCACACTTTGCATAGTGTATTATAATATCCAGAAACTGAATTTTAATGTGTTTTTCTTGGTGTTTGATGACATGTTGTCTCTGAAACAGCAGAAGTCAATGAAAATCCACAAGGAAAAAAGAACATGTCATGTCACACAGTTTTCCCACCTCACAGAAAAAATTGATTATGTAGGTCAGTTTTTTTAGCTGACTTGATTGAGTACAGAGCCAACCACCCATGCAGAGCAGAGTGCTGTGTGTATGCAAAGCTCACTTCAATGAATTTCAATTTGCTACCATGTTCCTGTAACCATCCGCCCACCTTTAAAATGCATCCAAAATGGTTAAAGGAAGTGTTACATTGAAAATAATCACAGCGCTGCCAGATACGGTGGTGATTTTGATGAATTTCCCCATCAAAGACTCATCACACCGTTTGGCAGATCTCCTTTTGCATCTGACCTTCTCCTGTTTAATACCTTTGTTCATAACAGCAAGCCAAGCTGATAATGGTCTCCAGTAACCCTTTGGGAACAAGAAGGCTTTCATAGACTGGTGTCAAACTCCTCTTGCAATGCACAACAAAGCAAAAACAGAATCAAACTTTAATGGCCCACTGTCTGGGTTGTAATCAGCTGGACTGTCCTCGTTCAACCTATTTTTACTAAGCTTGTTAAAAAGTACCTCTCTTGTACCGTTATGTTAAAATTCTCATCTAATATAATTACAAAATATTATGCAGTTATATAAAAAAAACTTCATTTAGGAAGAAAATTATTCAACTTTATGCTTAGCAAGATTTTAAATTTATTTATTTATTGTCATTTATGTATTTGAACAGGATCTATATTGAGACTGATCTCATTAGGTGCAAATTAATAGGCCTAATTCAGATCCTTTGAAGTGGGGTTTCGGAAAACTTTAAATAAATAATATCCTACCTGTTAACTTTTTGAACTACCTTTCTTTGACTCCCATTAACGAGCTAACATCTATAGTCATCAATTTCACATTATTTATTTACAGATATTAACAACTAGCTGTAGCATTTCCTATAGCCTGAATGACATCCATCCATCTATTTTCTGTAGCTGCTTTATCCTCCGCAGAGGTTCACAGGGCAGCTGGTGCCTAACCCCAGTGGTCAAGGGGCGAGAGAAAAAGAAAATAGAATGAATGACATCTATTTCTGCCAGACCATTCATGTAGGTTTTTAAATTACCGGTAATGTTTTGACTGTTTTTTTGTAGTTGTTTTAAGACAGCAGCAATACACGTGATCTTTGTAGCACTCAGACTAGCTGTTAAAACGTAAAGTTTTCTAGATCCTCACTTCAAACAATTTGAAAATCTTTCTATAAAATCTATTAAGCAGTTCTACGAATTTTATAGTTGATACTGTTCTTGTTTATCAGATTATCAGTAGCTTAAAGAAAATCATTTTCCAAATAAAAATCTTTCCAACCGTTTCAATAAAAAATAGGTAGAAAAAAGTCTAGATTGAGGTGTTAGATTGCTTCATATAGATAGATAAAACTTTATTAATCCCTCTGGAAGAGTCTTCTGGGAAATTCAGTTTCCAGCAGTAGTAACACTTTTTAAAACACTTTTAAGGTTACTTTTCTTTCAACAGTAGTATTTAATCCTAAGGAAGGTAATACAATTTTACCTGTACTCTTTTAGTAATACTTCTATTTCAAATTGACTTATAAATGAATTTATCGTGACTGTTTATGAAACAAAAACAAAAAAAAGACATGCAAGGATTCCAGTGGTTGAGAAACTAAAGCAAGTACAAAAGTCTCTAACCAATCACAACTCTTAATTAAATTTATTAGTGGTAACTGTTTGATCAGGCACCTGCAAACATTTCCCTCCCATGGGTTGGACAGGCTGGATTTGCATGGGTGACTTTGGAGGTGGTGTTTACCATGTGGGCCTTGAGAGGAGGGATTAGTCTTCTTCCACTTAAGCATTGGGCAGAGGGTTCTGGCTCTGCTGCTGAAGTATCCAACACTCACTCAGACTGATAAGGCAAGGAGAAATGGCTCCTGAAGAAGCTTACAGCATATGTTGGGATAGACTTTTACAAGCTTATACATGCAGGCAGAAAATGCAAGTGTCCGTCTGCACATACAGATAAAGTATTGCATTTTTTTTAAAGTATAACACCACATGATCTTTTTTTTTTTCCTCAAAGAAAGACGTCTTGTTTTTTCACCCCTAGTTCATAATGGCAATGCAAACACAGGAAGAGTGAATTAACTGGCTTACTTGTGGGTGGGATTAAAGACAACAAGGGGAGTCATAAATGAAGTAAGGATAAACGGATAAAGAGAGACGAAGAAAAGGAGAGTAGAGGCGCCAGACGTGCAGAGGAGGCAGAAGTGGGTTCCCACAGAGTAATATGAGAGCAGAGGAGGTTGTGAGAGGAATGATGCAAGGGATTGGATCTTTCAAACGGTAATCGCTTAGCTACCCAAAGGGGACAACTCCCTCTTTCCCCCCCCTCTCTCTCTCTCCCTCTCTCCACTCAATCCCCTGTCAGGACGAGGAGGAACAGGCAGTGGATTGAAATGTAAAAGAGGCAGAGGATCAGAGACAGGTGGAAAATGAGAGGAGCAAAGGGCATGGTGGGGGAGAGATGAGGGGGAACAGTGGCTGCCCCTGCTCCAGAACAAGGGTGGAGGCAGATCATCTGGGCATGTGTTGATTCTGGTTTATGGGCAGGCCTCAGGAGACACAGTGTGGAGATACAGTTCCTCTACAGAAATGGTCACACGTGAGAACATCTCCTGGGTCAGAAAAACACAGAATTAAATCTAAAATATGTTTATCAGAAATATAAACAAGCAAATGTGCTTTAGCTCTGAGAAAGATCTGCTAAAAAAAAGGAGATTATGAGTAAAAGCTACAATAACTCGCCATCCCTTTATTTTTTGTTGCATGTTTATGGCTGGGGGTGAAATAAAGTTCATCAGCTAAAAAAAAAACAGAACTAATATTCTGCAACACTCCTGATGGAAATAAAGAGTTTTTCTAAAAATTGCCACTGAGAGAACACTTGAAGCTTTCCCTACAGAAACCGATGGCCAGCTCTATTTGGCCTGTGAATAAAAGGACATCAGATAAAACACAAGCGGTGCAGAATATGATGTGCAAAGAATACATTCCTGAAAACCAACAAGATGAATTATTCATTGGTCTAATTACAGTCATGACTCATTAAAGTACACATGGAGTATGCATGATGATACTCAAAGAAGGAATAGCTATGAATCATGGATCGCCCACTGTGCACACACATCAATCAGCAATGCCTTGTTCAATAAATAGAAAGTAATTGGGCCCACAGAAAGTTATGTGTTTGTAGGCAGACCTTATTAAATCTAGAAAATAAATAAATAAACTACAATAAAACATCTCTATTCAGTCCCTATCTGAAAACGGGGCCCTTAAAGTGCCTGTGACTCCATATTTAAATCACTTTATATTAAACAGGTGTAATCTTTGATGCCTCTAGATTAGCGTTGCACCATTATAACTCAAAATACGCTGTAATTATTTCCTAACGAGCAACTCAGAGATCAGAAGAAAGCGCCGCCTTCCGGTTCTGCTGGGTTTCTCCTTATTTGGCAGCCTGACACTTCTGCTGCAGCAGGGGGCAGTGTCGTCGCGTGAAAGAGAAACGAAACTGAAACTAAACACTACACGGTCTATGGGCAATGGCGGCGGCACTGCCTCGCTCCAGTTGTCGTGAACGTGCATGTGGGAGGAGAATTTACCATATAAGCAAGTCCGGATCACTATGACCTCATAGCGGGCTGGAGTGAAAAAAACTGTTTGAAACCTGGGTCTGAAATCTGGAAGAGCTTCTCACTGGCTGTACTAGGAGACAGATGGACGCCNAACAGAATCAAACATGATAAAACAAATAAAATTAATAAAACAAACAAAATATCATTACAAATCAAAATCATTAAACAACAACAAGAGAACACAAAAGAGTTATTTAAAAGCAGTTTTGAATAATTGGGTCTTCAGCTGCTTTTTAAAGGAGTCCAGACTGTCTATACAGCGTAAAACTAAAGGAAGGTCATTCCAAAGTCGCGGTGCAACAGACTGGAAGGAGCGATCACCTCGACTTTTAAATCTGGTCCTTGGAACTGTAGGAGATTCTGGTCTGTGGACCTGAGAGCTCGGGTTGGAGCGTACGGCTTTATCAGTTCAGTAACATAAAGAGGAGCTTGACCATGTAGGGCCCTGAAAGTTAGAGTCAGGATTTTAAAATGAACTCTACATTTAACAGGTAACCAGTGCAGAGACTTCAGAATAGGAGTGATGTGATCTTTTCTGTTTGCTCCAGTGAGGAGCCTCGCTGCAGAGTTCTGGACCAGCTGAAGGCGGTCAATGGCTTTTTGGTTCTAACATGTGAAAAGTGTGTTACAGTAATCTAGACGGGAGGAGATAAAAGCATGAAGAACCATTTCCAGTTCAGGTTTTGACACCAACTTTCTCAGTTTGGAAATATTTCTCAGATGATAAAAACAGTTTCTGACCAGCTGTTTTGAGTGACCTTCAAGAGACATTGATTGGTCGAAAATAACACCCAGATTCCTCAGGTTTGACTTTACAGCAGAACTTAAATGTCCAATATGTTGACTGATCAGAGGGACCATCCTATCAGGGGCAACAATCAGACATTCAGTCTTTTCAGGGTTTAACTGAAGGAAGTTCTTTTCTAACCAGTTAGTAATGGCTGACAGACACTCCAGTAGTTCAGACAGTTTGTAGAACTCTGAGTCCTTGAAGGAGCAGTACAGCTGTACACATGGAGCTCAGCGAGAGCAGGACTCTGTGTGGGGAGACAACTTTTACAGCCAGAAATTACATCTCTGATCTGAACAAGCACCTAAACCAGCACGGGGATGTAGAACTCCCCCGATCCCCCGCTAACATGATGACCGCAGCAGCTTCCTCCTCCACGCTCCGACCGTCGGCTCCTCTCCTGATAAACAGGTGAAAAGAAGCGACAGGACTTAGTGCAGCTGGACTGAAGAAGCTCAGCGCTGCAGGCTAGATTGTCCAGGTCAGGACACGGTGTCCCTTTCTACCGTGGACTCTCTGCTTCATTCGGAGTCCGGCGCGCCGTAGAGAAAAAACCGATCCGAGCGTCAAGCTGCTGCAGACACGGACGTAAATAAAAGGGGCCCTGGGGGCCCAGGCCCCTGCGCGTTTTTTATGGCAGTTTTGATCCCAGTAGTTTTTACAGTCTAAAACAACGTTCCACTATATTAAATGGATACTGGCTGTTGTTTTTAGGTGTAGGGTTTGTCAGGTTTAAACTTTT